>JAOTQP010000001.1:101028054-101052068 GCA_026413545.1 Cichladusa arquata
TTTTTTTTTTTTTTTTTTTTTTTTTTTTTTTTTTTTTTTTTTTTTTTTTTGTTTGTTTGTTTGTTTTGGTTTGGTTTGGTTGGTTTGGTTTGTTTGTTTTGGTTTGGGGTTTTTGGGCTAAACTTTCATGCACTTTTTTTCACCCTTCATTGGCATTCCCTACAATGGATAGGATTTGGTTAAATTATAGAAGTTGGACACACCCTTGTTTGCTTGCTTTTTTAACCTGGAAGTATAATTATTTGGTTTTGTTTTGGGTGGTTTTGGTTTTTTTAATCCCTAACTATCTATTGAAAGTCTTATAGCTCTCTAACCCCTCAAATATCTAAATAGTTTTTCATCTTGGAGTCTAAGGCTTTATGAATTTACTGGCAGCTGTCTCATCTCACTGTTTCAATATTAATTTTCCCTATTTCTCTGACCATATGCATATTTTTTTGATTGTTTCAAATCCATTTCTTTTATTACTTATTACTAGCAAGTATTATAATTCCACATTCTTTATTCATGAATGCTTGTCTAAAAAAATTTGCATTGTCTAAATATGTATATTTGTTCTTTCTCTGATATGACTTCTCAGTCTATTTTATTTTTTTATTTTTCTCCCCTGCTTCTTCTGGATCCAAAGATTCTTCATGGAGTATGTTTAAAAGAATAGCTTTTCATAAAATTGCAATTCTAGAACTTTTTAAAGCTTAAAAATGCTGACATGCATGATATGAAAGATGACACTTTTTCCACGGGAATATTGACTGGAATACTCTTGGTTTTCTACTTCAGAAACCTTGAAACATTACATGCAATTATTTTCAGCATTATTTTCCAAACTCTTATGATGCTCTGTAACACTATAATCCTGTTTTGCAGCTGGAGGGAAGGAGTGTTTAGATCCAGCATTGAATGCCAGTATGAAACTACAAGAGGTAGAAGTTCCACTACCTGCTGAGAACAGCAAGAGAAAGACCAGAAAAATAAGACACCCTTTGTCTTATATTTATTCTCTGTAGAGTTCTCTGAGAGTCTGTAATCTGCAATCTGCAGGGGGCTTGGAAGTAACCAAAAGATACTGCTTTTTTTTTTTTTTTTTTTTTTTTTTACTATTATATAGAGACAAAAATGTAGGAGGAAATTTCTGTCACACTTTTTTTCATCTGCTTTAGGTAGGTTGAAATTACTTATCTAAAAATTTCTGGAAGTAAACATGAGACTAAAAGCCAAACACATTTGAAATAGGTTTTCTGTGGGTTCATATTAGACCAGTTTGAAGCTATGTACTTCAGTGGACATTCAGTTAATGCCATTTGCTTATTATGTCTTAAAAAGGACTTCAAATTCATAATTACAGCATGAATATTAACCATTACTGAAAAGATGCTCTAAGGTGAGGGGTTTATTTTGAAATTTTACTTATGATGCCTTTATATAATTTTTAAATATTGCAGCACAGAACTTAGTGTATGTTACATTTTATTTAAATTTTTAAAATTTTATCCTGAAGTTGAAAATATTTGTGCACATCAGCAGAAAGGTCCAGTTCGTGGAAAATAACTTTTGAAGGTAGTGAGGTTCTTTGTTTGAATATCTTAAACCAAAGAGTTATGTCTCAAAGGTTTTACTAAGTAAAGTCAAATTCAAACTCTTGGAAAGAATGAGATACAAATGCCATAAAAATATCTTAATTTAATAATATAGGGAAATCACTTTAGAGGAAAACATTATATACAAAAATACCTTAAGATGGTTTAGATTTTAATTTATAAATGCTTGTGAAACTTAACTGATTTTTTCCTTATTGTCTTATCTTTCACATGTTTTTTAAGAGGGACCTTAGGTACAGAATTTTATGTGTAAAGCTATTTTATAAATTTATTTTCCTTGGCAAAAGCAGTGAGGATGTTTTTTACTCTCTGTGTTGATCACTTTGATGATAACTATGTTAATGAAATGATCTAGGAGACCCACAGAGTAAGTTTTCTATTTTGATGTCAGAAGCACACTTTAGACAGTGAATATTCCAGACAGGCTGGGTGAAGAATACTGTTTTAAAAATTAAATATTGCTATTATTGAAAAATTAACATTGCTCAATTTACAAGTGTTGGTAAAGCTTTTAGGTTTGCACCAGATATTAAATACTCTTCTGCTCTGAAAAACCAAAATATTAGAAAATGTGGGTAAATTAATAAAGGTGCCAAAATAACACAACAATAATAATCAGAGATGACAATACATAAATCTCTAAAGAAGGAAAAATTAGAACTTGGGTTTGTGAAATTTCTATTATAAGCAGATTTATTAACACAAGAAAGTAACTGTAGATTATGATGTACTTGTTTATGAAACAGAACTTGATATATATCTCCATTTGTAGGGGCTCTTAAATGTCTCTTTGAACCAGGGAAAAAAAATTTTACTGATTGAGTAGAAAGAACAAAAAAGGAAACTAACATTTTCATATTTGAACATTGCACATAGTCTTATTTCTATGAAAAACAGCACTTTTAATCTGTTCTAATTCAGTTTGGTTTTTCAAATTAAAGCAAGTCTCTATGGAAATTCATCCAGGTTTGACAGAAGAGGGCAGTATTTCTTTTCAATTGTGCGTGGGAAACATGCATATTATTTTAAAAATCAGTCTCTAGAGAGTATTTTGAGCCAATGAATTTAAATGTAATAAATGCCCTCTGAATATGCTACTTAGTAAAAATAACAGGCAACGAAAAAGCCAACATTATTGTTACTTAATTGTTGTCTGCATTGTACTGACCTAAGGAACAGCATGTTAACTTTAACATACTAGATAGATGATTGTTTTTTGTGCCAAAAAAGGAAATCTATGAAACAACATCTTAGGTTGAAAATGGTAAAATCATAAAAAATTAAGCCTAATATGACTGTTTTTTTGGAATGTACTAAGAATATTAGCATCAAAAACAGCTTTGCAGTAACTCACATGGATCAGTAGGGATGATCTCACATGTCAGGAGATGTCAATGGTTCTGTAGTGTCCCCTCTTATGGAGCAGGAAAACTAAAAAGTGTCATCACAGCTTATAAATGGAATAAGAGAATGAAGTACTTCTTTTACTTTAAGGACTCTGACTAAGTGCTGGCTGATTTCTAGCTAATTATTTGTTTTACTGGCCTTTTAGCATAGTGATGTTTGCCAAATCTGTGCTTACATGATTGACTGATTTCAATATCCTAGGTGGTTTTATTTATTTCTGACCAAAATAATATTACAGGGACAGGTTTCTCCCTTTCCTCCTTCTTCTTATCAAAACCTTGTCCTAAAGCTGTTTCTTCCCTATATTAACACTTTGCTCTTGCCTGTGAGAGCTTTAATTTAACAGGGGATGGATGAACCTGATAGCTACTCTTTGGAAGTACTGGACTTTTCCACCTGGAGAAGATGAGGTTTGTTCATATGGACATAGGGAACCAAATTTCTCCAATGTATAATGAAAGTGTCTGTGTAAACAGGTATTGAAATTTGGTCTGTTTAACCGTGGAAGTAATGTCTTCTGTCATTTCCACACAGCATTACAATATTGCTGCCAGCCTCATTAGCCTCTTGTCCAAAGTAAATCTTAATTCTAAGAGTCCTACCTACAAATAGCTGTGCAGAGAACAAAGCAAAAGTTTAATTAAACATCTTATTAATGAAAAGAAAAGGAAAGGAGTTGAGGAAGGAAAAGGCATTTAGAATTTATTTATTTCTCTTGCTTTTGTTTTATAAGTCCATTTCCTTTCCTTCTCTGTCTATTTCTCAAAAAAGAAAAAAAAAACATTAAATTAATTTTGGGGAAAGTGGTTCTGCAATCCACACACACTTTCCTGGAAAAGCACAGAAAGTGGTGGTACAAGAGTCTCAGTCTACTCCAACTGCATAAAAAAACCCCTGCTGTAGTACTCAGCTTTTCCTTTCTCTGCTGCTCACAGAAATACAAGTTGTAAGCTGCAGCTCACTTGAAGCAGGAGAGTCTATCAAGCCTGTACATGTGAGCTACCAGAAAAGTCCTTACATTTTGTAGAACATGAAATTTATGTAGCAATATCTTGAATGCCTAGGGAAACAATGAACTAAATGGAGAAATTCCACATCCTACCAGTAATAGCCCAAACAAGTATATTCTAAAGCCTGGTGGCTTTTTTGGGGTTGTGGCAGCAGCAGTGAAGACAGAGATTGGCCTCTGTGTTCTTCAAGTGGTCCAATATCTTCTTTGGTTACCCTTTGGATGTTCATCAGTGTGAATTGACTCTTCATAGCAAGACTCCACAGTAAAAGCCTTTTCCCTTAAGCCTATGTACCCTAATACAAGATTCCTTTGAGATACAAGTGGCTTAAAGTTTTCTGTTTGATACTTACCCTGCTTTCTTAGTTGTAGACATGCTTGTCAAAGAAGAAAAAGTTTTTTAATGCAATAAAGCATATTTGGAATAAAATTCTAAAACTGGCATTTGATATGGCCCTAGACCTGAAGATGCATGAGATTAATTATGAGATGAGATACACTATTCCTGCAGGTGGTCACTTCTGAGTACTTTGGGGAATAAAAGTGTTCTTTTTCTTGGTAACAAGGCCTTTGTTTTTATAGCAGTTTACTTTATTGATTATACATCCTGCGTGCTTGTTTGGTTTTCACAGTTTCTCTTTATATTACTTGAATTCTTTGGATTCACGCAGCTTAATCCATGTGCACAAAAATGGAAAAGTACTGTTTTATCAATCTTCTGCACATTATCTTGAAAAGAAGCTACAAAGTTGTTATAATTTCTTTTGTCTATAAATTGCTTGATAAAAGTTCCTGGCTTTACAGGACTGAAATCCAAACTGATTTTAACTTTGCTGCTGTATATGAATAAAATCCAACTTAAAAATTTTTGTGCTTTCAGACAAAACTGGAAAATAATCTGTCTACATAATCTGTGACAAATAGAATGAAATGAGGCTAAAATTTGGAACAATGTTGAATACTGAGGAATTAAAAATGCTATTTATTATTTAACACGTTGCACATTTGTCTTTCTTAAGATAAATTCAAAGTTTAAACACTGATTGATAGGCAAAATTGTAATGATTGGCCTCTCATGCTTGTAAACTGTAAAGAAAGCTTAGAATTCTACCTTTTCCATTCATTTGTTGCACACAACAAAAATAATAAATAATAATCATTAAACGAACATGGAAAAAAATTCTGTAGAGATACTTTGTAGTGAATACTGAGGCAAAAAACACTGTGTAGATACAGGTGTGTTTATGGAGCTAAATAAACCCTGTTTTAATAAACAACAACTGAAAAGATACATTGCTTTTGTGCTCTCTTGTGCAGTTGCTGTATGTTTACCTGATACTCACAATCCTGAAAACTTTACCTCAGAAAACCATGATGAAACACAAAGAAAAATACATCTTCAGATTTTTTTTTTTTTGCTGAAGGTGAGAACAGAGGTAAATCTAATGTTATCACTTTATTGCATTACTCAAAAATTGCACTTCTCATACAAAAATCACAAAGCAATTTGAAAATATTTGATTAAGTAACCAGCAGACACCTCTTGCAAAGCAGAAAATGTAGTTTCATCAGACAGTAAAGTTAAATAGTTAACCAAAGCACAACATAAATGTTAATGATGTTTTGTTGGGGGAATTATTAGAAACCTGCCCAGTACTGAGATATATACTGAAATATTTCTATTTTAATATTTTTTGGCCTATGTCATAAGGTGTGCTTATATATCACAGTATTGATTTTTGCTTTTCAAAAATATATGAGAAGTCTTGAACTGGCTGCAGTTTCAACAAAAAATTATGTCACCTCACTCTAATGAGAATCTGGAAATGAGTGTTTTATTGGCCAGAGGTTGCCTTCAGTTGCCTTTTTTTGATGCCTTCCTCACACACCTTTTTGAAGGCAATCTCTGGCAGGATGTTATGGCAGCTCATAATCAGCTGATTTTGAATAAGATTTCAGAGTGATCTGTGTATCCTAATTTTAAGACAAAGAGGAATCATTGGCTTTCCAAGGAAGTGTGTGCGGTTGGGTGGTTGTTTTAACAGAAAAGATTAATCTGTTATGGACTAATGTGCTAGTTTGTGTTTCTTGAAACCTTTTTGAAACAAAGTATTTTTATTTTCAAATTATTGAAATTGGTAATGGAGAAATAAAAAAATAAATAATTACATGCAATACATGGTAATGCCTTTCCTTTGACTACAATATTTTGAGAAGCTTTCTAAACAAGCTTCAAAACTAGGCCACTGTTTGCTTTCAAATACTTTAACTTCTATTTTTTCTGCCTCCTAAATTCATGACTTTTAAAGAAACTTACTTAAAAAAAAAGTATGTGCTAAATTACTGTTTCTTCCCTGTCTTACACTTAAATTGAAGACGTTATATGGTATTCAAACCCTTGCTGTAACTGAAGCCAAATTGTGCTTTTGAAAAGAAATTGAATTACATTATCAAAAAATATGAGATGAAAGGTCAAGCATTTTCTTCTTCCTTTTAAAGTTTCTATGATTTTTATTAAACTGTTTGTGTTTTGCAACGCAGGTACATTTATAGCTGTATTATTTTTGCTCTCCATGATTTAAAGGAAGTAATTAGTACAGTGACAAGTAGAACTTGAAATAAATTATTCAATCTGGCCAGGATATTAATCAGATAGCTTCTCAAATGACTAAAGATTTCCTAATATTCTTGGAGTTATAGAAGTGATTTTAATGTCGGGGGAGTTTAATGTGGGGGAAGATTTTTGTTCTATTGTCAAGATTTTAGGTGATCATCTAAAATAAATGTGAATCAGATATGTCCTGACCACATCAATTTATAAAGATTTGACTGATAGAGATTATTATGAATATGCCATTTACAAAAAAACATTTATTTACTCCTTGAACTTTGTTCACGACTATTAGGGATTCCTCTCAATCTACCAAAGGCTAGATCTGGAATACAGTTTCTGCATATACAGAGTGAGAATTATAGGAAAAAAGCCCCTAAAAGATAATGTCCTCTATTCTTTCAAATTACTATTTTTTAATTATTTTAATTCTTTTCTAAACTAAGTATTGTTTCTCCATTCTTGTTGTATAAAATTAATTGCCATTTAGATGAAGTCCACCATGAAAAATAAAGAAATTATAATCCCAAATGTATATATGTAAAACTAATTTGAAAAGTATGGATATAGTATATATCCATAATGACTTTAGCTCATGGATCCCTAACTGAATCAATTAAATCTTGAGATGACCTGCTGTGTGTTTCAAAATGAAATCTGGATCCATGTCTGTCAGTTCTGCTCTGTTACAATCTTTATAAAAATAATGACATTACTATATCTTTTCACTTCCAAAAATGTGCATAAGCTATGAAGGACACATTGGTAAAAATTTGAAGGAGCCATCATGATGTTGACTTTTATACACAACTGTGTTGAAGGGTATGTAGCTGAGCAAACTGTAATGTCAAGAGCTGGAATGCATGACAAGTGTTGTTAGCTGTACATTCTATTATCATGTCCTTGACAAAAAAAATTCTCTTTGATTTTATCCATGTTGCATGTCAACCTGTGAAAAACATGAAGCATCCTTATTTTAATTTCAGCTATTTACCTGTATTTATTTAATAGCAATATTGCAGGGTAGTTAACAATTAAAATGAAAATTTTGTGATATGTTGTGCATTTTTGTCAAGACCATCTTGACACTCTACACTAACCAGCTGCGTCCAAAGGAATTCTGTAACTCTGTTCTGTTGCTGTCAGGTATGATTTGATACTGTCCTGTAAGGAGACTGTAAACTGGCTTTTGGGGTTTTGTGAAATAGGGTGTAATATCTATCTGTAAGGGTTTGTTTTACTGTTTCGGGGGTAGAAAGGAATGAACATGATTTTCAGACCTAAAATATTAGAAAAATATCAAAGCATCCATACTGATAATTTGAAACAGGGTACTAGAACTCACATCTTTTTTGCTTTGGGCACTAGGTATTGATATTTTCTATCAGAAAAAAAACAAAACCAAAACCAAAACAACCAAAAGTTAAATCTACAAATAAGTTGCACCTGCACATTCTTTTAGTCCAGCTTTTATTGCTGAGAAAAGGTTAATATGATTCCTTCTCCTTTTGGCTCTGGGTTATTAAATCCTGAAACTGCTGCTGTGAGACTGCTTGAAGTAAAGTCTCTACTAGGGCACTGCTAAAACAAACTCTGTCCATATTTACTGGCAATTTTTTGTCTGTGTTTGTGCTGCCATTATCTGGAATGTCTTCCTTGTGCTGTGGTGGGTTCTTTTTTTGCTATAAGATTTGCACACTCCAGCACCAGGAACTTCTGTACCATGTCAAACCCCTTATTTTCCTTGGAATTCTGCTTTGTTCATCATTGCTCCCATCTCTCTCTCTCTTAAATTTCTTTGATACCTTAGAGAGCTATAGATATATTGATATACAGATAAAGAGGATGATCTAATCCTGTTTCTTATCATAGAATGATTTAGGTTGGAAAAGACCCTTAAGACCATTCCCCCAGCACTGGCATGGCCACCACTAAATCATGTCCCCAAGTGCCTCATCCACATATCTTTTAAATATCTCCAGGAACAATGACTACACCATTCTCTGGGCAGCGTGTTCTAGGGCTTGACAGTCCTTTTAGTGAAAAAAATTTTCCTAATGTCCAGTCTAAGTCTCTTCTGGTGCACCTTGAGGCCATTTTTCCTGACCTATCCCTTGCTGCTTGGCAGAAGAGCCCAAGCCCCACCTGTCTATATCCTCCTGTCAAGGGGTTTTAGGGAATGACAAGATCAGCTCTGAGCCTCCTTTTCTCCTGGCTAAACATGCTCATCTCCCTCAGCTGCTCCTCATCAGACTTGTGCTCCAAATCTTCCCCCAGCTCTGTTTCCCTTCTCTGGACTCTCTCCAGCCCCTCAGTGTCTTTACTTTAGTGTAACCTATAACAAAGTTACAGAATAGCTCAGTCACCACAACAGCTATTGCTCGATGACCATTAATGAAATCTGTAGCACTCTATAAATCCCAGTAGGCATTTTGGGCAACTTAAATTATATTTGAATATTTATTATTTCAAAAACTGATAGCTTTTCTACAAAAAAAGAAAATATCATCTTTATGAAGGTATTCTATGAGAAATGTCAGTGTTTTAACCACATCACTCCATTTTTTTCACATTAGCATGAGGATTTTCCTGTCCTTCTCTGTTCCTCACCAGAAATTCAGACCCATAATGCTGCTTAATAATTTCAAATTATTTTTTGTTAATAGAATAAAAAATTAAATAATAAAAGTGGTTTGTAAGTACTCCTAACTTTGATTAGCACTCTTCTGATCTACTTGACAACTAGTCAATATGTTTATACATTCCTTTTCCTCTCTGGGAGTCTGTCCAATGCTGATTGTTATTTTTCTTATAAGAGTAACAGTGAGTTTCATATAATTATAAGATTATGAATTTATATAATATTTAATATTATAAAGATAATAAATATTTTTGTTTGTGGAAATACTACATAAATATTTTGCTCTTGAATTGCAGGAGATTCATCATGAGCAACCTCTATAAGCTTTCTCTAATCTAAAAAATTTGAGTGCCTTTTGTAAAGGACCTTCTGGTCTTTTCTTAAGCATAAGATAAGTTAATGTTTTGTATACATTTTCATCTCTCAGGGTTTTAATGAAGCCAAATGTGATTGAAACAATATTTACAGAATGTTCTAAAACACATTATCAAAGAGAAAAAAATTGCACAAAAATATTCATAGAGTAACAAAATGCATAAAATATTTCCAGCAGAAATAACAAGACAATTTGGTACCTGAGATTCTGGTTAGTGCCTGCCAGAATTGTGAACTTTTTGTTCAGCAGCTGCAAAAAGCATTTGACAATATATTGTTATGATTGTTTTTCTCTCATATGTCTTCCCTTCATAAAAATATTATTTACTTTTGGGAAAGGAAGAAAAAAGCAAACAACACCACTTTATTCTATGGGAAATGTTGTTAAATAGCAAATGGAGAACTTGTGTACAGATCTTTTTCAAAGTTGTTGAGGATGATGGATACCTGTTTTTTTGGTTTCAGTATCTTCTGGTTTATCTATATATTTTGTTAAAAGAAATATGCATAAATGGGATTTGACTTTGGCAATCAGTAAAAGGACTGAAGTGGAGTGACGAGAGGTTTTGGTGAAGCTGAGTTTTGTTGCAAGATTGCTTGGTTTTTATTTTTCCCAGGAATGATCTGTATACTGTGCTGGAATTTAGAAAATGTTTCACTTAATTCCCTACTAGGATAAGAATCCTATTGATTGAAGGGAAACTAGATTAATATTAATTTGTAGGTCTCTTTTTCTCTTTTTTCTTCTTTCCTCTAAACGTTATAACTTCCTGTTCCATAAACACATCTGCCATGGTTGGTTCTTGACCAAAATCAATGACTTTTTTTTTTTTTCCACTGCTTACCTCTGGGAACTGGGTCTTCCCCATAACTGTTCTGGGCAACAATGTCTGTGTTACTAATCTAGAAGAGAAGAGTCATCTAATTGAGCTGTTGAGATTCCTTTGTCTTTTTCTATCCATGGCATAGTACACCGTACCCTGCTATTCCCCAAAAATTTCAAATCCCCAGCAAGAATGCTTCAGTCATACCAAGTGAACAAATTTAACATACCTTCCTTCCTAAGTGTTGTGAGAGCACCATTATGTTCAAATGAGAAAGATAATTAAAATTATACATACACTTTGTAAAGCTGAATTCAAAGTTGACCTATTCTTGCAATCTAGGCATCATTATCTCAGAAATTAAATATTCTGAATACACACAAATCAATGATGATTTGTACAGAAGCCAGGTTATTCTCTGAAAGCCTTTTTTCATATTTTCTTTGGGCAAAAATAATAGGATAGTCTTTCTTCATAATTATAGGGGTCATTATCAGCCTTTCAATGGAGAGGAATCAATAGTTTAATACGAAGTGAGAATATTGCTGTTAAGGTTTGGCAGGAGAGCTGATAAGGACTTAACAGCTCTCAGTGGAATTTTCTGAGTCATTGAAACTCTCCATGGGGAAAGATCAATTTCAGCTAATTTCCTATCTCAAATTGGTGAAAGTAGTTTCTGAATTTTTTGTTAACCAAATGAAAAAGTTCTTTTATAAAAAAAAAGCTAAAAGAAGTAATAATTTATGAAACTGAAAAAGAAGAAAGATCTGAAGTGGTCTACCTAAAAATATCAATATATTTTGTGTTTTTTTTCTTTCACAACTCCTTCTGAGGGCTTGATTTTGTTTGATTTGTTATGTTTGATTTTGTAACTGAAAGGATACCATATATTGAATAATTATATACAACCCTTTACTGCAGAAAAACAGTGAAATGTGATTTGATGAAAAAAATTTCCAATGGCTGGAGTTTTTGTGCTGTCATCAAAGTTTCAGCATCTCTCAAAAATTCATGGGCTTATATTTTCTTTCTTAACCACAGAAAAAAGCTTATTTTTTTATTTTTGCTTTTATTCTACTTTGATTCCTGACAAATTCTAGCTTTCTCAGCTTTCCAAATATGAGTATCTCTTTCTTAGAAGGAATGCTTGTCTCACCCTTTGAATTAATTTTGTTTTACATTTAGGTTTATTACTTGGATTTGGTTTTTTTAAATTTTTTTTTAATTTTATTGCTAAATTTCAGTTCCATTGCCAATGTTTGCTTAACTCATGTGCTTTTCAATTTTGTTTCTTCTTTTGTGCCTTAAACTACTGGCCTGCTTATCTTCACAGGAATGTTTTAACACTTAAGTATCTCTCCATACTTTGTCTATTAAAAAATAAATGCAAAAAAGTAAAAAAAACCCTTCTTATTACTGTAAAAGTTAGGAAGAAAATATTTTTTTCTGTAGTTGTATCATACACAATATATAAAATTATCTTTTTGAGCTCTGTGCACAAACTCTGTTCTTTTAGAAAGGGTGTCCTTTTAAAAAATACTGTCCTTTAAAAAAGACTTTTAAAACCATGGCTATACCCAAAAAGGATTTATATTTTGAGTCTCTTTGGAGTTTTTTTGCTGTGTCTTCACTACTTTCCTATAGTTATTGAATGTGGTTCTTGTACCAGAGGCAGAAGTTTTCTGTGTCTGGAAAGTATCTACCAGACAGTAATATAAGTAATTATATCATTTTATATTTAGGCAGCTGTTAATATAATAAGGATCTGGTAGAATCTTACAGGTACTTATAATGAAATAACAGCACTCAAGAGCTGTAAGTTTTTCTTGTACCAAAGGAAGAGGACTCTTGTGGAAATCACTATAAGATATAGAAAGTTATTTCCTATTCCTGTAGAAATGCTTTGAGAATATTACTACTTTTAAGAAGCAAATCATGTGTAATACAGGTCGGTCATGAAGAATACACTGGGCTTGTGAGGAAAAATCTGTCTTATAAACTCGTATACTTAATTTCCTGATTATTTACTTTCAAAGAGAAAAATGGTTGAGTTTTGACTAATTAAACCTGCCTGGTCTCTTCTGGAGTGAAAGGGAAAGTAACTTCTCTACAGCAATGGATCTGTGGGCTACTTGGAACATTGTTTATTTGGTGAGTCAGTGAAATATTGTAACTGTATTATTAGGAACGTTAATGTTTAACCTTTTTCCCGTATGGTTTTGGTTATGAATAATATTTTTTACATTATGTAAGACAGCAAGAACTATGGTATCTATGAAAGAAAATGGAGAATTAGGAGACAAGACACTAGTAAGCTGTAGAGAGTATTTTTCAATGTGATTATAAATTAATTATTACACATGTGCATAAGGACCAGTGTGCAGCAATATATTGGAAGTAAGAATACACAGTAATGAGCAGCCTCTGCCCGATATTATTGCAAGATGGAAACAAAGCCCCAAAACAAAAGATGAAGGAACTACTCCATGAATTAATGGACACACTGCAGGCAACACAGTGGCAGCAACTGCTTATTCTGTGAGCAGCAATTAATTTATTTGTCTATGATGGGAGGCTTATCTGAGGGTTTAACCAAATTGAAAGCAAAGGACATGCCTCTGGGGAAAGGGAGATTAACCATAAATTAAACCTGAGACAACAAAGTCCTGGCTGTTTTGGCCAATGTAGAAACACAAGTGCTGCCCATGAGAGAACTGCTAGAGCTGAAGAATGCAAAGGGAAATAATTTTAGCTTTTTGATATTACATTGCCATGTTCTGCTAAATGATTTTAACTATTTCCATTTTTTTTCCTCACAGAGATACACACTTTTTTGCTTGATAGCAGGATCTTTGCAAAAATAGGTCAAAATCCTGCATGCCAGTTGTAGGTGTAGCCAATATAGAAAGAAATGGAGAAAAAGGTCATATGGCATAGAGCAAAGAGAATAATAACAAAAAAATTTATAGACTCCTGGTTTTACTGCTTCTGTTCCTAAACTTGAATCACTAATTGTTGGAGATTCTTTCACCCCAGATAAGACAGTGGTAATTGTAACTACATGTATTTATGTGTGTACCTATATGTATAAACTCAGATAACATTTGTAAACTTTCAGCCAGGATTGACAAGGCATAAATAGGTTTGATATTTTACTTGTAAGTATGTGTAAATTGATCTTAAACTGAGAGACACAATAAATGGGCCAGGTCTTCTAGTGATGTAAATCAAACAGCCTATTGACTGCAATGGTGTTATGCCTAGTTAAATCACGAGAGAATTGGGATCTCTTAAGTTTCAAAAGTGCATCTGAAAAATTGTTGCCTTTTTAATGTTGGTGAAATCTCTCTGCAATTATTTTGGTTTAAAGGGAAAAAGCCAGAGTTAGTTTGGGACTATGCTATTATTGCAGCTTCTTTTATAAGCAGTATAGACAACACATCCTGCATGTCTACACCTGTAGGGAAGTCACTTGACTATCAGCTTTTTACAAGACTCACAGCACTCTTCCTCGCTCCTCTGCCATTTTTTGTGCTACATAGAATATTCTGAGTTGGAAGAGATCTTGAGTCCAGCTCTGGAGTGAATGTCTCACACAACAGACAATGCCATGGAAAAAAAGAATATTTCCTGCCACACACAAATGATAAAACAGGGCTGTGGATAAAACTATATTGATTTCAGTCTTAATCAGTCTTAAACTGTTCATCACATTCTTGAGAAGAGGATACTCAGATAAGGAAATACAGAACCCCATGAGAAAAATTTAAAGACACAATTGATGAGTTTGGGGTTTTTTAATATATCATCCTGGTTATAGAGAGAGACTTTGTTTAGCTGAGAACTTGCAAAAATTGAGAAATTGTGTGAAATCTTTTTTTTCACGGAGAAGAACAATGGCAATGAAATTTTGGCAGTGAATTTCCACAACAGAAAAAAATTCTAGTAGCTCTTGCATATTTGAATATAAAGTAAGTTTTCATTTGATATGTTCTATTATGATCAAATATTTAAATATGGGGTACCTTAATTTTAAATATTTAAAGGAGGCATGCACTGGCTACTCAAGTGATTATAACAAAAGGAAGCAAAAAGTCATGCTTAAGCATTCCCCATCATCTCTATATTATTTTTAATTCTATCCGTCCCACACTCTATAAATTTTCCCATTTCACCTCTCAATAGTTACCAAAACGAACCAAAGTGAAACCTTTGAGTCCCTTTGAGCAATTAATACATATACTGCATACCTTAATTTCAGTTCTACAGCAAAACAATTGGCTTAATATTTTTTTCCTCTTATTCTTCTTCTAACCCTGCTGGATACTAGTGTGACACAGAAATGAAATTTAAAAAAATATAAAGGAAAAGGTGGAAGAATGTGTGGTTTATGGGTGGGATATAGTTAATTTTCTTTATAGTAGCTTGTATGGGGCTGTGTTTTAAACCACAACAAATAAACTGCATATTCTCTCCCCAATTCAAATTATACAAAACAATTATTTTGTTTCAAAATTCATAGAAGAACCCATAGTTTTTACTCCATTTCAATATGCATTCTCCGTTTTCTCCTAGCTGCTCTAAAATCCAGCTTTTTCATTGTCCGTTTTTCTCTACCTTGAAACATGTCTCTAAAAATGTGTCTTCTCCTCGTAATTACGCTCTCACAGGTTGCTACTTTCCACTATTTTTTTCTGTGTCTCTTTGTAGATGAGGCTTGGAGGTACAGCAAGTAGGAGACACCAATACAGAATACATTGCACCCATAACCAACAGCTAGGTGAAATTGTACTAAAAAAATCATTCATTAGGTTATGAATGCAGTTCACTGCTGAAATTTGATCTCAGTTTTTAATGATTCCCAGAAGAGAATAGGATTCTATAGGGTAACTCATTCGTGGGTCACCACCCAGAGGCTGTAGAACGCTCCTATCCAAGTCTCTTCCACTGGCCGGAGGTGGAGGGGGGAGAATCCAATCCCAGCCTTGGTCCCTGAGGGTGTACAGCTCCAGAAAAGGCAAAATCTGCCTGTTTCTCTAGCTCTTTATGCTCTCTTTGCCATTCCAATTTGCCTAGATTCAGATCTTCCTGTCTACCAGCTGCTTGTCTCAATCCAGTACCTCCCTATGACACTTTCTGATTATGCCTCTGTTACTCCTCCACTTCATACTATGTTTCTTAGTTTGATAATCTCAGCTCAATCAATTTTGCTTCTTTTGTTTTTTAAGACTTCAGTGCAACTTCCCTCCCCTGCTCACTCTTCTGGCCCCAGATTTTTAACCATCCAGTTTTAGTTGCATGTCTGGCAGCTCTACCATCCCCTTCATTCATCTCTAGCTCTGTGCTGTCTCATTGTCTCCTGCTTTCCATGTCTTGGTCATAGCCTTTCTTTTTAAGCATATTTTGTCACTCTTACACAGATTCTTCATCTTTGCCTACTTTCTGCACAGCAACTTTTTCCCTTCTTAAATCTGTTAATCCCAAGATGGTTACCACTATTGTTGATGGGCTCAGCCTTGGCCAGTGGTGGGTCCATCCTGCAGCTGCCTGGCAGTGGCTCTGTTGGACACAGGGCAGCTTCTGGCAACTTCTCACTGAAGCTACTCCTGTAGTTCCCCTGCTGCTACCAGAACCTGGCATGCCAATCCAATAGAACTGATCAAGAAGAGTTTTTTCCTCTCTGTTTCAGCTGATGTATAGGCATTGTAGGCATGTTGTTTAAAATACTGATGGTGAACTCTTACCCTGCCTCTCTTTACAAATATAGATTATTTACTTACTTATTTTAGAAGAAATAAATATTTACATCAAAGGAGTTTCAACCCCATCTGAATGTTTATCATATATTGCTCTTAACAGTGTAAGTCAGTGCCATTGTTAGCAACTGAAAATAGGTTATTCTGATGAATGTTGCTGGGAAAGTGTGTTAAGATGCATGAGTACATGTTTACATTAAATTCTGTTTAGCCTCTTGGCTTTAGTGGGATTACAAGACACTAACAGGAACCAAAACAGAGACAACTTTGGGGACTATGGGTGCAGAGTTTTGAGACCAGCAGCCCATCAGAATATATCAAATGGCATAATCAGGGTTTGTAATGATCATATAATGCTTACATAAATTCCTGCATTCTGACTGATAATAGCCTTCAGCTAGAGGCCATTTGCATTCAAAATAATTACAGAGAAATTAGTTTATTGGCTGAGACAATTCTATACCAATATAATGAAGAATAATACATTTTCTTGTAGACTACACAAAATTAATTTATAATATAGAAGAATTTACAAATAGAAGTATCTCAAAATAGTGCACTCGGCCATAGTACACTTGGCCTACAGCCAGCATTCCTACTAATGTATTTTGTCTGAATACAAATTATGTTGAAAATTACCTTCTGTCAGAATGAAGAATATGTAGAAAGACAGATCCAACTTATAAGAAACTTTGCTGAAGTGGAACCTATAGAAGAATGGGAGGTCTGGGGATAATTATGGACTGACCAAAATAGCATGAATAGCTAAATTAAGTTTTCTGTGCATTTTATAGAATAGTCTTGGGGTTTTTGTTTGTTTGTTTTCCTTTTCAGTTGTATTTACCTGGTATTAGTGTTGTTTGAAATTCAGCTTCTCTATTTTAGTTTACTTGTACAAAAATGTTTCCCCAATCATATTGGGTTAACTAATGGTTGTGGTGTGTATAGTCCAGATTTTAAGATTTTAGAGTTTTTTCCTTCTTATTTCCTTCCTATCTCAAAATTTGAGACAACTCACTTACTTCATAAATCAAAAACACATTAATACACACCTAAGAAATACCTTGATATCTCAAGATGAGAATACTATCCTTCCAGGATTAGGAACTATTTTAGTATACATGAAACGCAAAACAGTGATGTTGATGAGAATCCATTTTTCTTTCAGGTCTAGAGCAACTGTTTTTTGGTCATCCCTTTCTAAAAGGTCTCAGAAGAAACACAGTATAACTCATTTTACTGCAGTATTTATGAATGATGTACAGGTCTGTTTATGGGTATTTAATATGCTATAAGGAAGTTTCTGAGACAATGAGAGAGACTCTTTGTGATTATCAAACTCTACTGAGATGGATTTTGTTGCCCCAGGAATGCTGCAGCTGAACTTTGTTCTCAGTATGTTCTCAGTATGTTCTCAGTTAAGATGTGCACCTGAGACCAAAGTGTGGGAGACTATTAGGCCCATGGAGGAGATGGGAAACAACATTTTCACAGTAAGATTTGATGAATAAAGAGATCAGGAGAAGGAACTACACACCTGAGTTTTCTTCAAGGCAGATCTAAACAAGATAGTGGTGGTTTCACCCAGCCATCATTATTTAACTCACTGCCCAAAATCACTTTGATGGGCAAACAACGACACTGTGTTTACTCCATCATTTTTTAAACTTTCTTACATTATATATATTTTAAAATGTCTGCTCTTGTTCATTTGGACATTTTCATTCAAATGGGAAGAGTTATTTTTCCTCTTACTAGCTACTTAGTGAATTCTAAGAGAATTAAGAAACTTTTAACTGCATCAGAGGAGAATATTTTGATGTTATCCAGAGTGTCTTGTATAAAACAATGACTCCAATATTTTTATGGACATTTTTTTATTAACTCTCAATGAATCCTGTAGGCTACATGTTGCTCACAGTGTCAGAAAAAGAGATTTAAACAAAGAGTGTTCCATAATGTAGGTTTAATGGTCATGTAATACATGAATTCCCTCCTTAATGAATATAGTTGGAGAGGGCTTCCCAGAATACTCCCGGAAATCTTGGAAACAGTAAGGTACCACTGGTCACTTTTTATTGTAGAAAAGGCTTTGTATAGCATAGCTGTCAAAGGTAAACCTGTGGTCAACAAAATAGTTCAAAAAATTATGGAAAATAAACTAGCAATCTAGTTAAATGATTGGTTTATGAATTTGTTTTTCAATCTTTCCCTTCCCATTTCTATGTACTCAAATTCCACTGAGAAATTGCACATGTAAATAGAAAACTAATAAGTAGTAGATTTTTTTTCTCTTCTTAATAGCCTTGTCATGGCATATTATAGTAAACTCTGGAAATTGAAATTGTTTTATCAAGCTTTTATCCAACAGAGTAATGATTTTTGGGTACATTTCCTTCAGGAATATATTGTTCAATCATACCTTAACTAATATCAGCAAACGTTACTTAATTTGTAATTCACAAATCTCCCTTAACATAAACACTACAGATTAATGGAGTGTGCATCTCATCTATCTTGTAAGTATTCCATATATAAAATCAAAGGAAAATAGTTTGTCTGTATAAAATGAATTATTTTAGTCTTAACCATTATGGAATACAAGATCATAAAAAAGTAATTGTTCTGTCAGTAACTAATTCTTTGTTTAAAATGATGGCATATGTGATTAAATTCCAAATTACAACAATTTTAATTAGAGTAATGAAAACTAATTATGAGTATTTCCAGCCACATTAGGAACATCAGTTCAGTAATTTGCCTGCTCTCTATTTAAAATCTGCCTGTATACTCCAATAGATTTTTTTTTTGGTAAGGTTTCATGACATAAATTATGAGAAAATCAGACAAAGCAAATAACTGAATGACCAGATAAAAGGCTAATGCAGTTTAGAAATTCATTATGCATCTTGTCAATGTCCCTGTAGTAAATATTTCAATATTTGTCCCTTACTCTTGTGCACTCTTGGCATTAAGTAATCACTACCATGGTACTGGTAGCACCAAAGAAATGGACCATAGTAAAACAAAATAAGATTCATGTTCCTTGCAACTGAAATGGAAAATTTCTGTTAAATGACCAACACTGATTATCTTCTACTCTGAACTGATCAGTAACAAGCCTGAAGGGCTTTAATAGCTGGTACACTAGATAATATTTTTTTAAATTGAGAATTTGTAACAATATATTTTTTTAATGGAAGAAGGATTTATTTGGCATTATAAATTCCCTGTAATTAAATACCAAATAATTTAATTGTATTTAATTTATTTACAAAAATAGAAAAAAAATTGATGGGCTTGAAAAATTCTAAACACATTCAAGAATGATAAATTCATCCTTAAATAGTCAAAACATTGGCTTATGAAAACACTCAAAGGAGTCAAGGAAACTGACAAACCTGTGTGAGTATATGTGCCACTCACTTCTCTGGTATTACAGAGAAGTGCTGTTAAAGTAATTTAACAGCTTTCCTGACATTTGAAATTCTTATAAGATCTTGTTAAGACAATTTTCAAAAAATAACTGATTTCCACTGGAAAAAAATAACTAATGAAAGGGTCCTTCTTTTGTCTTTCAGCTCACAACTCCAAATTTTCCCGTAGTGGTCAAGCTGGGACATGCTCATGCTGGAATGGGGAAGGTAAGTAAAAGAAAAAAAGAAAGTATATATATCTGGAAACAGATACATATGTGGCACAGCATTTCTGTGATTACACATGGCATGTGACCAGCCAGCCGAGGGGTTAAACCTCCCCACAACCTATCTGGGTCGCACTGGCTGTTCCTGTGGGAGAAAAGGCCTTTTTCCACTGTCACGCACTCGGAGACAGGCAGTGGGATTGGGTTGGAGGCTGTCTGGGATGTGGGAAGGGGGGCTGGTGAAGCATGGGGGAAAAGCTGGCTGGGCTGAAGTCATTAGGCTTGTCTTTTATACATTTTCTCTTCTCCTGAAAGTGGAAGTGTTGTTTGTTCAAGCACCTGTAAAGCCCAGCTACACCCCATAGCACTCACAATGAGGAGCTGTGGCGCTGGGCTTCTTGAGTGCATTATGATGACCTTATTCAAAAAATGGAAGCCCTTCAGTTATTTTTTTTTTCTCCTTGCAAGGAAGAACAAGACCTTACAAAGCAGAGTGGCTGGTTGCCTGCCAAGGAATCCTGAAAAACAGTTCACTACCCAGAAGGACCTGTTTGTTTTTCCCAGGCTCTCTGGGATCTTTATTCCCCTGGTGAATTAGCAGCCCCTGTTTCTTGGGGTGACTGGGCTCCCCAGTGAGGCATCACCAGCACTTTCCTGCTGCACTTGAGTCTCCTCTTCCTTGAATAAATCTTTTCAAAAGGCATCCCTTATCTGTATAAAACTTGATTTGTTCAGAAGTAGAAAATTGAGGCATCGTTTCTGAATCCAAGTGAATGGTACATGAACTTTGTAACTGATATGCCTGTCACAGTGCCTCCCTAGAGCAGACAGATCTTCTCCTGGCCTCATACTTTGCCTAAAAAATATATATAGTTACACCAAATTTAAACTTGGTACAGTTTGTTTGCTCATGCTCTGGAAACAGAAGCCCTTTTTGTCTTGGTGGACTGCGCATGGAAGATCTAATAATCTTTCTTGCTGTGGTTGCAATGTTCCCCTGTCTGGATGGTAGCTACTGGGGAGGAAGTGGGCACAGATCCCTGTGCCAGTGGTGGAGCTGGCTTTCAGCATCAAGGAACAAACACGCAAATAAGCAGGAAATGTTGGTTAATACATTAGTGCTGCCTATGTTAAGCAGGCAGAGGTGTCACTGAATTAGAGTGTGTGTCGACAGTCTGAAGGTGCTTGTAGGGAGCCACTGATTTGTTCCTAGGAAGGATTTCATTAGCAAAAACCAACCAGGACAAACCAGGAGGAAAACCTCTCCCTTGAGACCCTGAAAGCCTGCATATATCTGACTGTTCTGCCATTTCACCTGTAATGCAGGGGGGGCTTCCTGTGTCTCAGGCACCAAGGATCCTTAGTGGCTATGGAAATGAGGGCAGAATCAGAGAAAAGTACTCCAATCTTAACAGCATTTCCAGATAAAACTCTCAGCAGAACATTTAGTTATTGTCTTCCACACCACACACCAGATCTTCTTCCACTTCATACTTTCCCTCCCATTTTATTCTTTAATTATGTTGATTTTTGCTGTCACAAGTTACAGAGGAAGAGAGTTTCTATTCAGACTCCTGGCACAATTTTACACAGAGGTACAAGGAGGGTATGTAGGAAGTAGTTACAGATAAAGATAGGCTAACAGCCAGCATTTTAGTAGAAAGGATTGGTCTGAGGCCAAGTTTACTTTAGTCTGTTATGAAATTAGTGACTACTAGCAAAGTCTGGATGTGCATTTGGGCACAGAGTTTCAACACTGCTCTGTTCAGCAGATGGGGAAGGTACAGGAAGCAAGGGTTGTTGACCTTATGGTTTTAGTTTGGGACCTTCTCCAGCCACAAGCCTGAAGGAAAGTTGAGACTGATTAAATTTTCTCTCTTCAGTCTCACTGCATTTCATTGCACAGAGCAAAAACAGAAAAGAGAAAGATAAAGAATAAATCAGTTGGTTTAAAATAAAAGTAACAAGAATTTGTTTCATGCTTTTTTTTAAACAGTAGTGTTCAAGCCCAAGTGGGACTGAAAAAAGAAACCACAGAAAATATCAGGAGAAATACAGAGAAGCAGAATTGTGGGTATACTAGAAAAGTAACACCTACTGATTAAAAAAAAATCAAACCTACAATAAAGTAATGAAGAAGAGGGAAGTTCCCAGGAGACATTATGGTGTTTTTAACTGCCATAACGCAAAAGCAATAACCAGTGAGATTAGAGAGAGTTAAATTATTTCCTTGCACTGGTCTTCAGAAGTAGAGATGATAGCAGGAAGTAGCAGGTCTTTATCTTTAAAATGTACATAATGTGAAAAGAGGTTTGCTTTGGTTTGATGTGTGCAACAAAGTAAATGTTAATAAAGCACCTGCATCAGGTCATGTTTTGTATTAAACCAGTGACTGGAGAAACAAAGGATAGAACAACCAATGTATTAGCCAAAGTACACATCTGAGTATTAAAATAGTACTTACTGCAACAAACGGTGCCAAGATAGGGAGCCATATATTTGTACCTGTAGCTGGTGCTTCAAAGGATGTGAGCATTCAGGTTACAATGTTATTACCAACAGAAATTGTCAAGGAAGTACTTAGTTCTTTTGTTGTTGTTGTTATTAACGGTAAAATCACTTGTAATGGGAGGCACCAACATGTTGAAGAATGAGCAAAGATGGGAAGTCCAGGCAGTGTTATTCTTTATTTGTCTGAGGCAGGGGCCAGAAGCCAGAAGAATTCTGGATGCAGAAAATGCCTCTTCTCCAAAGAGCTCCACCATCTGCTTTCAGGAAGATTTGTGTCATTTCACAGTTTTCTTCAGTTTCTCTGTATTACAGACCAGAGGAATTATACTGATTACCTGATACTTATTGCTAATTCATGTTCATAACATTGTTGGCAGTGTAAGTGCTGAGTGTTTACTATTTTGCAATAATTGCTAGAAGGAGCATAATTATGATAGACTTTCATTTTCACATATTGTTTGTTTTGACATAATTTTCACAAAATTCACTCACCACATTTTTTAATCAGAGGGCTGAACAAAGAATCCTCAAAGCCAAAATGAAAAATAACCACATTAGGACTTGTACAGAATAGGCTCTATTGACTGCCTTCCCCTCCAGGGTGGGTCACCACAACTGTCTTTAGCTTGGGAGAAGAACAGATTTTATTCAGGATCAGAGCCAAAAGGGGTGGCAGTATACTATTAGTGAAAGGAATGCTCTTGCCAAGTGATGTGTGCGTGTGAGGTGCACACAGAGATGGAGAAAACAAATTTGCAATAAAAGGCATCTTTTGAAATTTCCGTTGAGAAATGCAGAAACAACAGCCTCTCTATTGACTTGAACAGAGACACTAGTAATAGCCTTCACCCAGGAACAGCCGATCTTCTAATCTAAAAACAGAACACATGCCCCTCAGCCCCTCCCATGATCATCATTATCCTTCTTCCAAAATTTGGAGTCGCTTCATATTTCAGTGGCACTGGAAGCTCATAACAAGAAGTGCTCTCTGTCCTGCTGGCCCTGTGCAGTATCAATACAAATAAAATATTTGTAGAAATACTGCTTAGACAACTGTTTACAATGGAGTTAGCAGAGAAGGACCTTTCTCATGTTGTACTTAAGTTGCCCAGACTCACAGGATCAACAGTGCTCAAGGAATCTTCCAGGGAAACCATGGATGGACACTGAGAGGAGATGTCTTTCTATGTGCAGAACAGAACTGTTGTTTACTCAGCAGGTCCTTAGAGGTCAAGGCATTTTTAAGCATTGTGCAGTTTGAGCCTACCTAGCCCAGAAGTGACTGGGGGTCTCAGTTGAATAGGGAGAGCACTGCAGTGAGAAAGGAATAACACTTCTTCCTGACTCCGGATCTCATAATGCCAGAGCCCATGGAAAAGAATAAAGCTCTGAGTGTGTTAGTATTTGCCATTTGTGTATTAACATGACCCTAAAGTGCCCTAGGAACAGAGCCCAGTACTGCAAATTCACTCAAAGAGCCTCTTCACCTCTTCCTGATCAGATCATGAGAAGGAAGCAACTGCCAGATCTACAAAGAGAGGAAAACTAGTATCTGTTCGTGTGACTTTACATATATTTATATCAATTAAATAAATATAAATATATATATATATCTATATATATATATATAGATATGTAT
>JAOTQP010000001.1:101052168-101066406 GCA_026413545.1 Cichladusa arquata
ATTAGCCCAGCTGTGAGCTGGCAGCTCAGAGTCCTGGCAATAAATTGTAGTAAAAAGATAGGCAATACTTAGAGTCATAGAGTATACTTATCTTTTAAGTAAAGGCTGATCAGTAGCAGATTATTCAGATCAGGACTGGCAGACAGCACCTTCAGAATGTATAAGGAGGTTAAATATTTTCTCATTCCAGTCATACTTGCTGCTCTCTGATTTGACTTGTAAAGCATCTTCTGTTATCATGGGTAACACCAGTAAAGGTTATTTGTGAGCAGATAGTGATAAATACTTGTTGGATTTAATATCATGATGATCACATCTTAAATGGCAGTTTTGAAAGAGTCATTTCAATAAAAAGCTCTAATTTTTTGCTTCTTTAAATTTTCAGTGATTACTACAAAGCATGAATCTTCATTTCCTACAGAAAGAAAACAGATGTTTCCATGCTTGTAGTTGATTTTATAAAGCAGCTCATTATCTGCAGAAATGCCAACATTTCCTTTGTTTTGTTCTCATATGCTTTCATGTTATGTATACTTTTGGAAAGCTTGTACTAGACAGTACACATGTTTGAAGTATTAAGTACAAGAGATGTAGACTGATCTGTCATTCTGAATCACCTTTGCAAATGCTCATGAAGTAAAATCAAGTCACATCCATCTAATTCCTGACACATTAGACACTCTTGCTTTGATAACGTGGTCCTGCACAATTCCATCAGTATGTGTAGCAAGCTTACTTCTTTCTTTCTTTTTTTTTTTTTTTCTTTTTTCTTTTTTTTTTTTTTTTAAATCCATTCTTCACAGAAAAAGGCAAAATCTTACAAACAGGTCAGAAAAATGAAATTATGTCCACCTTTGGCCAGGAAAAACAGTGTTCTGTATGGATCCAAGCAGTCTTGTTTCCCACAGAGGTTTGTATTTCCAGTATGATATGTTAGAAGTTGCATTACTAAGGGAAAAAAATAGAACAGGGAAGTGTAACTTAAATTCAAAGTTTGACAATGAAAAAAAAATTCAATTATACACGTCTGATTTAGAAGGAGGTAAGATTATTCACAAATGGTTCTTTGAAATGGGGACATAAGGATTAAATAGTAATTCAGCATTTTGTGGTTGGTTATACAATGAATCGTATTTAATATAAAGAAAACTGAAAGAAAAATTAATGACAAAACATTAATTAGATGATTATTTGTGTTCAAGCAGAATGCATTAGCTTTGTGCCCATGAAATATCTCCTGAAAAATTTCTTTAAATATATTATTTTAATATATAGTAGACTCTTATTATTTCAGTTTCCATTGTTTCTACTTGGATGTTGCAGAATGTTAGTTTATAAGAGAGAAGAAAAGAGAACTACTTGTCTGTTCTAGAAGTAGTTGTCTGACTGAGTGATAGTATAAAACTTATATAGCATCTGGAGCAGGAAAATAAGGAAATGCTGAGAAAAATTGCCAAATTGCCAATAACAAAAAAACCCCATCAAATATTTCATAGAAATGCTGGTCCATCATTGGGTATATACAAGCTGGTACATGAGTGGGTTTTTTGGACGTATCTTAATTCAGCAGTCAAAAGTTAGAATCTTAATAATTACCATTTGCACTAGTGTTGGTTGCTTTGCTTCTCAGTGTTTATTGTTTATTTGACTGGATTTCAGTTCTGGAACAGCATCACATCATTCAATGTCATTTGTTGTCCACCAAACAATAGGAAAATACCAGAAAATAGGTACTAGAGTGTTGATGGATATTCCCTTAAGTGGAATTTTCTGAAAAATAATTATTTTTCATTCCATTATCTAGAAAGGTAAAAAAGCATTTATTTGTGCTAGTTTTGTAGATAAAGAGAGCTTTAACTTTCCAGATCTTCAGACTGTTAATTATAACACATACTTAAACCTGGAAAGAGTGTAAGAACACAAAACCTGGAGCTTTACCATGTTGCAGTGTAATCATGTAATTTTAAACTGTAATTATCGTTTATAGTTATTACCCAGAAGTAATTTCAATTGTTTCCCAGCCCACAGTTTTAGATGAAGTTTTCTGTCCAGACCCATTTCCTTATGATATGCAATAATTTTTACTTCTGCTTTAGTTACCTGGATATACAGCAGGAAAGAAGACAAAAGGCTAAGTGAAAATTATGATTCTGTTCAGAAGATTCAGCACAAAAGGGAAAAAGATTACTTATTTCACACCTCTTATGAAGTATTCTGATGGCTTATTCAGGTGCGTTATATCAACCAAGTGAAATATTTTAGAAAGGTTGTTCTTATCAAAAAGACAACAATAATCAGGAAAATAAACACTAAAATTAGAATTATGTATTAAAAGGATGTTCCTGGACTTCCTGAGCAGAAAATGTCCTTTGGTGACAAAAACAAAAGTCTCAAACATCTGATAGACAGTCACTATAGTAGATCAACTTGTGTGGAAAAGTTTTCACTACCATGTGAAGGATTTGGAAATTTTGTTGCAGGGGCAATCGAGAATTTTTATTTGTGAGTTAAAAGTTAAATTTTTCAGGCATAGTGAGATATGTTTTTTTCTCTAATGCCAAAATGTAATCCTATAGTGAAGGAAAAGTTACACTAGTAATGCGCCTTGTTTTGCAGAAAAGAAAGTTTGTATTCCATTTTAAATGTGAATTTTTAGAACTAAGTACTCAAAGATGGTCATTATCCTAGGGAATTAAACTGAGCTTCACTGAGATTTGCTTCTGAATTTTCTCTTTTTTGTTTTTAGAAACAAGACTGTATTATCTTCTTCATCTCTAGTTTAATTAGCCATGGTCCCATTCAAAATTATGTTTGTTCAAACTGTGTCTGTATATCCTGAGTAATAATGACTAGCAGATGTGTGATGCCTTCTAATACTGCAGTTTCATTTTACAAATTAAGTTCCTATAATAGGGGTGATGGGTGACAAAAGGGCATAAGGGATGTTAGAACTAAAAGAGAATTTAAGACTAAAAATGTAATAAATAAGTATTCTATAAGCCTTTGATGTGGGAAAAGATAGCAATTTATTGAATAATTTTTGTTTCAAGAAACCAGACCAATTTTATAGGAAAGAAAAAAGTTACAATTAACACTATCTGTATGCAGGAGAAGCTGCCTGATGAATGAACATGTTTCCTAAAGCAAAACGTGTAATTAAAATATTCATTCAGATTGAAAGCTTCTGGAGAAGTATCCAGCCATTAAAAGAAAAAAGAGAAGGCAGGAAAAAAACTCCACAGAAACAAAAGAAAATGTGGAATTTCAAGAGAAAAGTAAAAAAGCAAAATGTTCCATTACTGATACTAACTTTTTTTTCTCATTAACTGTTTCAGCTTAATCTTTTTCCTCAGTGTAAATGATGCAACAATAGAGTGGTTTTTAGGTGTATCCAATGAAACCTCTCTGAGCCATTGACATAATAATCTGCACACAGTAATGGCTGTTTTCTTCTAACATCTTAGCAAACTTTTAATGGGAAAGATCTATAATGAGGTTTTATATTTCTAGGCTTCATTACTTTTTATGAAGCAAAGCAAAGTACACTTACTGGAGTACAAAGATGAAAAAAAGAGTCCTAAAATGATTACAACTAAGTAATGACTGGAAATAAAACAACATTTTTAGTATGCACAATAGCTTCTTTTTTACTTCAATTTTAACTTATATGTTATTTCAAAACATATTTCCTTGTACAGGTACTCCTGCCTTTTATGGTGTTCTAAAAGTAAGTTTTCACTCTTTTGAAACCTGCAAATTATCTGGTGTTTCTTACACAATCAATATTAACTCTCAGGAGCATCATCATGCACCAAATTCTGACCAGGAATTTCAGTTTGCTAGATCATCTGATAGAATCCTCATATCTCAAAGAGACTTCAAACTCAGTGGGTTTCCAGAACTACCAGTGCTCAACAGCCTGTGAAGGGGCACTCTTGGCAAAGTAGATGTTGAAAGGAATGTCTGCATTATAGCAAAACACCACTTACAGGTATATGTAAAGGTAAGATTTTAACAAAAATATGGTTTTATTTGGAAGTAGTTTACCTGTTTAAGTATTTAATAAGTGTATCAATGAACTTAGTGGAACATCTCATGTCTGTTTGTATCACTAAGAAAATATATAATTATTTTCAGTACAATTTTGAATATTATACTTCAATTGTGTACTGGATAAAGCATAATTTTGACCAACAAAACAATATAAAGAAGTTTCAGCAAGAAAACAAGTTAATACCTTGTTTAAGAGCTCAAAGACCAAACAAATCCAAAGAGATGAAAAATATGTGTGTGAGTGTTGTGGGAGATTACAATGAACAAGTTGGAAAACGTAGTTTAACAATGGATCAAACTAATTTGAAGTAATTTCATACAACTCTCTTTCTGAGAAATAGACTTTATTGTGGGAAAAATAAAACTTCCTTTTGCAGAAAAACATTCTTAGACAGGTTGGGTGTTTCACAGAAAATGTTAACATAATGCTGATTTGGATAAAAACCTCTCTCTTTATCTGCTGTACAGGTTTTCTCCAGTTTTCAGCTGCAACTGTAATGTTTACAGGCCAAGAGGTTTTTCCAGATCTTTGCAATCCAGCTTTTAACACAGCCTGCATAATTGTAAAATTGAAGGGTTGATAATAAGCAAAATATTCCTTTCCATTAAGTTACCTCTTTATATAATAGAGAATCCTTCTTACTGTGTTGTTACTTACATGATGGAATTATACACAATAAATAGATATATTTTTTAAAAATTTCTTTCATTTTGGAAGAGGAAACCTCTTGCATGGAATTAATTTCTTAGAAGTGTTATCAATTCTGATAGAATTTTGCTTTGGTCTTCCACTACCTTAAAGAAGTAGAATTATAGTTCCATATCTTCATTCCTTCATCCTTTTGTGTTATTGCTGAGCCTGTCAACAAGGGTGCTAGTGAGCCTCACTCCCTTTGGTTTATTATGTGCTTCTGATCCTTCTGGCAGATGGCAAGATACTATATGAATAACAAATAATGACAGAGAAAGATAAAAATAACTCTTTAAAAGCTATTTAAGCCTCTCTAAAGATATTCACCTTGCAAATGAGAAAGTTTTATTTCATGCAGCCTATAAATCTTGACAATATCAAAACTAATGCCTATGCTGAAATACTGGTCTTGAAATGACAATGCTTATTGAGGCCATATATTACTTTGTATTTGAATATTTTTCACCAGCTGGAATTCTTTCCCAGATAATTTTTACTCTAGCTGGAATAATTATTTGGGGTTTTTGCTGTTTTTGTTTTTGTGCACTTTTTTCCTGGAGGTCCAATATATTTTATTAGATTTTCAGTTTTGTCCAAAAACAATTGTCAAAGGGAAAATCACTTGAGAACAGAAGCATGTCAGCTGCAGAATGTATAGCCTGCAGCATCCCCCAACCCATGCCCTGTGGCACATCATCATCCTGCAGTTTATGCCCACAGGAGCTGCAAACAGGCAGCAGTGTAGTTTGCTGGCTGATGATGATGGGCTGAACTGTGCTCCTACTAGAGCTGGCTCTGGTGAACCTGTCAAATACAACATCAGTTCCTATCATTGTCTCATGAGCAATGAGTTATTGCTTTGATTGATCTGTAGAGCTGCCAACTACACAATGCTAGGCAGGTTTGGGATTGTTTTTGTTTGGGGTTTTTTGGATTTTTTTGGTTTTTCCTGAGCTTGGAATAAGTTTACAGCCGTCAATCAACATACACCTGACAAGTTCCTCATCTGGACAGTTTAGTATTATTAATTTTGCTTGATTTCTTGCTGTCTGAGCCAACTTCTGTGTGGTTTTATCCAGTTTGTTTCTCAATCAGTTTAAGTGAGAAATGTTCATTTGGAAATCTTCTGCTCCACAATTCATATCCATCACAAAAAGAGTTTAGTCAATAAAGCATGCTTATATGTTTCTTCTGTATACAAGTTTTAGGATCAACTAAACAATCAGTGATTAGGAGATTAATCAATCAGGCAAATAAATGGCATAGCAGGTGTTTCTTACTCTTTATCTGGGGCACTCTCACACATCCCACACAGCCTAGCTGAAATATTCGCACTTAGGTATTTGTGGCTGCAGATGATCTTTGGTGTGCACCTTCTCATGGGAAAAAGGTGTTTGTTAAGGTTGATGAGGAGCAGCAGCTTCTACAAAGGCCTGGCAACTGCTTGTAAGCACCTTTGTGTTTAAATCATATTAGTGTACCACTACAGAATTTCACTGCCCAACATTAATTTATTTCTGTGCATATAAAAACAATCCAAACAAACAAGCATTAATTTCTTCTAAGACTATAATTATTTTAATGAGTGCTTTACATGCTTAGTAGATATAACTTAGTCTTTATTTTATTTTTCTCTTCAAACTTGCTGGGAAAAAAAGAAAAGGGAAAGAGCATGATGAAGAGGAAAAGTCAAGGGAAAAGATAAAATGGAAGTGTTTCTTTGGACCAGATCTTTTGAAGTGCTGCCGGCCTGTTTAGTTTACATTGATAGTAAAATATGAAGAAGGTTTTTTTGCATGAAATTTAAGAGAGAAACTGAAGAAACAAAGGTTGTACTGCCAAAATACAATTCTAAGTCTTGTAAACTTTTATCTCCCTGATTTTGTCTCCAAATATTTAATTTCTAAGAAGCAGGAATTGCCTTCTTGCCTTCTGCTAGCTTCTTTGGATTGTAATTATTTTTCCTAGTATGTGTTTTTAAAAAATTTTTCTTTTTTTTTTTTTTTTTTTTTTTTTTTTTTGAAGGTTGCTGGGGTAGGTGTAGTTTTTTGGAAAGAAGATCATCTTCTACGTAAGCTTCTGTTGGGTTCTCAGAAAACATCTGTTCATGTCTTAGCCTTGAGGTTTCCTGTGTCACCTTGGACAAATTTGGTATGTAACTGGGTGCTATAATGCCTTCTGAAATATGTTTAGTACCAATCTGTCTTGCCAGAAAAATTTAATGTTAGATTTCTGGGGACTGTGGGACTTGCAGAGTATGTTGAGAAGGGTGAGAAAGAGCAACATGAACAGTGAAGAATTTCCAACGTGAAAGGCTCAAGACTTGATTTGAACACCACTGTAACTCTAGGGATGAACAAAGACATTTGCTGGGTGTTAAGCACACAAAATTCAGACTTGGCAGATAATATTTTCAATATAAACTCCCATCCCAATTAGTTCAGAGGTTTAGTTATTGCAGCATCTGCAGTGCAATATTGCATTGCTCTTCATCCAGGAGCTCTGCTTTCTCTCCAAGTACTGTAAAATAGGAAGTCATGTGGGGGCTTAGGAAACTTGAGCTGTCTCAAGGTTTGTTTTAGTCCACCTTCACAGCTCTGAACAATTTAAATAATCCTCTGGTGGTATGCTTTTCCCTGCAGGGACAATGGGGATTAATTATGGGAACCAGGGTCTAGAAGATCAGGCTTTTAAACTTCTGTCTTTAGGCAAAGTTTGTAATCCTAGATAGATAACCTACTGCAGATTTATTTTAATGATGATACTTTCTCACTACTGGTCTTTATAAGCACTTCCAAATACATGGCAAAGTGTTGGACCTTTCTATGCATTTTGTTGTTTCAGAGCACTTTCCATTATGCCTCAATATGGGTATTTCCATGTACACTGTATTCCCAAGGTTCTCAGTCAAAAGAAATAGACTAAATACTAAAAGAAGGCAGGTTTAATATAGAAGAAAAAAAGTTCCAGAACAATGGAATCTTGGGATATAATGTGAAAAAAAGTTGGGACACTAAACCTTTTGATATTTCCAAAGAATCTTAAGGTAAAAACATAACATGGAGTTTTACCAACATTTAGAGAACAAATATCTTCAAAGAACATGACAAGTGTACTTTCTAAATGTTGTCATAACATGCCTAGAATATTTGCTCTTAGTAAAGCTGTAAGTGCTTGATTTTTTTAAGTTAATTTTTCTGAAATTCTCTTTAAACCTCCAGACACCAGACATAATTTTTATTTTGACATTTATAGTATTTTGGGCTACTGAGTTATTCTAGGCTTCTCGAAGAAAAGTGATATATGTTTGGAATGTAAATATTAAGTATTCATTATGATGAAAACTTCATAAAAACAATATTTAGGATTTATCAGAAAACTTATTTCTGAAAATTCTGTGTAGTTCCATAGAAAATACTAGAAAAGCAAGTGATCATGAAATCTAGTAAAAGGAAACTTTAAAATCATTACATTTGATTGTTGATTTATTTACATAAATACCAGTAGAGACTACTATCTATATAGCTTTTGTCTATTAAAAGGGAAAGTATTTGATTCTTTAAAACTGTTTTCAGGTCCTTTTTTTAACATGGAAGCAATCAAGATTATTATATTACATATTTAGAAGGATATTTTACCAGCTTTGTTAGAGGGCAAGAGCCATCCCATGAATTCTGAAAAATTTCCCTTTTCCCCTTGAAACTTCTTGCTATTAATCTGAAAGATATTTTGTAATAGCTCAGAATCATTCTCTTCAAGTCTTGAGACCAGTTTACTTGTTACTTTTTTATTTTAAACCTAACTTTTAAATTTAAAACTCTCTAAGTATCATGGCTAGTTTTTCTCTGAACATCCTAGCATTTTCAAAGCCCTGAAATATTATCTATATGAAAAGATTAGGAAAAGAGAGACATTCTTCTTGAAGTCAAGGCCAAGACTTCATGGAGCTCTGAGCAGCTCAGCCTAGTGGGAGGTGTTCCTATCCATGGCAGAGGGCTGGAATGAGATGATCTTTAAGGTCCCTTCCAACCCAAACCTTTCTGTGATTCTATGATTCTATGAAGTGACAGATTTATAAAACATCCCTTTCAGTTCAATTGAGAGAAGACACTATGTTTGTCTTGAAATAAATCAGTGTCAGTTAACTACTTTAAATTTGCCTTCTTAATTAGATATGCATAGTCCTAGGGAAATATTATTTTAATTGCAACATTGATGAGTTGAGATTGAAAATTCCAGTTATTCTAGTGAAGTAGCATGTGGAAGATCCCATTATGAACTGTGGCTTCATTGCATTGCATAATGGAAGGAAAACAGGTAAAATATCTTACAAGTAACTGTGAAACAGCACCTTCATAACAGTAAAATGCAAAAAGCAAAGAGGAAGACAAGATCTCATAACTCATTCATCATAAAAATTTATATTCATTAATATAAAACTGGCTTGACACATTTGTATACCTAACTGAAGTTTACAGTACTTGTCTCTGAACACAGTTTCATCTCTGTGCATTTTACTTTGAATTATGGATACATTAAATGTCTTGTTTTCCAGTCTAATGCCACAGATGCATAAACATGCCCAGCTACCCCCCTGGCTATCACGTGTTCACCAATGTTTTCATTTCATATGTGAAGCCCTACAGTTGTGACTTTAATGAATGTTTGAAATGACAGACTAAATCCATGGCTTGTTCCCAAAAATTTGTGTATTTCTACACATTAATGATACCCTTCTTTGAAATTTTGAAATGGAAAAATTGTCCCATGACATAGTCTTTGCATCACAAAGCTGAAATTGTTTTGGCAAGCGCTGCTTGGACATGCTGCTGACCACAGCGGTGATTATGGTCCTCCTAAGCCTAATTCTTCTGCAGGACACACTCAGGACCTGAGGGCTGGGCAATTAAGTGTCAGAAGGTGATTTTCAGGCTGATCCCCACTTTATCCAGCATCAAAAAATAGACACGTACCTACACTCTGAATTGATGAGGACAAGTCTTTATTCTGCAACACTTATGGAGTTAGAGTAAAAAACAGTAATCAAAATCTCAGTGTGTATTTAAAAATCTCAGGAATGTTCAAAGTGGAGTTTCATCCTCAGAGAATAATTACTGTCTAGACTCTGGTGGAACAAGGGTAGGTTGGATACTCTGAGAAACCTGATCTAGTGGAAGGTATCCTTGTTCATGGCAGGGGATTTGGATTGAGATGATCTTTAAGGTCCTTACCAACCCAAATCAGTCTGCAATTCTATGATTCTAGTTGGAATTTATATATGCTTCCCCAGATACTATTCAGTAAATTAATGCTCTATTCTGGTCCTACTTTTTTTCTTTTTCTTTTTTTTTTTTTTTTTTTCTATTTTAATATAGTTTATAAACTTCTTTTTATATACAAATTTCTTTTAAGAGTGGACAGACAAGGACAGCTGGTGAAAAACACTCAGATAAGGTTTCACCATTGTCACTGATGGTGTGAATTTTCAGCTTTTGTAAAAGAGAGCAAAATAATCTGTATTTTAAGATCCCAGTATTAAGAAACAGTAGAGAGAATTGCTGAACTATCAGTCAGTATAAGCTGATACTTCTCTTTTTGGGATATAAGAAAAAACTCCATTTGAGCCAGCTAACAATACCAGGGCTGGATAGAGATTTATATCAGTAATACTGTTGAAGGCAAGTTCGACAATATTTCAAACCTAATGGTGTCAGAGGTGGATAGGAAAACCTTCTTCACCCAGAGGGTGGTTGGGCACTTGAAAAGACTTCCCAGGGAAGTGATCTAAGCATCAGGGCTGACAGAGTTCAAGAAGCGTTTGGACAATTCTGGCATATCTGGGATCATTTGGTCTGTGTTTTGCAGGACCAGGAGTTGGACTGGAAGATCCTTGTAGGTCCTGTTCTACCCAGGATAGTTTATGATTCTATGATTCAATATTTTTTCTTGAGTGGGTAATTTTGAAAGCCACGGAGTAATATCATGAAAATTACTCTTTCATTACTGCCACCTGAAGTGTGTTTTTCATACCTGGTGTATGTTTCATACCTGTGTCTCAGTAAATTATCACCCACCTTGATTTCAAAAAGACTGTCAGAACGCAATCATCTTTACATTCTCTTTGGAGAAGATGCTGTCAAGAGCTACAGGACTGCATTTCTCCATGCAAATTATTAACTTGGGTTTTATTTTGTACTGGTTTAAGATTTTTCTCCTTCCTTGGGACTTTATAGTTTTTTTTAAAAATCCAGCATACTGGAAAACAATGCCATGCCTGCCAACCTCCAGACCTTTGATAGATAATTAAAACCTTTATGAGCTTTGTGAAGAACAAATAACTAGGTCATTATTTTTTTTGTTCCTGTCTTCCTGAGATTTAGCTCTTTATACAGATTCTATTAGATCATTCTATTACTCTAAGTATCAGGTGGAGTTCATTTTTTATCCTTCAGATCTGTCTATTCTCTTTCCTCTCTAGAGCTCTGTTTGTTGCATCCCAGCATGGTGTTTCTTCTTTACTCATTTCTGTAGTTCAGAGTTTTTGTACCTTTGCCAACTGTGAATCCCTTTTCTAACTTCTGAGGCTGCTTCTTTCAGACCTGCATTCCTTTTGCTCTTCTCACACAGGAATATGGAAAAGAGAGCTGTAGAGGACCTGTAGGGTACCCATTTGTGTTTCTGCCACGTGCTTGAGAATTTCATTATGGAAGTAAAATTTGAGGTGCTGAACTTCCCATGATTCTTTTATTAAGGATAAAAAATACCTCTAATATTCCCTGATAAAATAAGAAAAAAATAAAAAAATACAGTTTTTATGAAATATTATTAGCAGTTCAATAGTTGATGATCCATATAATTGAACATAGGAAAAGGTTTTTTTCCATACATATAACATACATATTTATTGTTTCTGGAAGGTAAACACTTCTTGAATGAATCCCACTCACAAGCCCCTATTATCCTATCAGAATAGACAAGAAATAAATCTCCAAAGGAAATGCTGTCAAGATATTATAACTGGGGAAATGAAATGCCACGTAGAAAGAGACAGTCTGATAGTCTAGAAAAAGCATGAGCTAGAAGAAGTAATATTTCAGTAGACAGTTTAAATCAAAGAAAGTGTATATTTTTAATGCAATTTCAAATGAACAATGATGCTGAGTATTGACAAACTGCACCACTCTCAGGATTTTAGGATTAAGAAAGACTATTCTTTTGTATTTGCTCTTACTTCTGTTTACATTTAAAACAAACTTTATGGGAAGTAATCTAAAGTAAATCTTTATATTTCTATTTCATTCAAGAGAGTTTCCTGTAGAATATTCCCTGGAGAAATATCCAGATTCTGTTCAAGTGTTTGATGAAGGTAGTGATTTCTCACAGAAGGCACATGCAACAGTAAGAAAAATATGTCATTAAAGTTTCAAAAAACCCTTTCACAGATATGTCCAGAAATTATATCCTCATGTACTTGATAAAGAAAGCCAGACACTATACAGCACTTCAGTTCAGACTTACAGAATTTATCTTTTAAGATTATCTATTGGATATGGGTGACTGTAGGAGAATGGATTGTGGGAGGTTGGGAATGGGGCTGTGGTTGAGCCTCCTCCCTATTGGGGTGCAGCTGTGTAAGATGGTGAACAGCATGGAAGGAGAAGAAGCACAGAATGCTGATGTGTATTGACCAAGCACAAAAGAGCAAAAGGACATGCAGGTGTTATGCATGTGAGAGGAAGGGGATAAAGGGTTAGGAGGAGAGAGATGTTGTTGGAACTAGCAGGTTGTGCTGTGAGAGGCAGGAGTCAGTGCTGTGTGGTTCTGCCTGTGGGATTACAACAGGGAGAAGGCAAGAAGGCTTTAATAAACTGCTGATGCTTGCTACCACCTTTGGAATCAGCCTTTTGAACCCCCTGTCAATCAGGGGAAAGGTATGAAAGTTTTTAGATAAGGGACTGATGCTTGTGTCAGTCAAGAGTCCACTGTCAATCCAATTAGTGTCCCGTGTAAGGACTGAGTGACAACAGGTGACTGTCTCTCTAATTCATTGAATGGATTGTTTCATGATTCCTAGGAATGTGCAGCCAAAGCACACTGGTAAGATTCTGCACTTTCCCATCCAAGTTCCTGATCCACACCTGTACAGATATTATCCTGATTTCCTATGTGCTGTTTTAGGGGCTACACATTCATAAACATGAACACTGGAGGAAAAGCTTGCTGAGTCAAGACCTGATCTCAGATAAGAAATTTGTCATGCACGTAATTTATATTTGGACCACAAAAATTGGTATGTAGTTCATTTTACAAATACGAATAAAACATCATGTGGTAGATAAAAATCTGGTAAACAGTAGGAAATTCTTTCCCCAGCTATCTATTAGAAGTGGTGGTTTGGATAATTAATAGGGCTTGACTTTTTTGTAATGTAAGTGTCCCTCAGTATTAGGTTCCATTAAAGGCAGTACTAAATAAATATTCATGGCAGTGCCTACTCATTGAGATAGGGTCACTTAGACAGAGTGTTCTATTAAAAATACATTTAATTTACTTGTGGTTGTCACCCAGTTGGTGTGAGAATTGATACTGTGACCAGTAGCCTTTGTCAGGATTCATGGGGAGAGGTCACGGAAAATCTATTGGTCAAAATGTCAATTAGCTTCCCTAATAGATTATACCTGTGAGTGCTGCAGCCCTATCTTTAAGCAAATGGATGGTCTAGCTCAACAACAGGCCACCTTCATGAATATTTTATTGGGTGTTCTAATTGAAGTAAATTACCAAATTACAGTGTGCATATAAAGAGATGCATTGGAGGTTCCCAGAAGCAGTCAATGGGATATAATAGTGGATTAAATATAGAAGGATGTAACTGTTAATGTTCTTAGGAGAAAAAAGAAAAAAACCCAAGCTATTATAAAAACAGATGCTGAGGTGATGATATGCTTCCCAGAAGCTGAGACTGCGGATTTACCTGTAATGCTGTCTCTGCAATAAGGTGAAGAACTCCAAGCCAGTGATAAACAAGCTGACTCAGTGTTGCAGTCCAGTTTTTAAAGTTATTAGAAATGCCTTTGCCTGAATTAAGGTGCAAACGAGACCATATGCCAAAGTCAACAGTATGGGTTTTATTTGACAGTAAATATGAGATAGACAAACAGAAGAAGAAGGAAGATAAATAAATAGAAAAGAGGTAGGGGGACAGAAAGAGAATAACAGAGGAAGATTAAAGAAAATATCACCACTCCATGGATCCCACCAGCATCCTGATAATCTTCTCCAGCTGGTATTCTTGGTGGTGAGGTTCCCCCAAAAAGCACAGAATCCATTTGATTAATATACACTCAGGCCATGTGGGAGTGCCCAGGTACCTCCCCCCAGAGAGGGAGAGGGCAGGGGCCAGTCTCTTGCAGCAGACTCTGGATCTGTTCATTATTTTGCATCACGTGCAGTGCTGTGGTTCAAGGCCTCTGGGGAGCACTTTGGGGGTCTTT
>JAOTQP010000001.1:101081347-101096442 GCA_026413545.1 Cichladusa arquata
TTCTGTCATTTCAAAGGAGTAACTTTGAAGAGTATGTAGTTTACATTAAAGGACTAAAACTTTTGTGGTTTAAGTGACATTTTTATAAATTAAATATAAACAACATATTAAATAATTCATGTACTGAAAATATTTTGAATAAACCAAAGCATATTAATTAAATTCAAATCCAGCTGGTATTGTCAGACAAAAAATTAATACAAAACAAGCTAAAATTTTTTTTAAGTTGTACTATTTCCTAAAAGAATATATAGCCTTTCAATTTCAGAATAACATTTGGTCTTTGATATTCAAATACAAAAATTAAAATTAAATGCATTAGAAACCAGACCTTCAAAAATACTACTTTTCATGTCAAATCAGTCACTAAATCCAAAATTAGTTGTTCCTATAGTTCCATTGCTCATAAACATTGTGCAACATGATGATTTACTATAGTTTTTGACTGTCAGGACTTCTGTCTTTTTCTGAAAGTGTCTATCACCATGTACTGTGTCAATGCCTTATCTCAATTTTCTGTTTTACATAGTGAAAAAATACTGTAGGTCTCAATGTGGCATAATGAAGAATGAAAAGATGTTTTAAATAATCTGCAATTCTTTCATTCCAACAATTTGCTTTCAATTGTAGTTTTCCTGTTTGTATTCATTACACTTTTGCAAGAAAGTGTATAACTAAGTCTCAAATTTTAGGCTGAAAGGTGGCAATTTATGGAAACACAGTGATTCAGGTGCCCTTGATTATGTGTACAAAGCTCATGGTTCCCCAAAGAGCTCTCCTGCATTTCCTTAAGAGTTCATTTTATCTAACTTTGTCAAATTTATGTCCAGTAAAGGGGCTTTTGGGCCAAGGTGTTCCTTTCTCCATAATGTCCTTAAATCATGGGCACTGCTGGGTACCTTCAGGTGGGAGCTGTAGAATCTTTCCTACTGAGAGACCTAAAGCTGTTCTAAGAGTGAGCTGGAAATGTCACATTCCTTTTAGAGCTGAAGTGCCAGTAAAAATGATTCTGTTGAAGGCTCGAACCTACAATCTTCCACTTGAAGTCTCATATCTGGAGTTTTCAAGGGACCAAGCTGCTTCAGTTACATATGAACCCTCTGGATAAGGCACACACCAACACAAGTAGGTACTCACAAATAGGTGTACTGAGCTATATTAAATAAAAAACAAGTTTTGGTTGTACCAAATTAGTGTTGGTAGAAGCATAAAGATGGGTGATTTGATTGCTCTGTTGGCAGCTGAACTCTTCTGATGCAATCCCAGTGTGATTTGTTAAGGCTGTACCAGTAAAGGCACAGAAATTCCACTAAGCATTGCCAAGAAGTTGGTAAGGGATCCACAACAGCCACCCTGCTCAGCCTATGACCCCCAAACCCCACTGTTCACCTGGCTCCCATGAGGGGGAAGAGGAAAGTGCAGGTGATAGGATGTTTTTCTGCACTCAGGAACAAGGCAGGAGGGCAGCAGTGCCTCAGGGATCTGCCTTTTCTTCAAACCCACTCTGCTTCCCATGCCTGGGGACAGGGTAATCTTTATGCATCCCTATGCAAGATGGAAGCTGTAAAATGCTTTTGGCAGAGTTCTCATGAGCACCTTTTTTCTCTAAATGTGCACTTTCCTCTCTGCTGGAACTTCTTCACAGGAACCACCTTTAAAAGAAAATGAGTCCATGAGTATGTCTTGTATCACCTGTGCAACTACTCTGTCCAGGGTTTCTGTGGGCAGGTGAAAAAGCCACTCCACCTTTGATCTCTGGTCACATAGGCAAAATGTGTATGGGTTTTGAGGAATCTTTATTTCAATTTTACAATTTTTTACTTTTTAGATAGTAATCAAGACATGTATCTATAAAGACAGTTGCCTGGATTATGCTGAAATATTGTGCACTCTATAAGGTTGGTAACTCATCCCTAACTTGATCCATTAGATAAAAGAAATATTGTAAGATGTGAGAAAACATATAAACAGATTATAGGGAAACTTGAGCTTGGTAACCATTTTTAATGTTGCTTTATTTTACTTTTTGACTGTGCTCTGAAATTCTGAAAGAATGAGGAAATGATAGCCTGTGACTAATTTTTTTTTTTTCAAATTTATAATATATATATGTATATATATATATAGTAAATGTTACATTACATTAGAAAATAGTTATTTTTTAATTCCACACTCTGTATGTGCAGTAGTGAGAACTTGTTGAGATAATAACTGATTTAATTACTTAATTGCTCAACCCTTAGCTCAACTTGAAATAAGTTGTAAATTCAGATTTAAGTTATTGCTTTTAACAAAAAATTCAGCACTTATGTACTATGTATTAAGCAAGCAACAGTAAGTATTAAATACTTGTCAGTACAGACTCATAAAGTATGAAGCTGTTAATTTTGGAACCTTATTCATTTATAGCAGATTTTCCTCTTATTTTATAATGATTGTATTGTTAAAATTATAATCTTCTCAAATACATTCAGGAAAATACAAAACCAGTGCATTATTAAGAATTCCATTACATATTTATAGCACCTTAATGTAGCTATATAAGAGAAAGTGTTTCTTACAGCATATATCCAAATTATAGTTGGTTATTTTGCAATGTTTTTCCTTTCTCATTTTCCTTAATTACTTTTTTGCTTCATAAGGTTTTGTGCTTGATTCATTCAAAGAACTATATTTACAACGCAGATATTTTAGATTTGCTTTTGTTGTCATGCTGAGCATTTCCTTCAATATTGGGCATTTTCTTCAATATTTTTGAGAGCAAGGCATTTTGGAGAGAAGTACATTCACATAACGAACAAATTATGAGTCATAAATGCAGAAGTTGCAACAATGTGCAGAAGTGCAAGCCAACAGACCTCTTGAATCATAGAAATCTTATTTGAAGAAGTTTCTGGAGACCATCCAGTCCACCTTCCTACCAGAAGCAGGACTATCATTGATACTTCAACAGGGTAATTTCTTCCAGGATTACACTACCTTCTTCATTGTAAAATGCTTTCCCTAATTTCCAGTCTGAACCTCTCCAATCACAGCTTGTAGCTATTTCCCCATTATGTCTTCTGAGATCAGTTTTCCTCTCTCCTCTCTCTAAAACCAGCAGCAGTAGACTTTCACTAGATTGCCCCTTAGTCCAAGATGAGCTTTCTCAGCAGGACATGTGCTGAAACACTCTGGCAATCCCAATAGCTCTCTGAAGGGTTCTTGATAGTTTCTCAACATTTTTTTGAGCTGCTGGTGTTTCAAAGCAGTATTCTAAAGGCAGATTCAGCAGTACCTTGAACGAGGTGATAGTATTTTCCCCTAGAAGTGCTAGCTGTGTAGTGGAGCCCAGAATTCAGTCTGCTCTGCTTGTGAAAGGAGACCATGCCAGGCTCATATTCAGCCTGGTATGCACTGTAATATTCATTCCCCTTGTATCTCAGCCTGTCAGTTCCCAGGTGTTGGGTTATTCTGTTTCAGGTACAGCCTTTTGCATTTCTCACTGCTGAGCTTCCTCAAATTAGTTCAGACCTCAAGTTTACCAAGGTCCCCATGAAGTGAAGCTCTGCTATTTATTTTCAGTTTATCCCCAAAATTCAGTGTTGTCTATAGGTGAATTGCAAACAGCCACATCATGGATGAACGTGTTGAATACAGTTGCATTCTGCACCATCCTATGGAGTCCTCTGCTCATTGTCATCTGCCAGCTGAACATGAGATTTTGGTTAAGACCACTGAGCTCAGGAGTCTAGCCACGTTCCAGTGCAAGTGCCAATTTGTACTTCATACTCCAAGGGAGAACTGCAGAACATGAAGCCTTACTGAATTGAAGGTATGTCATATGCACTGTACATTCCTTATCTACAGTTAGGCAGTAACTAATGCTCTCCCCACAACCACAGAGGCAGAAAAAAGTATTTCCATTTGCAAGGCCATGTGGTATTTGCAGCAGTGAATTAATCCAGAGTAAAACTATGGAGAAAAGTTTATGTTTTTCTTGCTAGATCTGTTCACTACTCTTTTCTATACGGTACTTGTTACAAAACTCAAAGAATGTTGGAAGGTCAAGTCTATGACTCAGAATTTTGTGCCAAGAAAAATGAAATAAAACAATACCACAAATTACCAGTTTTTGAAAAGAATCATGGATGGATTGGACCACTGGCCCAGCTGGTTACTATTTAAACCTACCTTTCCATGTGTCTTCCTTGTACATTACAGAGGGATGGGAATGAGCTCCATATATGCTTTGCACTCATGCAAGAGCACAGGCTGTCTCCAGAGCAAAAGTTATTAAAATTACTGATTACACTATAAATTATTTTGGAATACCAGAGTTTTATAATTGCAATTTATAATCACAAAATACCTGACTATTAGCCAAATCTCACTGAGCTGGAATCCCTGACCAAACTGCATCAGGAGTCAAATTCCCATTCCTAAAGAAGTTTATTATTTAAAGAAAATATTCAAGAAAGAGAAGCCACAAAAATAGAAATGTATTATTTGGAAGGTAATAGAAAAAAGTCTTATGTCTGAGAAATGGCATCTCCTTTTCTTGGAATGTATGTAACTTCATAGGTGACATTTTAGGTATCTTTTGGCACACACACATGCACAAAGGAAAAGAAAGGTGTAGAGATGAAAAATTTAATTCACTCTAGCAGATCTAACTGAAAAGCTTTAAAATGGTTATGTACTTCTGAGTCTTGTGGCTTTCTGCCAAGCCCATAAAAGAAGGTTGTGGTATTTTCTTTCTGTCCATAAAAAAATGAGGTATGGAACATTTGACCTTGCCAGTCCCCCCCTTCTTTTTTTTTATTTTGAAAAAAGAACTATTAAAAAATAAAACTCTCAAAAATATCTCAGACTCATTTTAAAGCAGCATTTTAAAGCACGATGCTTGTAAATTTTGAGAGGGTCTTCTTATTTACATAATTTCTCAGTCTAATGTAAACTTTTGATTGTTTTGGAGTAGTAAGTATTAAAACAAACAATGATGAAAATGGGGGGAATAAAAAAGCAATTAAAATTCTTTTATTCTATCATCCAATGCAGAATTTGCACACATCTTGCTTTCTAGAGATTTTTAATTGAGTGGTCAAGCAGCCAGCTTGTCACATTTTGCATGTATTTTATAATATATTCTCAACTGCCTCTGAATACAGAATGAATTTTTTTCGTTTTAGTTCACATTAACTGCTTTCTATTTTGCCACATTATATAGTTGGTGGCTTTATGATACGGATGTAAATGTTTATTAATTGTTCAATAGCTTTTTTTTGTCTGACCTTGTGTCATTTGTGCTGGCCTTTGAAACTGAAATAAATTCCTCTAGGTGCTGAGTGAGCAATGAGTTGTGAGAGGGCAAACAACTGCTGAAAATCTATTGTCCTTGGCCTGTTTTCAAATGACAGCTCTCTTTATTGACCATACATTTTGCAAAGACATAAGTGCTCTCCCATTTCTCTCAAAGTTCCAAGTCCCCTGAACCTTAAAACAGGCTCAGACTTCCAAGTGCTTTGAGAGCTTTTGAAAATTTTAGGTACTTTATTTTATCCAAATACAAGATTTACAGATTTCTGTATTCTAACTTGAATACTTCCTGAAAGGTGATATAAATGGATTCATCCTTGTTCAAATAAATGTTTAGAGAAAATAAACCATAGAGAAGTTTTTTTTACTATATAGGAAATCCGTTTTGCACAAGAAACAGGATAAGACTGTTCAGTGGGTGAATATATACTCTGTATATATCTGAGAAATTTCACAAAGCAGTATCTTGAGATGAAGTTTCCTTTCTTATTGATGAACTTTAAATTACTGTGTGATAGAGCTTCCCAGTCTGAGAACCAGTTAATACTACCTTATTTAAACAAAATAGAACAATTCATGAATAGAAAAGATGCTTACTCACAAGTGTTCATCACATGACTTACCAGAAAGTGAAAAAAATATTTGATTTTTAAAAACTATCAAATTTTTAAAAAAAAACAATTCCAAAAGTATAGGTGAATACTATAATTTCCTGCATAACAAGACATTTTTTTTTTCTCTTTTGCAATTTTAATTGGCTCATGAAAATTATTTCTGATCAAAACTACCCTCTTGGTCAAGAAAAATGTTAGTGTTTTGTTGATCATAAATCACATTGATTTTACTGTAGTTTCTAATAATATTTCTGGTTTCAGGAAGACAGTATGTTTTGCAGGTTTTTTTCCTTATTTTATTTATATTGTCTACTACCACAAGTATTTTATTATATAAGGCAAATTTAAACTACACTACTAATCACCTAAAAATTTACCTTTTATTGTAGATTCAATAGCTCTAGTCATTTTTACAGTGTTTTGTGTAATCAGTTTATTCAATTCAACTTTTGCTTATTGCAGCATTCTTTTTTTATTCTCATGCAATACCAAGCTTATTTTGTGTTCTAATATTAACCTGAGATAAGTAATTTAAATATAAATGTTTTATTTAATGAAAAAGAAATCTTTGGTGTTAGATCTAGCTGAGATGTTGAAATATATAACCAACATACTGTTAAGAAAAATTTTCTTTCTTATAACAATAACCAAGTAATGTATGTCTTGGTTTAGTGTTAGGGCAGATAATCCCTTACATATTCCCTTAGGTAGAGTTTTTATTTTATCAGGTATTTGTGCCTAAAAATATGAAATGCAATCCATGGAACAGATCAGAATCTTAAGTTATGTTTGAATCTATGATGAGACCATCATACCTTTTTCTCACTACTACTGGAAAAAAGTGACATTATAAAACAAATTAATCTTACTATGAATTATTTGGTCTTAACCTCCCTTTTCAATCACTTAGTTTCTAATTTGTCTACCTTCATAGATAAATTTTGTTCACTCACCATGATTACAGTACTACTTCATGGGTCAGGAGTAGATGCATTACCTTGATTTTTCTCTCCTTGATATAATTCACAATTTTTTTACCACCTCTTGGGTGAGGGGAGTGCTGGCACTTACACAGTTTTTAATGTAGTATCTAAATAAAAGATGGAAAAGAAGCTGGAATTTCAACTACTTACAGATTAGGTAAAATGATCTAGTACAAAATAAACCACAGAATGTAACACATATTTCAATTTTAAGACAGAACCAACAGGCATACTGGAATGTGTGAGCATGGGGAAAAGTAGTATTATTTTCATGAATATAAACTTAAATCCCACTTTTATGAACACCTGTTCTTGCTATAGTTTCCAGCTTAATGAGTTTAGGGAGGCTTGTATCTCTGAACTGAGAGTAGCTCTATCATTTTGACATTTAATTTTGTTTGTCTTTTATAAATGTCTTATAAAAGAAGAGAATCATTTAGCATCTGTTATCTCCTAACATCTGTCTCCATTAGCCATTGTTAAATATATACACATTACATTAAAACTCAGATGTTTTTTCTCCTCTTAAATCACAAATAGATTTAATTATTGATGCAAAGTTCTTACCATAACAATTGCTCATTGAAGATTTAATGAGTTCTCACACTTAGACTGGATTTACCAAGGGAACTGTCTTTTTCTCCTACAGCTATAAGGGAATATTAATAACTAGTTCTTTGCTTTGCTTTTGCCTGTTTAAAAAAACTTTTTTTTTTTGTCTGCCCAGTTTTTCCATATAGCCATTCCAGTAAATAAAAATGCAATAGGATACATTTTTTATTATTAAATATATATATATATTGGAGGGGACTGAGAGACTGCTTAAGAAATGATGAAAACAAGTTAGCAGAACTGAGAATAGTGAGTATAAATGTTATCCTAGTGCAATGTGAAAGAATATAAAGCTGTATAGCTACATTCTGCCTAAGTAACATCCAAATTAAATAGTTACACACATGCCTGAGCAGGCTGAACTCATGAGTACAGCAGCTGCACTGTGAAATGTCAAAGCTGAAGTCGAAGTTCTTGGGAGTAAGATTATAGTCCTTGTGCTTAGCTGATTGGACTTACAGATAGTAATGAATCTTTACTTTTATTCAGTTGTCACTGGGAAAATGTTGGGTGGAATTGTATATATTCATTGGTGATGAAAGAAGTTGTAAATAAGACTTCATCCTGAACAGTTCAGCAATCTGAACAATCCAACTACTTGTCCCAAAGACTAGAGAAAAAAACATAGGACAAATATTAATTTTACATTAATCCAAACCTAGTTTTACATTCAACCAATTATTATATTTTTTCTCTGTATTATACAATGAGATCATATATTATCAAAAATGATTTTTCACTGCCAAAAATTATTTGCTCCTGAATGGAATAAAAGCAAACTGCTGTGTTGGAGATTATTTATTTGTTAGTCCACGATAATCCACATCAAATATTCCCAACAGATACATAGGTGAGTGATATTTTCAATGTTTTTAATATTATTTGGCAACTTTGTTTAATTCTCTTTCTATTAAGAGTTACTATATTTAATTTTTTTATACATTTTGGTGGAATAATGCTGGCTGGATACCAAGTGCCCTGCAAAGCCACTTTATCCCTCCCCTCCCCAAGCGAACAGGGGAGAGAAATTATTATGGAAGGCTTGTGAGTCAAGGGCACTCACCAATTACAATCATGGGCTTGACTTTGGGAAATTAGTTTAAATGAAAGCAGAGTTACATAATGAAAAATAAAAGCTAAATCTTAGAATCTCTACCCCTAGTTCTCCTTCTTTGGCTCAGCTTCACATCTGTTTTTCTCTGCCTCCTGGCCAGTAGTGCAGGGGGACAGAAAGTGGGGATTGCAGTGGGTTCATCACACCTTGTCTCTGCCTCTTCTTCCTCACACTCTTGCTCCAGCCTGGTGTCCCTGCCATGACAGACAGTCCTTCATAAACCTCTCAGTGTGAGTTCTTTCCATGGGCTGCAGTTCTTCACAAACTTCTCCAGTGTGGGTCCTTCTCATGCAATCAGTCCTTCAGGAACAGCCTGCTCCAGGCTCTGCCAAGGGGCAGCTCCAGCATGGGCTTCCTGTGGGGTCACAGCCTCCTTTGGCATCTCCCTGTCACTGTGTGGGGCTCTCAGTGGGCTGCAGTTGGGTCTCTGCTCCCCTGTGGTACTCCATGGGCTGCAGGGGAATCCCAGCCCTGGCTCCTGGAGCACCTCCTGCCCCTCCTGCACTGCCCTGGGTGTCTGCAGGGCTGCTCCTCTCACACATTCTCCCTCCTCTGCTCTCTGGCTGAAGTTGCTCCTGTGCAGTGACTTTTCTTCCCGTCTTTAATACACTATCTCAGGGCTCAGCTTTGGCCAGGGGTGGGTCTGTCCTGGAGCCAGCTGCCACTGGCTCTGTTGGATGTGGGAGAAGCTTCTGGCACTTTCTCACAGAAGCCCTGTAGCCTGCTCCACTACGAAAACCTTGCCAGACAAGTCCAATATACATCTAACTTTTAACTATTTTGTATGCCATCACACAATCAAGAGATGTTTCTTTGGAAAGTTAATAATTTCTACAGTAATTTTTTAAAGAGAGACACTCAAGCTTCATATGCTCAACATTTTGCTAGCAGATAAATCTGTTACGTATAATGTGATGTTAGTTATATGAGCATATTTGTTCAACAGTTTATACAAGGGTTTTGTACTGGTAGGTGCTTGGCATAGTATTTGACAAGTCTCTTTATTAAAGTACATTTGCTAATTTCTATTGCCATGACAATATTTCATCTGACATTCAGGCTTCTCCTTGTTTCTGAATATAAAACTAGAGGTATACATTTGGCATCCTGGCTTGACCCAGGCGACCTATCACAAGTGATTTAAAAATTTTTGTTTCTGATAATCTAACTACATCATGTGATTGTTTAATTTGGGCATCTAATATACTTTTTTTTTTTTGGAAAGCACTCTGTGAAAACACCTGACTGGGAAAAAAGTTGGAAATTTTGCTGTCTTTATATTTTAATGTATTTTGGTCCTTTTATCTGATGTCCCTGATCTGTATTACATTTTTTCCTCCTCACGAGTTTATGTGCTCTCTATTACCTTAAAAGTTTCTTTTTCTACTTTCCATCTTTTGTCTTGCTGCTTCTCTACAGGCTATTGACTTGCAGTTACTTTCTGCTATAAATAAGTAATGTTTTCATGTAGCTGTATTTTTTCAGGAATATATCTAGTTAATGACAAAGTATATTCTCATCTAAGGTCGCTAAGGGTCATTGGCTATTCCCATGTTTATTGTTGTCTTGTCATATAATGGATGGCCATTATGCACTCAGAAGGAAAATCACACATATTACAGTCTTGGGGAATGTGCTCTACTCATTTTTCCAACCCCATGAATACTGCAGATGATCTTAAATGTACCAGAAGAGTCCTGCCTAGATTATATTACCACATAAAATAAAATACGCTGTTTATTCAAGTTTAAAATTTTAAATCTGGTGGAGTTCAGTTCTGCTCACCAGGGCATGTGGTCTTCTCAATTTGGCTGTTCATCAAACCAGTGTATTCACTCTATAATATGCAAGACTTCTCTGTGGCTCTCCTTTGCCTCTAATAATTTACCAGTCAGGTAAAATGCAGCAGATTTTTTTACTAATATGAAACAATTTACACTGTTTGCTCATTTCTTGCCTCTTGGACATTAGGACTTTTCCTTTCTTTTATTTTTTTCTTTCTCCCACAGAATTTTTCTCCCATTTTTTTGCCTAAGTGATGGAATGATGGGTGCTTAAGAGTCAAAAGATGTGGCTGAGAGAGGGAGGAGATAGAAGAGTATAGTTTGCTCCCATCTCTGTGCTGGGGGGTTTTCTCTTGGGCAGTGCAGAGGTACCAGGAGACATTTTCTATCAAAAATGCATAAGAATTTTTGAAAAATATAACAATTTTTTTTGGGTTAAAAAACCCAAAGACACATTGTATTCTCCTAGAAGAATCTTTTGAGAAATGTAAGCTAGAATTCTATTTGATTAATTGGCTGTCTGATGAAATTTCTAACTACTGCAATGAGTTTGTCTATGTTAAAGTATTAAGATTTATTCAAACAACAAATTTGGGTATACCCAAAATTCGGTTGGGTATATAACTGAGGATGAATACTTTCATCACTAAATATTTTGACTCAGAAATCAGAACTTCAGGATATATTTTTTTCTTTCACTTGTTAAAATCATAAAATTATATGGGTTGGAAGGCATCTTTAAGGTCATCCAGTTCCTGCTGAGGGCAGAGAGACCTTCCAGTAGAACAGGTTGCTCAGAGCCCCATCCAGCCTGGCTTTGAGCACTTCCAGGGATGGGGCATCCACAACTTCTCTGTGCCTGTGCCTCACCACTTTCACAGGGAAGAATTTTTTCTTCTGTATATGTAACCTAAATTTCCCATCTTTCAGTGTTAAGCCATTTCCCCTTGTCCTGTCCCTACAGACGAAAAGTTAATTTCACTGTAGGCCCCTTCAGGTACTGGAAGGTTGCTCAGAACTTTCCACTCAACTTTTTTTTTTTTGTCCATCTCTCTCAGCCTGTCTCCCTAGGGGAGATGCTCCAGTCCTCTTATCGCCTTGGTGACCTCCTCTGGACTTGGTCCAGCAATTCCATGTCCTGGGGAGAGCCAGTTATGATATTAGCTGTACAATGCAGCCACTCATTCAGTGCTTCTCATAAAAACAGGCAACACATAAACAAATTTATTAATCTTTGTGCACTTAAACTTCTTGGGACTTCTGTTCATTGCTAAGATTGTTTTCTGGTTTAGCGCAGCATTATATTACCTACTAAAATATTGATCTAATTCCTTTATTTCTTTGTTGTTCTGAGTTGAACTTAAAAGGTGGCTCTTTGAATGTTCTTTGGGACAGGAAAGTTGCAGCAAATTGCTCAAATGTATAATCAAACTCATTTAAGAATTTACCTCAAAACGTTGATGACTTACACAAAAAAAGTGAATCTAAGTGAGGGAAAGAAGTGAGCTGTTTAAAAGTATATAGATGAAAATAATGGAGACCAAGCTAGGTTTTAAAAGAAATAACATTGTATTATGAGAAGGCAAAATTCTGTCGTTTATCACAAGCAACTGTCTGCTCTTGTGGTAAAAACGTTCCTCTTTATATATTCGAGGTAATTAAATACCTTCATTACAAACTTTCCTTGAAAAGTGGCCCTCTGGCATTAAATACAGGGGGAGAAGATTTAGGTAGCAGAAGCATTATCTAACATTTTAATTGCTATTTTCTCTAAAGAGAGTTCCTGATATGTATTCAAGTGTATCACAGCCCTTGATGTTCCAACCACAGTCAACTGTGGTTTCCTCTGTATTAAATGCTGTGATGTTTGTTTTATTCCCCTTAGAAGTTAATGTTAAACACATGCATGTTTTCCGTGGATAGAACCTGCTACAATTTGTCAATGTTCTTTCCTTTCAAGATTTGGACCCTTGATTCAATGTTTTCGTTGCAGAAAACAGTAGACTTCCTGAAATAAGACTCCAAAGAGCCTGTGATAACACTAAAATCAAAAGACAAGGCAATGCAATGCTATCTTTGCCTCACATTTTGAATTTTGTCAAAGGTTTGTTGACCATCCAGATCTTTGTGTTTCAAAATTTGAACCTGAGACATTCCCTGGTACTGTTTTTAGCTGACTCAAATTCCATGCTAGACTACTAATACTCCTGATGGAAAATTAGGAGAGAGTTGTTGAAAGTTCAGTTGCTATGACAACTAGTCATTTTCAAATAACCTTGAGAAACATGAAGAGCAGTAAAATGCATACTATAGAATTCTTAATTAAAAATGTCCACTGAAATAATAATTTTTGCAACATATTTGACTCTAGCTCTCTTTTATTTATTAGTATCAATAAAGATTTAAGGTGCTCTTTTAAGCTACTGACTTGATGTTTTTCCCCTGACATAATTTTTGGTGAGTGAAATGAAAAAATACCAAAGGACTCACAGAAAGAAATTTTGACATCTCTATAAAAGCAGGAGTTTTTTTATGTTCAAAACTTCTTTCAGGCTGCTAAATACAAGGAAAATATTCAATGCAATATTTGCCACTGTGTGTGCTCCAGTTTTACACAGTGAGAAAAAAAATTCTAATGAGAAATAAATGGAGAACTGAGTTTCACAGTCACTTATGTTTGAGATTATTTGGTGTTCAACACTAAAGAGGGCTAAGTGATAATTTTAAGTATATTGATAGCATTCACATAGATCATTTTTGAAAACAGCATTTTTTAAAATTTAGTTTAAAAAATAGTCATATATACTAAATACTGTAAGATCATATTGGGAAGGAAATATGGAAAAAACTGCTATGTATTTGTTATGTTTCACACACAGGACTGAATTCACTTTACACACGGGGATTGAAGGCTATTCATTTGATTTCAAAGAATTCTTAGGTATCCTGGGCCAATCAAAACTTAAAATAGCAGCGTTATATTACTTTTGATTGAGTTATAAACTCTACTATCTTTCTTCAGTTTTGTGGGAGCCATGAGTATAAATTTTAATTTACAATATGAAATAACAACCATCAAATCAGGCTTAGAAAAGTCCTTATTTTCAAGTTTGGGGTTTTTTTAAAATCAATCTCTTTAATGAGAAAAAAAAAACTTTCTCAGTGTTCACTTTGATTTCAGTTTCTATGCTGTGTAGAAATGTATCAATTCCTCTTCCCACAATATTTATTGAAATACCTAAACTATAGAGTTATCAAAGAAAACACCTCAGATTATTCATGTTAATTTTGCACCACCTTTAGATGTATGTAATTTAGCATGACCTATATATTGGAGCCCAAAGTCCAAAGATCCAAAATTCAGTAATCCAAGAATCTGAGATCAGTTTGAAAGCAGCATTGACCCATTAAAGTCAACATTAAAATCAGTTACAGACAAATACTGAGCAAATCAATTGTCTTTGTGACACACTACAGAATAAAAAAAAGGCTGCTTGACATCAAAAACTCAGTCAGCAAGGTTGTCTTCCATATTTGTAAAAGAATGGTTCCACTGAAACTGGATGGAGTTAAACTGGGAATGCTATACACTGTTTTCCTGTACTTGGAAAAAATATGTTGCTTGTGTGCTGTTAGAGTGGTGATTGAATATGTAGTGTTAAGGTGTCTGATGAAATACAGAAAAACACATTCAGGTAATAGACATGATGCTCAAGATGAAGAACTTGAAAAAAGCATCATAAAATAACTGAACAGTATATTTAAAAAACCCAACAAAACAAAAACCACTATGTTCCCGTATTTGGTTTAATGAGACATTGAAAAAATGTAATAAACAGGTGTTTAGGAAGCATCTATTGTCTCTACGATGTTATAATCCTCTTGCAATTTTAAATACTAATACTCCTAAGCATATTTCTGTTAGCAAACTCTAAATCACTCCTCACTTTTATACGTGATAAACATGGAAAATGAGTACATTCAAATTCATAAATAAGATCAACTGTATGAATTTTAACTGCAGTAATGACAGTCATTAATAACTGTCTTCTCCTTGAATAAGATAGCAAATTATTATACCAGCATAACTTTAACCTCTGGTTGTTAGACATTTGTAAATAATTGGCAAAGAAATTTCAAACCAATATAATAGGTTTTTGTGATGTACTGATGCAAATTAGTATTAGTATCTCTTTAAAATAAATTTGTATTTAATCAATCTTGGTGGCAAAGCAATGTAAAAAGAGTTAGTATTTACTCACAAATATTTCATATTTACTACAGACACAGTACATGGCTAATTTTTCTAAAACTTCACCTTCCTTAGAATTATTTGAATTGTGCTGTTAAAGGAAGATCATCACCTTGTTTTTATTAGTTTTGCATATTCATCAGAAATATATCTCTGACATAAAATTACAATTTCTCTGTTCCATGGAAGTAAAAATCAGCTAACCTGAATTCAGTGCTTTCAAAAATGCTTTCTTGTTTCTCTCCAACAAAAAAGGCATTGAAGTTGCCAAAATAATTTGCCCATTCTTAGTCTCAATGATTTTTGCTGAAAACCAAAATAAATTGCTTGAGATGTTTTGCATTTCAGTGTATATTCTGACCACTAGAAGGACGTGATGCCTTGAAAGAGCTATATAGTTTGATTTAGTAGAACTGAGGAAGACTCAGCTTGGCTTTC
>JAOTQP010000001.1:101107487-101121384 GCA_026413545.1 Cichladusa arquata
TTCTTTTGCATTTTATCTATCACAGTGGAACAACAGACATTTCCAAGAAACTGAGACTCCACTGCAGATTTTTTAAAAAGTTTTCAGACTTCCTTTTTGAACAGCCACAGCTCATTGTCTGAAGTGAAACAAGGGCAAGCCTGAGGCAATCCAGTCATACACCTGGTGTGCTCATTGAACTAGACTTTATATATTTATCTGCATATGAGCCAGGAGTCTGTATATGACTTGTTTTAGAGCTGATTTCAGTATGTGGCTCACTCAAGCTATGGCCTTATGAAGCCCCAGGGCTCCTCAGTCAGCATCAGTTGTACAGGCAGAAGATGCAGAGCTGAGAGTTGGGAGGAAAGTAAAAGAGCGTTGGGATGAAATCTAGTAAGCATGGTTGTCTCAAAACCCTGCTTGTTCTGTCAAAAGATAATTTACACCAATACACTATGGCAAAAGACTGATTTAGAGAATAGAGAAACTTTGCAGGGAGAAAAATAATTCATTAGAGAATGCCAACAGTGTTGATGATTTATTAAAGTCAGGCTAAATTTGAATTGAGCAATATTTTAGCTTCCTCCAGTAAGATATTTTTATTTGAAGAAAATGCCATGATAATCTGGTAGACACAATTATTCTGCTTCTGCATAACCTCTTCTGAGAGCCAACAAAAGCTTGTTTGTTGTGATGATTTTAAGCCCTTTTGAAAAGCCTTTCTGTTTGCTCACCATAGTCCTGTTGTTCTCCATCTCCTTAGTCTCTACTTGTAAATTCCTATGCCAGCACATATGAAAAGTTATACCTGTTATTTTTCAATGCCAGATGACTTAGACTCTTCTTCAGAACTAAACCGCTGGCCACAGGAATTACAAAACTGATTAACCTCACTTAAGTGCTGATAGCAAGATCCCCATTTATTACAGTGTGAGATGAGGAAAATATGCTTTCCACTGACTAACTGCAAGCTGTCTAAGGACTTGCAGAGTAACCTTATGCCATGCCTTCTTGAAGTACTATTGCAGGGTCACAGTTCATATTCCTCACACTTAAGTTAATACAGCAAAGATAAGAATCAAAGACAAAATATTAATTAAAGTTTTTATTAGTATTCCTTAAGAACTAAATAAATATTCCTTTGGAAGGTAATTATTGCCCACTGCTAATTCCATTTTCAGAATATAAATATAATAATACATATAATAATAGAAATTAAGTATATATACAATGTATTTTGTTAAGATGACTTATTTAAAGTATGCCACGTGTTTGTTCCTTAAACTTGCTGCCATATTGACTGAAGTTTACAAATTGTATAGAATCAAGGGTTCTTTAAATGATAAATCAGTGTGGGTTTACAGCAGTGGCAATTTAAGTTAAGTTACAATGCTGAACTGAAATATTGGATGGAATAAAGGAACAGAAGTGGAGGCACCTGGTTGCACTTGGGGACAAGGTTATTTTGTATTATTCTGTATTTTTGTACTTCTGTAATTGGTACAGCTAAGTCCTTTGAGACTGTGCATTTGTAGATTTGACATGCATCTGAACTTTAGATGAACTGTCATCACCAAAATTATTTTCTATTTCTAGATTAGCATTTTATTTCTTTTGGTGAATTTCTATTCACTGCTGCTGCAAATCAATCTTTTTGCTAGTATAGTGCATCTCTTGTGAGTTTTCTTCTTTCTTCAATGACATTTTCCTTCTTCCAGTCTTAAACCTTCCATGGCACTATTTGTATTATTGCTTACAGACGCTATTTGTGTGCTCCAATACACCTGTATTACTTTTCCTGACTTGACCCTGCTTCTCCCATGCAGAAAACTGTGAATTGTGGCGACATCTTGTTAAAATACTACAATACAAGTTTTCAATCTTGTTTTTCTGTGATCATAACATTTGCAACCACCAGTGCTCCAATATCTTAAGAAGGATTCAAACTTTTTTTTTGCATACTGTGTAGCCCCATGCATGTAGAATATGCTGCTATCATTTTTTGGTTTTGAAACAAAAAAAAATTAATATTAAAAGAGGGCATGTTATACACATAGAGTCTGGCTCACTAGTGTGTTATTCTACATTTGCTCACTACCAAAATCACTGCAGGTGTGGTACATAAAATTTCAATATGAAATTAAACCACTTTCTTTTGATGTAGTTATAGGCTGCACAGAGCACATTATAAAGTATGAACTATCTGTAATAGCTTAATTAATTACAAGCTATCTGCTATAATGTCTCCATCCATGCTCACTTAACTCATATGCAAAATGTGGAAATTCTAATGATATCTGGTACATTTATGTGAGATATTTGTATTATTAAAATATATGGAAATGAATGTTACAGTATCATAAAACGAGACTATTATCAGCAGTAGATTTAAGCATTTATGTTGGACATTTTGTGGTAAAAATACAAACATATAAGTACAAATTAAAAAGATTTGTCATATGCATAAATATTTGCAACCTTGGGCTCAACTTATTTACATCCATTTATACCCTTAAGTCTAGTTGGAGAAGAGCGGGTGTACATACTGCACTTATGACATTATGTGATTTTGAACTTTGATCAACTTAGGCCTTGGTGTAAGGCAAGTGCATGAAAAGAAATACTGGAGATTCAGAAAGGGTCTTCTCTGATATTCATTATGCTATTTTCTCAGATCCTAAAGGACATAAATGACTTGATTATTTGGTGTTTCCTTGTTGTTGCAGCAAACCCATTCTTTTGCACTTTTGAAGCTTTCATTTCAGTATTTGTCCCTATAGACATTGCTGTGACTTTTACTGCATATGATGCATTACCATGATTATTTTGGTCACTTTTCACCCTCTTCTGATTAGCTCTATGCTTTCCAACTATAGATTCAGTTCCTTTTAAAATTTTGAAGTAGTAGATTTTCATACTGAGGATTACTATATAAGTATTCAGACAATAGATACATAATTGAACAAAACTGTCACAGAATTAAACAGTGTAACAGACAATATATTTATATAGCTTGGATTAGACTAAATTACTTTGGAAGGAAATGCTTTATTTGAGAAAAATTGTGTAGAATCCTTTCACTTTCTCAATGCTTTCTTAAGGCCATTTTTATTTTGCTGATTTACTTATTTCTTTCAGTAAAGCTTAGTCACTCTTTTTGTATTTCCATAATTCATGAAATTATGTATAATTGTGCAATGAGTGTAAATACATGCAATCTCATTTATAAGATATAATTACAAATGCAAAGCAATAATTGTGATGAGTAATGTCATACAGAAATATCTATTAAACTTCTTGAACACACAGTCTGTGAATATTCAGAAGCTGGTATTTAAAGCTGAATATGAAACTTGCTTAAGTATCAACAATGGGTATGCAAATCTTACAAGAATAACCGGAGCAGGTCAAAAATATTGTGGCAAAAAAATTTTAAGTTAAATCATTCAATAATTTTCCAAAGTGAAGGTGAGATTTCATTGCTTGGCAGGAACTCCAGAGCATCTTTAGTCTAAAACTAGGCACAAATATGGACTTCATTACTAAGGTTGGCATGCAATCTCTACCTTGCGCCTAAAGTCTGGTTCCCCCTGTGCACATATATGTCAACCCCACCCTCCTGAAGTTCCAAAGCAGAGATTCTTGCTTACCTAAAGCCCATATAGGAACTTTTATCTCAGAGTTAGTGTTGAGAAACTGCTGCAGAAGGGGGGTCTTCTCCCAGGGTCTTCTTCAGTTCTTCACAGCCTTATTCCTCAGTCCCCAGGAGTTGAAATAAGTTCATTTACCTTCACTGCAACTTCTGTTTTTTTTTTTTTTTTGTGAAGCTGATATTTTCAGATCTATCTGAATATCTATCAGTTTCAGAGCTGGTACAGCCCAGCGTTGATAAGAGAAGGCTCAGAAGGGATCTTATCAACATGCAGAAATATCTAAAGATAGGGTGCAAAGAGGGAGCAGCCAGGCTCTTTTCAGTGGTGGTCAGCAGCAACAGACAATGGGCACAAGGTGAGGTGTGGGAGTTTCCATCTGAGAATGACAGAACACTGGCACAGATTGCCCAGAGAGGTTGCAGAGCCTCCCTTCTTCAGAGGGACTTTTTCCTTCAAAATTCTTCTAGACATAGTCTACAGGTGACTACAGCTGTCCTGTTTCAGAAGGGAGCTTTTATCTCCACAAGTCCCTCCCAACCTCAACTGTTCTGTGATTCAGTGAAAACTCTATAGCTACAGGTGATAAAGGAGTAACTATGTAAACCAGGTTTTCTCTTCAGGAATAGTTTATATAAATATGTTCAGAATGCACAAATTTTCACATGTGAAATCTTGCTTCAAAGAAAGTAAATGGAAATGTGATTTATATTTTATTGATGCTAGGACTTTGATGATTGTACCAATATACAAATAGATTATGGTGACAATTTTAACATATAAATTGGCTATGCCTGCTTTGTATGTCCCTTTACAAACTTCACACAAAAAAGTTGAAGAAAGTTATCTGTAAATGGCGTATTTCCATATAATTACATTCTCTTTTATTTGGTTAACAGAATTGTGATAGTAATGCAATTTCCGTGCATGTTCAATACATAAATTGCTTTTACAATGCTTACTTTTTAAAAAACTATTTATAGCGTGATTTAAATTTTCCACATTAGTCACTAACTTTGTATTCCACACTGTGTTAGATGACAGAGCTAAAATAAATTATATGTATTTGACTTCTGCTTTCCTTGACAGTAATAAGCAGTGTTCAGTTAGATGCAACTTTCACATCAGGGGCACATTACTCTAATCGTATTATTCTGTCAGAAACTAAGAATGATTTGCTCAAAACTAAAAACATTTAACATTAGTGCATCCCTTTGGTCTTAAAATAAGAGCTAGGGCCATTTGACAGTTATTATTGAGTGTATAATTTGCTAGGCACTCTTATTTTGCAAATCTTATATGTTGTAAAATATGTGTATAATTTAGAGAAAGAGTGACATTGCACTAAATAGTTCTTTGTGGCTGAATGTCATTCCATGTAGTCATCAGGTTCTGCCCACCACCAGTAAAAGACATTTGAGTATAAACACAGCAAAGGAGGAAAATTTTAAAACAGAAGTTATCAACTGATTTTCTTTTACCATAATCCATTTGTCCGTGATCCTGAAATTAACAAAAATAATATTCTCTCTGTTTGCTTATCAGGCTTGTTTGCATCATACCTAGATTATGGGTTTCAGAAAATTTTTTGCTTCCTCCTTGATAACATAACTTCTAGAAGACGGAAGGTGGAGAGCACATCTCCCTCATCCTCTGAAGCAGTGAGAATTGGGCACAGATATAGGATGCAAGTCTCAGGTGCTCAGCTGGTGGGAATCTGGGAATTGTCATGGGACATATGAGAAAGGCTTGTGCAAAAGGAATGTTCCCTCAATTCAAACTGTTAGTTGCACTGTCTCACCTTTGGCTCAGCTTCACCACCTCCATCACCCCCTTGTAGCTTCTCAGTCTTTGCTAATTTCAGTGAACAACCCAGGTTTCTTTAGGGTGCATTCAGAATTTTTGCACTATGACCCCTGCACTAGGTCTGCAGGATACTCATACAGTCCAAAGGGAAGTTCTACAATGTGTGTTGAACAGTGTTCTTTAGTTGTTTCAGCTGTCATTCAGACGAAAAATAGAGGGGAAATTCCTTGGTTTTCACTTAATAACTAATGCCAGTTGTTATGTCTGTACCACTCTGTTATCAAAGCACACTGATTCATTAAAAAATACTTGAAGGGTAAAAAAAAAATAAATTTGGGACCTTTATTCAAAAAATCTGCTTTTTCTAGCTGAAAATACAACTTTTAAGAAACATATGTCCATTTGTTCTAAGGCTGAAATAATCCCATATAACATAAGAGCACACATTAAACTGCAATTGTATAAATAGGTTCTGGCCAGATGTCTCAGGTGATATTCATCCCAATTCTACCTGTGCCAACAACATATGTCTGGACATATGTCCAAGAGCACATGTGAATCTCATCTATGATATATTTGTATGTGTTTGTGCATGTGTGTGTATTGTTATTACTCAGACAAGGTAAGCTTTCTAAATAAGAAAATAACATTGGTTCTAGGGATTCAGGAGAGCTTTGTGGTTTTAGTCAGTTCATTCTCAGAAACAATTGTTTACTTTCCTTGTCTTTCAGTTCCAATGAATTTTCATTCATCGTTCCAATGCATTCATAGATCAGTAGATGCAAAAACTTGTAAAGCAATCATTAATTGGATTGTGGTAAATACCAAGAAAGTAGCTGTTATGCATATTATACATATTATACAGCATATACATATACATATTATACAGCATATTCTTACACTGTGAAACTTCTCACTGTGAATTCTGAGACATATTTACTTGCTTATTTATTATTTGCCAAGGTGAAGGGTTAATGAAATTCAGAACTAATCTAGTAAAAGGTAACCCACACTGCAAGACAATTTCAACAGCTCATACAACACATTAATTTGTAAATTAACAGTAATGGTTCAGGTAAACCACTCAGTGACAAAATAGGCTATTCAATAAGAACAGGATCATTCTTAATGCAGTAGGATGTTCATCAGAGTGAAGTTGCTAGTTTGTCTTCAAAGGAGGAGGAAATGCTGTTAGATAAAATAAAGTAAAGCCAGAAAATATTTCATTATGTAATTTTTTCTAAATTGTCAATGTCAATTAACAATGGCAGTGTGTGGATGAAGCATGAAAACATAGTGATGAGGTTATTTAAGTTTTTCAAGAAATCACTACCATGAAAGAACGAGATGGCAAATGGTTGGTGCTCAGTGGAGTATAGTGAATATTTTTGCCTACTCTTAATATCTCTTTCTCACCTGTAGAATAAGATTGAAGAACATACTTAATAAAATTAATAATCAAGACATTAACAATTTATAATTTTTTAAATTTCTTGAGCACAAATTATCATTAATGTTTTAATTTTATAGAATTAAAAATGGTATAGAAATACTGATAAAGTGATATATTATTGTTATTATGGGTAGGAGAAATGGATTTAGCTTCCATGCTAGGACAAGGTCAAGTAAAAATGTGGAAGTGGATGAAATAAATTCATACTGCAACTATCTGTTATACAGTTTTCTATCATAACATCAGGTCATGTTATTTCTTCAGACATAATAAAGAAAGTTAGAAGTCTATTTCATTGGTTTCAGCTCTTGTGTCTTCACACTTCCTCGTTTAATATACTTCTCTGAAAAGTCTGTCAAATTAAACCCCTCACATAGCTTTATATTTCATTTGTCTTCTTTTTTGGGCATAATGATATTCATATTACACTCCTTGCTTTGAAAAAATAGCATACTTCTATTAGATCTACATTTCCTTCCTTTCTCTTTTCTTCTCTTTTTCCTCTCATCCATGTTTATGCTTTTAGACCTATTCCACTTTTCTTTCCCATTTTCCATTAATTGCAGGACTGTGTGTTGCAGGGCTCTGTGTTTGTATTTCAATCTCCAAGTAAAGTGTGAATATTCCAAAATTTTCAACTTTAGAAATGTAGCAAACTATTCCTACAAAGAACAAAGTACACTTCAAACCTGCTTCTGTACTGTTTTTCTGTGAAGAGGCAACACAGTTCAGCTAGCTACCTCTTTTGTTGTCATATTTTAGGAATTTTTCTGTCAAATAGGATTAGAAGATTTTCCTTTATCATTTATTACTGCAAACTGTGTGGTCAGATTTTATTGTGATATGAGGCAGTGGTAAGAGAATTGAAAATGTTTGGCTCTAATCTAATTTATCCATGTAGCAGCTTAATTTAGAAGTGATTGGCAAATTGAGGAAAGAGAGGAAAATGAAGTGATCCTTCATATGAATCACAGCACTAAAGTACAAATACTGGACTTTGAAATTAATTCATAATTTATTGAATGAAATGACTAATGTTTGAAGCAGAATGTGTGTTAATTAAACATTGTTATTTTTATGTATGTGGAATAGAATCTGCATAAGCATGACAGTACCCTCAAAAGTGGTCACTTGCAAATTTAGGCATTAATGGTTCAGTGACAATAATTTTGCTTTGTTGTTTTTTTTTTTTTTTTCTTTTTTAAACATCCTTTTTCTGACACAGTCATTCTCTTTGGTATCTTATTTTGACAAAAAAGGTTAAATTTTATAGAGAGATAAACTAAATTAATTGTACTTTTGTGATTCTGCTTTCTTTAACTACTGTCTCATGTTCAGAATAGATCCAGAAGTCTACGAAGACTTCCCTTCAGAAGTCTCCTGAAATTTCTCTCTTTTTACCTTAAATGAAGCTGATGTCAAGTTTTACTAGAAGCACCACAGACGGGTGAGAGAGCAAGATACTGAGGAAACACTAATAATTCAGAAAATTAGAATTTCAGGGAGATATTAATCAAACACAAACTTTTAATATAACAAATTAATATATAAGGAGCATATTTCTATACATGTATTAAGCACTGTTTTTTTTTTGTAGAATTCAAGGCAAATGCATTTTTTTCATCAAAGGGGATTGAGAGAAAGTAAGAAATCTGCTACAACTTTAGCTTTACATCATGAACAAGCCACAGGCTTTGATCCTGTTGACACCTGCATGCCTATAATTGTACATATGAGAAATTTAATGTTTGTATTGGAAAAATAACTCAGAGTATAGTTAGCAGGGTACACAGATCAAACAAGATTAGGACTGTGTCTGTGAGGCACTGGTGAGTAGCTGAAACACTATTTTTAAACCATCCAACTTTCTTTAAGAGTGAAACCGGCATAGTAAAGTAAGCATGTGGGAAAATCCCTGGTACACCACTCAGTAACACCCTGAGGGCACTAGCAGGCTTTAAAGCCCCTGGATCACACATCATACCATTTATCAATTTATTATTGCTGCAGTACTTACTGACTGTCTTTTCCAAAGGTCATCTTTTCTTTTTCAGGGCATGGAGACAGGACCTTCTCTTCAAAACTCAATTCACACATTGATGCAGAGAATGAAAGAGAAAATCCATTATTGTCGACTCAAATAAATTCTTTCTTTAATTATTTGAATACATTTACTCTGGTATTCATGCCTTTCTAAATAAAGCATTACTGAACACTAAGCTACATGAATATATGTGTTTGATTTTAATCTCCAAGTAGCATATGCTGATAAAGACACTGCAGCAAACTGATCTTTCTCCAGTTATTATCTCATTTAAGTACGAAGAGGCTTTCCATGCACTATGGCTGCAGTACATACTTGTGTATGAGCTTTAAACCAGCTTGTGCAGAGGTTACTACATAGCTGCGTAATGCAGGTTGGTTCTAGGCAACAACAATCAGGACAAACTGGTTCTCTGGAGAGAGCCCTGTGCTGCCACTTCTTGGTCCTCATCAGCTCTTCAGCCTTTTGTTTACATCCTGCTGCACCTGAACTTCCATCGTGCACCTTGTGTTCATCCCACCACAGCACCCTCCTGCCAGAGAACAGTGTTTTGGTGAAATGTCCCTCCCCTCAGTACAGCTGTGATGCAGAATTACTGAATGTGACTGCTTTCCTTTGGTCAGACAACATTTTGATGAGGTTATCACTTGTGAATGATAGACTCCTACCTGATGGTACAGGTTCAGGATGAACAGGTGTTAATTTCCTGCCAAGTACAGACTATATCTTCTGCAATATTATGTGTATAATACAAGCCACAAGGCTTGCAGACATCTAAACTGATGCTGCAAGCATTATTTTCAAAAGGGTTGCTCATTATTGATAAAATGAAAAAAATAGTGAAAAGTAGAAAAGTGAAATGCTGAGCATGGGCTGTGGATGGGTGCAGAAATAAAATAATAAAAACCTTGGGGAAAAATAGGAGGTGAAAGAAGATCTTGTAAATGGGGAAAATAAGCAGAAAAAAGCAGAAACAAGAAGTATGTGACTAGTTTTTAAGAACTTGATACCCAGTGATTCCAATCTTTTGAGGGAAGATTTTTGAAGTACAGTTTTCTAAAGCTAATGCAGAATATCCAATGCCTAATTTCTTACTTTTTCACCAAATGCTCCAGTGTTACCAAACATGACAAATACAGAAAAAAAAGTCTTAAAATCCTAGTAAAAAAATTTCTTGTTTTGCTGAGTAAATAACGAATTCCCCTAAAACATGAACTCTGAGCAGTCCTTCTGTGACCTCTTCCCAAACATAAAGATAATTCAGAGTATTCTCCTTTTTATTTCAGGAGAGTTACCTGACTGTTTTCAGAAGTGGCCATGTTGCTTAGAACTTTCTGTCACCAGAATACTATTTTAAAGGGTTAAATAAATATGAAATAAGTTATAAAAAAAAAAAAAAAAAAACTTTGAAAAAAAAAAGTCGAGTGTATATAAATAGGTATTTGGGTTTTGAATTGATTTTGAAATCTGGCCCCAAATTATCAGTCAAATTTAAATTTCAGTGTCAACTGAAAAAAGCCTATCTCAGGACATCCTTCAAAACTAAAAAACATATGGAATGTAGAGTCACTAAGTGGAAATATGACACATGTTCAGTCTCATCTTAGTCTTCTTCTTATACCTTTTTATGGCTACTTTTAAAGAATGGATATATAGTGATATATTGGTATATTCTTATATTTGCCTCTTTAGTTGCTTTTGATCAAACTTAAGACATGAACGTGAGTATATATATATGAGGAAAAAATCCTAAAAATGGGAAAGTGACTCACTTTAATAGACTGACTGTTCTTACATAATCACAACTACAAAAATGAAACCATAAATATTATATAGTCATCTCTCTCTATTTACATGGATTATAATGTACCTTTATATCTCATAAAGTCTCGTTTACTTGCTAGGAATTATTGATTTGAGGAAAATCAGGAAAAGGTACAAATCGCCATACTTCATAACATGAGGTTTTTTACTTCTAAGATTAGAGTAAAAATCTGAATACTTTATGTGAACAATTTCCTCCCCTCAGACCTCAAAACACATAATACCCTGCCAAGTAAGCACAGCAGAACCTGTGGAAGACTCAAGCACTGACACAAAGCTAATTAATGTACATCTGTACAATTACCCAGCTAGGCAGGAGGGAATGATGGATCCTTTAATCCTATTAAGAGAACATGAGATAGTACTTTGCATTTCAATTAAAAAGAAAAGGAAAATGTTTCTAAATGCCCCACTCATGAATCAGCAAATTAATGGAGTGAAAACCTGAAAGCACAATAGAGATGAGCTTCTTTAGTCCTCTCATGCAGCAAAATTTATTTATTTTCTCTTAAATTTGTGAAAAGCAAAGAAAGAGTTGGTTTTTTTAGTAGTGTGTTGTTTTTTCCTAAAAAAAAAAAGATTTAGAAAAATATTTTAATGTCATCTGCTCACTAAATAGTAGGTTTTGCACTTATTTGATAAATAAAATCTTTATAACAAGCAAGATTTTTCTATTTCTTTTGTCTTCAGAGAATGTCATGGTGACTTAGTGCACTAGGAAATCCTAAACAATTTACTTGGCCCTGCACAAGACACCCCAACAATCCAAACACTTCTTGAACTCTGCCAGGTTTGGTGCTGGGACTGCAGCCCTGGGGAGCCTCTTCCAGTGCCCAACCACCCTCTGGGTGAAGAACCTTTTCCCAGAATCCAACCCAAACCTCCCCTGACTCAGCTTCAGGCCATTCCCTCAAACCCAGTCACTGGTCAGAAGAGTGAAGCCAAGAAGTTTCAAAACCTAATTAAAAGAAAATTTCTTATAGAAATCTATAGCATTTTTTCAGAGACAACCAGAAACTGTCTATTCACACCTAAAGAGAGGTAAGTGTTAAGTCCACTTCTGTGTCTGATCATCTGTAATCTTTCTATGAGGAATAATACTTTGTCCAGTTTGTAAGGGAAGCAAGAACTACATTCCTTCAGGAAACAAGAATTATTAAACAATTGTTCTGAAGGTGAAAGTTGTATCTGTACATATTTAAATTTCTCAAAAAAAGATTTTTTATATGGTCCAAGCCAGTCTATTTTCTGTTTGGCAACTATTAATCACAGAGAGAAGGAGATTTTTTCATCTCAGAATTGCTATTGAGACTACTGATGTGTGGCTGGGTCTGATTTCCCAGGTGACTAGGATAAAAAATATTTATTGTAAACAGAATAAATAATTTGTGCTGACACAAAAGCAAGCCTAGTAGCTTTCATTCCTGTTTTGATAAATATTCTTTTACTATTTATCAGCCCACATCACATAATTGCTTCAGTGCTAAATAAATATAAATACCATTTGCTTGTCACAAAAAAATGCATAAATATGTCAGAAGAAAAAACGGTCCATATTGCAAGCAGATAAATGGAAGTTTAGAACCTAAGCAGCTTCAGAAGCAAGAATTCTGAATTCTTGAATTTTAATAACCAGTTCCTGAAATGAGGTAAAACTCAACTATTCTTGTCTCCTCTGAGGAAAGATTTTTTTTTTTACAAATTATGAGCTCTAGTACTGCCTTGTCTTTTTCCACTCCTTGTTGTTACTCATCCTCTCTCTCTCCTCTTGCCTTTTAGATATTCCTGCCTTCAGCTTAGTCTTAAAGAAGCAAAAATTCTAATGTTTCCTCAAAGCAAACAAGCAAACAAGCAAAGCCAAAAAAGCCTACCCTATGTAGCAAATTCTCATCCTCTCTCTGTCTATTACTCCGAGGAAGATGGAAATGTCAGGAATTATACTCTGCAGTTTCAAATGTTGCAGACTAGCTGAATTGCCCAAGATATCGGTATAAAATTCACATGTGAATGAGACTTTGCTATGTTTTCCTTGATATTTCTCTGTAAATCTCCTCAAATGACTTCCATTTTCCATTTTTTTTTTCTGTGATGTCCTGTGATCATCAAATCAAAACTATCCTGAATAAAAGTATATTAGTAATTGTAAGAATTAAAAAAAAAAAAAAAAAAAAAAAGTCATCAGTGGAGATATCAGTGTCAGTTTAATGACGGGAAATTTTCTGGAAAGTTGAACATAAACAATAAGTAATCTCTTCTAGCACTTTCTCTGTTTATTGAAACAATACTGAAAACCCCCAAAGCACCACCCTACAACCCTGCCCTCATCTATATATTTGCTATTCAGTTATTCTCTATATCTTTTTTAGTCCTGTTTGAAAAACTCAGTATGAGCTATAAATTCTTTATACATTTTTCCTCATATCCTTATATATATTTCCTATCATATGTATATTATTCTTAGTTCAGCAATAAAACATTTTTTTTCTTTCTATTATTCTTTTGTATCTTCAGAACTGCCTACTTCCATTATTTAACTAATTGATCCAATATACTGAAACTGAAAAAATATTTTCCAGTTCCAGACGCAGTATCAAGTGAGTTTTTAAACACAGAAAACAAGAGGGTGTAAGGAAAAGCTAGACACTCTTTCCTTTCAAGGCTTTGTTATAACTTATTGCTAAATAGTGAAAACAAAACTTGCTCTGTCCAGTGTGATTCACTATTCAAGTCGCCTTTTTGATCATGGTATGTAATTGGTGCTGAGCATTATGACTCTACAATGCAATAGTATTTTACCCCTCAAGTTTTAATTGAATTTCTTAAGTTCTTCACCACAAATGTCAGTAAAATTCTTAATTCTTAAATGCTTAAATATGGATCTATTTACAAATTGAGCAAACTAAATTGAAGTGATTTTTCTGAATGACTTCCATAAAATGGGTTACTCAAATCTATATGGAGAAAAAAGAAAGCAAAAGCTATTTTGATTTGATATCCTAGTGGCAGAATCTAGATCAACAATATGAAAGAGATTGTGTGTCCATTAGATTAATTTTAAACTTTAATTCCTTAAGTTTTCAAACTTTTTTTTTTTTTTTTTTTTTTTTTTTTTTTTTTTTTTTTTTTTTGGGGGGGGGG
>JAOTQP010000001.1:101125281-101135442 GCA_026413545.1 Cichladusa arquata
GAAAACCATTTTAAATCTTAACAATCTCTGTAGAGTAGACAGAACTACCTAAATCAATATTTTACTGCAGCAGTTAAACATCCCAAATTTTTGAAAGAGTTTATGTTCTGATTTAGAGGAGCCAAGTCATCTGAAGAAACAAAATCTCAAGTGAATACTGAAGCAAGTAGATAAGATGATGTTCGGTTACAAAACTGAGTTCTTTTAACATGAATTCTATGCAAAGCAAAATGTTGTCTTTGGAAACAGAATTTATTCATCATGATGGAAAGTGTTGTCAAAAATTAAATAGGGATGAACTAATTTAAGAACTGCTGGAGAGCTTTTTAAAAGAGAAGGAAGACTGTCTAGGAGAAAGTAATTCAAAATTACTTAAAACAACTGATTATTTAATACATGAGAATTAATACTCATGTAAAATATATTTTCTTTTATTTTTTATCATTTGCCAGAAAGACCAGGCTCCAAATTTGATCGAATGGATTTTCTTGTAGAAAATTTTCTGTGATTTTTATATATTGCTGGAACTTGGGTATTGTACATGAAATAAAATTGTGTCCTACCTTGAAAGAGATTTTCCAGTACAACAATTCGATGTTGTGCAGAAAACTACTAGCATAAGTTCCTTCAGAAGATGCTCAGTATTTCTTCGCCTGGCTAGCTTTATTCTTTGCTATATATCTCTAAATTAATAGACTGGCATACTGGAAATTAAAATAATGTGTATTAAGACAAAGAAGATATTGTTTTATAGTGCATGTTTATTACTATGTTATGAACACTCAGATACCCAGCATCTGCTGAGCTCCTCTCCTGGGATTTCAGCATTAATATTTTTAGTTTAAAGATTTTGTTGATAGTAGATGATTGACCCTGCTTTGAAACACATTGCACTGCTTGCACAAGTTAATCTCTTTGTTTTTTTTTTTCTTCTCACAGGTGCTTTTGCACATTTGAGATGAAAGTGGCTCTTCCCATGCTAGAGTGAGATCTGCACTGTTGGGATAGGAGCTCTGAAAGTCTAGAAGCAGACAGAATTTGATTGCAGCCTTGTGGGGAGGATGAATTGTTAAAACCTTTGGGTGACCACCTGTGTTGAAGCAACCACACTGACCTTCTCCTACAAGGTGTTGGCACTCACTATTGTACTGAACTCCAAAGAAAATTGATTTTGCTGGCACAGAACATTGTGACTTTGCCTTCAGTGGTCCCACACTGGTGCTTGGCCTTGGTCATGCCTGTCTTCTTAGTGGGATGATGGTGGTGCTCAGCAAGCACTTATCCATAAGTTTCCTTTAAAAGAATGTACGGAGGAAAAATTAATCTCTGGAGAGGTCAGAAACAATCAAAGAAAATATGCAAATAAAAAAAGATTTAATTTTTAATACTGTTATTCCAATGTCACATGTATTTGCTTTAAGCAAGTAGTCTCAGAAATCTTTCTTATTCATTATATATGATAAACTAAATATTCAATTTCTCACCCTAGTTGAACTTGGTCTCCAGCTTATTGAGTTAGAAGTAAAATGCTGATGCTTTCCTGCCTATGAAAACTTTCTGTCCCTTGCTTAGAAAATCAATATTGATTTAACCTAGACCTTCAGATTTTACCAAGTTCCACCTAGCAAAAATAAGTCAATATAAGTAACAGGGAAAATAAGCAAGCATTTTGCTTTTTCCTGCTTTTGGCCAGTTGACTAAAATAGCAGGAAATTTGGAGTTAGACCAATCTAATACTCTCAATTTTTTGCAATTGAATTCAAGGAAGATGAAGTTAATGATTTTGCTTTGGTGAATATGGAATGTGAAAATATTTGTGCACATTGTTTGTTTTCAGAATGTGCCATGCATTTTACAGACCAACAGTTCACTTTTTAATGTTTAATAGTTACTATACAGTGTATTCTTTCTGATTTGTTTTTAGCAGTCAGGTTATTTGTTTATATTTTTAATAAAATAAGCCTAGTATCTAATTATGGTTTTGCAGTTCCAGCCTTTATCTTGGAAATAAAAGAACTACTAACCACCACTGATATACTTTTCACTGGTTTTATACTAAGGAAAAGAAATGCACAAAACTGGAAATGCAACAACCCTGCATCAAGCTGATTGGATTTCAATGTACAACATCCCTTTGAGCCAGAATCTGTGTCTATTTGTTGTAAATTTTAGTCCTTTTACAATATTGGAATATTGTTATGAGAAATCTATGTAGGAGGTAAAACCCTCTCACTCTTGTAAAAAATTTTGAGGGTTTTACAAAACAAAGCAGAAATATGTTGTAGGTGACGTTCACTGTTTTAATAACACTCTAATAGCCTCAACAAATCTCAGAAATCTATGAATGCATTTTCTTGCTCTTACTTCCTTTCCCCCTCCCTCCCCACATCTCTGAGGATTCTGAAGCAGGAATTACAACCACTGGTGTCACAAGCAAACAAACTGTGCTGCTCATTCCAGTAGCTGCCCATATATTATCTACAGCTGTTTTAAAATTAAGGTGTAGAATCGGGTTCACCAGAACTTGAATGTAGGACATGCCCCAATTACACTCAGAAGCAATGACAACAACTCAATATCCTTTAAAAATAGAGCCAAAGATTTTCCCTGGAGTTTTTGCAGATAATACATTTTTTTTAAAAAATGCTTACATCTTTTTATACAAGTAAAGCACTGCTTCGTGTGAAGGAGAAAGACTGAGAACTGAAACACACCACAGAGTTTTTTTTTTTAATTTCTAAAATCAAATAAAATTCTAGAAATTATTCTCTTTCATGAGAAGCAATGACCTACATCTATTGAAGAGATCTGACCTTAGGGACCTATCTTTGCCATAGGGTTATTTTTCAGTGTTGAACAGAACCTTTAGTATAGAACATATTGGGTTTTCAATAAGGAAATCCTCTGTCATAAGAAGAAAAATGAATTATAAAACACCTATAAATGGAGAAGTCTTTCTTTAATAAATGTCTCAAATTATCCTAGGTAGCTCAATGTCTCAGAAATTATGCAGATCTATTTTGTTATAGAGTGCCATAGAATATTTATAAATCGCCCCTTGTGGCAAGACAGTTGAGGTCAAAGCAAAATGAAGCATTATATATGACACAATGTATTCAAAAAAATCAGAATCATTAGTCAGTGTCCAAAAATGAAACTTAGTAATGCACTGTTAAAATCCTAAATAAAATATCTATAGCTGAGTTCAATAAATATATGCCAAAATATTCTCCTCAATGAGAGTGCTGCAGAAACCCCTTAATGGCTTTTTCCTTGACTCAAGCTGCAATAACAAGATTCATGTAACAGAGGCTTCCTGCTCATACAAAACCTTTAAAATTAATTTCAGGAGTATATGCATATATTCATTGCTGACCTCACTGAAGCTGGGAGAAATCTGTTTTGCATAAAATAAAGCTGAGACTCTTCATGAGCCCAAGCTCCCAGATACACGCTGCTCACAATTGCAACTGAAGCAAATTGACATCAGAATATCAAGCTGTACAGGGAATCACTCATCAGCTTGTGATTGCCACAAAATGATTCCTGGAAGTTGCCTAGGAAGCACCTGTTGTAACCTAAATAACATCCAGTAGTTCAAAACATCCAGATCTATTAATCTATTCTCTTGTATTAATTTGCCCACCATATAGTGAACAAGTCTACATGGGTCTCCTTTTTTTCAACTATAAGTTAAACAAAAAGTATTATGTGAATGAAAATAATGATTTTAAACAAACAGCAATTACTTATTTCCCAAAATTTTGTATTAATATTTATAATTTTCAAAGAATATAAGTTGATAACTAATTACTATTACATACATATATTTAAGTAATAAAATTATTTTTGTGTTGCAATTTTTAAAAAATTCTTATACACTTAGTCATGTTTCCCCTAATTGAATTGTAACTGAAATTTAACTTTTTATTGTTGTTCTTGTTGACAAGTGAAAAAAAATCTCAGTGAAAGAAAGCCATAGAGAAGGAAAGAACCTTATAACATTTATGATGATTTCTAGAAATAGTGTCAGTGCATGATATTATAGTGGAGTGATGAAAAGAACTGAAGAAGCTGAGACTAGAAAATTCCAGTCCTCTGCTAAAGTGAGAGTTGGGAAATTATCATATAATGGATGACTGCATAAAACCCCTTGACTCAGGGTAAAGTTGGCAGCTGATTGGCAGAGCTGTTAGAATAATGATGGCAAATCATGCAGTATATTCTGGGACTGATCCTGCCCTTGCACTGCCCTTTTGAGATCCATTCTACCTCTTCTGTAGCCAGCCATTCTTGATAACATTTCCTTCACAAATACACAATACATTAAATACAAATACATTAAGTACTTGCCTAGGAACTCTTTCAATATAGAAATCTCCTTGAGTTTGGGTAACTTAAAATTAATCTCTGCACAAAGATATTTTGATATATTTTTTGCTTATTCTGCCAAGAACATCTCTATGAAAATGTATTTAAACACACAATTATTTTAAAAGGTTTTGATTAAACAGGAACCCTAGGAAAAAATATGCAAGCAGTAATACTTAAGTATTATTTAAGCTTATACAATTGCTGTAACTTGGTGCCAGAATTACTTACTGTTATCTTCAGAAAAAGAATTAAATAGAAATTATGCATTTTAAGTGAAATTTTAATCAGGAAACTTAGAAAGAAGGTTAGAACTAAATTATCTATACATGTGAATTCTCAAATAGACACACTTCTATCACCAAGAATTCTCATAGTTCCCTATGAGACCCACATAAAAATTCCATTTTTATTTTTTTGTTTTCTTCTCTGATTTTTATTATTTACCAGATTTTTAAAACTTGAGAATAGGCTTTCACTTGAAGTTCAGTGATAAGGAAATGAGAAATAACTTTAAATTAAATAGCTAAAGTTTTGAGACAGCTTGGAGCCACTTCCAATTTTCATCTGAATAACAACAAGTACAAATAAGCATAAACAAAAATATTGTCTGGTTGATTTATAAGTAATTGACTTATCTTCTTGCCTTAAAATAAAGCAATCGATTTCCTTTCATATTTTCCTTACAAAAGGAAGAAATCACTTTATAAATTTTTTTTTTACATTGCAACAGCTGCTCAAATAAATTGTTCAGACTTCAGTTCACTGTATTCTGACCCCACAGAATACACTCCTATGTTCAGTAACTCTCTGATGGAACTCTATTATCACTGAGAGTGGTACAGATGAGAAATAAACTGCCATGGGGGATGTGGAAACATGCATTTCATGTCTCCAGTGCTGGATCAATCCTTTGGATCATCATCAGGTTTATTCATGTGCTTTAGGATAATAATTTCAGTGTGATAAAAAATATATGTGCAAAATATATTATTTGTGAAATTATTCCCTGTTACTGTTCCTTGTAGGTATGTTGGTTTTTCCCAGAGAAAACTACTAATGGAATGAACAGAAACACTCATCTAAGTGATTCAATTTTCCTAACTTTTACAGTCTTTTTTCACAGGTTGAGAAGCTCAGGAAGGCTGCAGCAGTTGCAACAATTGAGGCAAAAATTCAATTAGAGACAGTCTTGACTAAGGCTGCCTAAGGTTTATTTTTTGCATCTTTCTCTATTTACTAGAGATACAGAGGAGAGGACAAGCTTTATTGTCAGAAGAATAAACAAAACCTTTTCTTGCTTTTTTCCACTTTGTTATTATTTTCCATATATGAAGAAGCTGAAGAGGAAAAAACAAGACAACATATCACCACAGCCAAAACCCAGGTTCCCCTTACCCTTTTTTCTTTCCCAGAAGAAAGATACTTCTATGGAAATACGTTCAGCTGGAACAAAAAAACTCTTCGAGCAAAAAAAAACAAAGAGGCAAAGCAAATGTTCCACAATAATTTGAAAAAAAAATCCCAAGAGAAAATACTCCTTGTGGCAAGGTTAGCTTTGGAGCCATTTCCCATATGAAACATCATTAAAGTTTTATGTGTCAAGAGTGATCTGGTAGAAATGAATGGGCTGGAAAATCTTATCCATAATTTTAACTTTACACAGAAAAATATCAATATTGCAACTCTAAGTACCTGTATCAATAATGTTTTTTTAAAAAATAATGAGAAATACACTCTAAAATTTGTTAGAAATTTGCATCAAAATGAGGGAAATACAGAAAATTACAGAGATTTCTAGATTTCTTTGCTGTATTTGTAAACAAAATGTCCTGGTTTAACGCTTGTGTCATAACAAGTCTTCCAAACTTCCTTCTTTGCAATAGCTCAATGAAAAGTTAAAGTTAAATGGAAAGTCGTGGGTGGGCTTAAAAAGCAGAATTTATTTTTATTATTGTATTTAGGCATCTCCCAGTTCCCAGCAGTGCCACATCCAGCCCTGAGGTCCTGAACACAGGAAGGACATCAACCTCTTGGAGTCCAGAATTGGGTGATGCAGATGATGGGAGGCCTGGAGCACCTCTCCTACAAGGAGAGGCTGAGAGTGTTGGGGTTGTTCAGCCTGGAGAAGAGAAGGCTTCAGGGACACCCTTTGGTTGCCTTCCAGTACCTTAATTAAGCCTATAAGAAAGATGGGAACAAACATTTTAGCAGGGTTTGTTGTGATAGCACAAGAATTGGAGGATTTAAATTAAAGGTGGGTTAATTTGGATTAGCTGCAAGGAAAACATTTTCTACCAGGAGGGTGATGAAACACTTGGAACCAGCTGCCCAGAGAGGTGGTAGTTGCCCCATTCCTGGGAATATTGCAGGTCAGGTTGGACAGGAACCCTGAGGAACCTGACTGAGTTGAAGGTGTCCCTGCTCATTGCAGAGGAGTTAGCTAACCTTTGAAAGGTCCCTTTCAATTCAAACTATTCTGTGTCCATGTGATATGTCCTTAAAACCAATGTGCAAGTAAATTGATTAGAGGTGACTAAATTTTATTTATTTGTTTGCTTATTTATTTTCATTTCCAGCCCTTCAATACCGTATGGAAATGAGTCAAAAACTTTCAGCAGTGCTTTGTTTGTAGTAAATGGATTTTAGTGTGTCCATTTCTGGCTCCAAATAGAACCAATCCAAGAGCAGTGTAGAAATCTGACTTTCAACAGCACTATAAATCAGGTACAGGTGTCTTTGGGACTTTTAAAATTATGAAGAGAAAGAGTCATAATGTATAGATCTTTCCAAGTCGTATTCCTCACCTTCCAGAACCTCATGCCAAGATTGTATGTAGTATTGAGATCTCCAAGATCATGATTACAGTTCTTATGTCTAAAGCAATTAAAATCCTCTTTCCTATCTCACATCACATCCCACATGCATGTCTTCCTATGACCAAATACACTATCTAAAATTAGAAAATCTACTTCATTTTACCTCTGGAATACCATGTATTTAGGAACTTTTAATAAAAAATGTTGATGCATGCCCAGTAAGAAATGTTTTGTGCTGAGATTGATGAATGTGTGAGCACTGAAGGTTCCATACTTCTAAAAGTATTTTCTTGATTTTTTTAAGCGGTAAGTGATCTGGTTGATGAACATAACTGCTTGCCTCAGCTTACCTGGGTTTGTTTAGATCCTTTTGTATATTGCAATAGTTTTATTTTATAATTGCTTAATATTTTAAGAGATTCTTTTTCTTTTATTCTTAGATCTGTTTTGCATTTCCTTGACATTTCAATAGTTTCAATAAAGGATTATATCTTAAAATTAGGGCAAGGCAAAAGCTTCCACAGTGTAGTGTAGCATCAGATACCATATCAGGATTTCATAAATAAGTACATTTCTGTATATATAATGAATAATCCAGACTTCTGGCTGCTTAAGAAGGTAGTCAGTACATGAATTCAAGGTCATCCTGCAATATTCCTTGACAGTGGAGGACAAATGGTTTTATTTGATATTAATGGATGCAAAAGTTTTAATGTTCACTGATAAGACTAAGAGGTTAATGCAATGGCAAACCAAAGAAAGGCAGAATGTAAACTGTGGAACATATTTCTGCAATGTGAACTGAATCCTTTTATAAAGCCATATATCAGAAGTTTGCTTAGGAGGGATCCGTATTCCACATAAACTAATTGATAAATTACAGTTTAATTGGCATACAGACAGCTAAGATAAAGAGTTCCTTTCTGGAAATGGTTTGTAGTCTCCTATCAAATGACCTTCAGTCACAGACAGAGGTTCTGCAAATATGATATGAATTTATTATAGTCTTCAGCATTTATTCAAAGACAAAGTGAACAACAAAGTCAAAAGAAATAAGGCTATCCATCATCCCCACACAGGTAAATGAAAAAAACCCAAGCTAGTTCTGTAACTTGCACTTCATTACTGCTTTGATTTGCAAATTCATTATTATGAAACATATTTCAAATAATGAAAACGTTTTGAAATAACAAACAGAATCCATAGTAGTCATACTCCACTCTCAGGTTTTAAAGTCTTATTAGAATTAGGAAACTAGCACAAAAATCTGGGAAAAAACACCTTCCCTTCAAAAAAAATTCTTTTCAAAAATCCCATATGAACTCCTTACTTATGAAACTGATTTCCATATCTACACTTGTTTGGTTTTTTCCCCAATTATTTTGCATATGACTTTTGTCTCTGGATCCTGCAAATGTTTGTACTCAGCTTCACACAAGCTGGACCATGGAGTTAAGTTGAAATTCCTGAGTGACTGTGTGCCATCCAAGAAAACAGCAAGAAAGCTAGGGGGATAAATAAAGTTTGTTTCTTCCTCACCATGAAAATTGATTCATGTTTAACATTTGCTTTTCTCATTATAAGCCTTGTCATGGAAACAAGTAATGGAATTGGAATGCAGTTTTTACTGATGTAGCTTTCAGTATGGAACCATAAAACATCACCTTCTTATATTTTCTTTAGAGCTCATTTCCTCAGATTTTTTCTAAGCTGAGTCTGCTTATCTCTAAGATGTTGAATTCGTTTGACTGTTATCCATTTTTAAATTAGCTAAGAATCTACTGACTCACTTGCTGATTGCCACTTCATAAGCCTACCAGAGAAAGCGTTAAAAAAAAAAAAAAAAAAAAAAGAAAAGGAAAAAAAAAAAAAGGAAAATAACTAATTGCCTCTGTATGTGTTCTCATTTCGGTGGACTATTGAAGGAAGCCAAAGAAAAAGTCCCCCATAACATCATTTCTTATCTGAAACAGCTGACAGCAACTTATCAATGCTTCCCAGTCAGGCACCTCCAGCAGAGCCTAGCTCTCTAAACAATATGAGTTAGCTTGGGAGGCTCATTTTTAAATTAGGAAGACTAGTTTTTATATGCTTTGTCAGTCAGTATTTCTGCCATTTGCACCACTGTAAGAATGGCTAGATCCTTTCCCTCTTCAATGTCTGTGCAGCAACATATGGATCTCTGGGTAGTGACAGAGTACTTTATCGTGCTTTTAAGTAGTTCTCATGTGTAATCTCCTTAGCAGCCATTGGGCCCCACGTTTGTGTAATTGCTTCTAAGCATTAGGAGTAGCAGAGGTTTTGGATTTAGAATAAATGAATTTTCAGCAAAGCTCTAGAAATGATAAAGTATTAAAAGATAAATGCAAATACAGGATCATTAAGGAGATAAACACGGACCTTTTCAGTTAATGTAAAAGAACTGAAAGAAATGAATATTGCATTTTTTAATAAAATTTTAGCATACAATCTTTCTATATTGAAGTCAGATATCTACCACAATATTGTCTCTAACTTTAGAAGGACATTATGAAGACATGGTAATTTTTTATTTTTATTTTTTTTTTTAAACAGAACATTTGCTTCAGAATTGATTCTATATTTTTCTTTCTCTTTGTATTGGTTTTGTATAGCCTAGTTTTTGGTAGCAGGGGGGGCCATTAAAATGGTTCCTGTGAGAAGCTGCTGGGAGTTCCCACCATGTCCAGCAAAGCCAATGCCTGATGGCTCTGAAGATGGACATGGTGCTGGCCAAAACTGGGCCAAAGAGAGAGGCTGGTAACGCCCCTGTGATGACATATTTAAGAATAAAACCAAAACAAAGTCACAAGTTTCTGCTTCTAGTCAGAGAAGAGGAAAAAGTGAGAACATGCGAGGGAAACAACATAGAGACCCCAAGGTCAGTGCAGAAGGAGGGGCAGGAGGTGCTCCAGGTGTCAGAGCCAAAATTCCTCTGCAGGCTGTGGTGAGA
>JAOTQP010000001.1:101136122-101149089 GCA_026413545.1 Cichladusa arquata
TGAGTGACCCATGGCACAGCAGTTTTGGGGGGACTGTCTGCCCCTGGGGGGAATTCACCTGCAGCAGGTGGGGTTTGGCAGAAGGAGAGGGTCAGGCTCTTGAGCAATTGCTGGGGCTTTGCTTGAAGAAGTCATTTAGCTGGGCATTATTTATGCAGAGACTTGAGACTGGGCTTGGAAATGTCATAATTTCTGTCAGGGTTATTTGGGAAATTTGCCATTGGAGTTGTTCCTCTGTCTAAGCTCTATTGCCTGGATACCTTTTGTGTCCCATGCCTTAAATGAGATATTGCTGGTGTCCAATTCATCTGTCACAGAAATGTTGCAGGTGGTAAAATTAAAAGCAACATATTCCTTACAAGATGTGATGTAATGTGGTTTGAGAAGATGCTTTTCCACAGAGTAGGTTTAGCCACCTTTCTTCAGAAAGAAATTCAACTTTCACATGTAAACTAGAGGGGAAAAGTGATGCTCTAAAGGGAACTGATAGCTAGAAGGAGGATATTTGAGAGATCAAGGTGCCCGACTGGATCAGGGATATATAGGAGATTGTATTTTGCATCAGGCAGCTTGAAAAAAAAAGTGAAAAGCAGAAGTGAAAGGACAAAAATCCAAGTCTTACTTGGTTAAACTAATGCAAAACTACATTAAGAAATCTTTTGTGTGTCTTTTGCTTTATATTACCTTGATTAAATAAATTTTGACTGTGTTTTATCCAATCTGTGGTTTCAAATACACTTTAGCTGAAACTGGTGCAAATTTGAGCAGACAGCTTAGAGTAACGTTACATTTTTCACCTATGCTAGTTAATTAGCTACATGCCTGCAAGTATAAGACAGCTGTTCCAGTATATATCCTGCAGAACACCTTGAGAAGTCCGAGGAGTGATACTGATTTACAATAGCAAAGGAAATAATCCATCAGCTTTGCTATATTGGTTAGAAACAGAAAGAAAAATATTCTACAATATTTCCCACAGTATTTTTTTCAGAAGTAGGTTGAGAGGACCAATCTGATTTTTATTTATGCCTTGACATATGTCATATATGAGGTGAAAAATTGCTGTAGGGGCAGTACACATGCTGGGAACCCTATTCCTGGGGAGACTTTGCCTGGCAGCCGATCAGGGCAGAAAAAGCTTCCAAAATTGGGCTGCAAGCAACCCCCTCTCCTCTGCTGGTGGGGCAGATCTCCAGACCCCCAGGGAAAAATGCTCGAGAAATTGGGAGGAGCCTTAACAGATAAAAGCAACTAACGGAGCCACAACCCTCAGCTCTCCCCCCCGCTCTGCTCCCTTTTCTATCCCCCCTCTAGGTAGGAACACTTCTCTTTCTTTATCAATAAACACTTCTCAGATATAACATTGTCTCACTTGAGCTTTATTTTCATCCGAGAAAGCTATAAAAAACAACCCTCCCTGACTCCCCTTTTAGAGCAGGACGGGACAGTAGGGAATGGTAAATACAGCAGAATAAGAAAAATATGTTCACTGTTATTATTATGTCAGAATTACATATGCTTTAAAAAATCCAGCTTAACAAAAGGGACATTCAAGAACCGAATGTAACTAAAAGTGTGAAATATGGTCAGACTGGAATGTAGGACCTCACATGTCATGCATCATCAGCACAGAGCAAACTGATGTGCTATAGCACACACCTTTGCATAGGACTGATTTTGAATATGCCAAGAATTTTTCTTATGCTCTTTAGAGCCCTGACTTATCAGTAAAGTAGACAAAACTAGCTGTAGTGGGAAAATGATGGCTTTTATAAAGTTTCTGAGCAACTGCCCAACTTTATGTTCTCAAGGCACTCACAAAGATACTGCATCAAACCACATTCTCAAAGAAGAAAATGCATTTATACACATGAAAGCCTCAGAGATTTAGGTATCCAATTTATTTTTTTCTGAAAGCCATTTAATTTTAAAGAAAGGATACTGTATTTTTTCTCTTTTGTGTGTCTGTGTTTAAAGAAATTGTAATGTATGTGAAACACAAAATATTTAAATTTTGGCCTGTCGTGTCATAGTGTTTTGGGTGATGTAATGCATCCTTCATGCAAAACATAGCCTGGAGTCTCTAATAATAACAAAAATCTTTAGGTCTGAAATGCTTGGATACAGGTTTACCCAGCATCACAGAGTCACGGAACAGTTTGGGTTTGAAGGAACCATAAAACCATCATGTTCCAACTCCCTGCCATGGACAGAAACACCTTCCACTGGACCAGGTTGCTCAGAGTCCCATCCAACCTGACCTTGAACACCTCCAGGGATGGGACAGCTAAAATTTTAACACCCCACGCCCCCCCCTCCCCCTTTTTAATATTCTTTCTCAGATGAATAAACTTTTTACAAGGGCTTGGAGTGACAGAAAAAAGCTTCAAACTGACAGAGAGTAGATTTGGATTAGATATTAGGAAGAAATTCTTTACTGTGAGAGTGGTGAGGGGTTTTAATATAGTTTTGTGACAGGTTTTGTTTTTGTTCTACTTGTCATAAAATATAAAAGTAGAGATTTCATATTTAGAATTTTTTATAGCTGCAAGTTCATAATTTTTAAATGGTTTCTTGGTGAGATTTTTATGAATGCGGCATGCTGGAGTGTAATGTTTCAAAAGAAATCCTTTATAGGTTTAAGATAATGAAATTACATCATAATTCAGTAAGAAAGAAACATTTTCAAAGGCAAAGACAGTAGTCTGGAAACCTTTAGTGTCTTCTCCTAAATAAATCATTACTGAATCATATTTGAGCTGTCATGTTTGTTTTACCTGTCTTTATACCATTCCATGAGTTTTCTCATTTCTGTTCTCATGATCCTCTCCCCAGTCTTATTGGCAGGGGAGTAAGTGGGTGGCTGAATGGGGTGTCTCTTTTCCCCCCACTTTCCTGTTCTGAAAATGGGCTGTTCTTCACAAAGGTGCCCCTTCACAGCCTGTTTCTGCTGCCGTTCACCTTCCTACCTGAAAGTCACCACTGTACCTTTTCATTAGGTCACAAAGTCACTTCTGATTTAAAACAAAAAGAGTTTGAACTAACCAAATTTACAACTAATTTTGCCTTGCTGAGATTTGCTCAGTTATGACCAAGATTATGTACTCATGTCATCACTGGAAAAGGTGGAGCCAGCACCATTTCTACTACCCATGTCTTTGACTGTGTAAGATACATTTTGGCATGATTTTTTTTATTCTCCTTATACTATTCGTTTCATTATGCAGTGTTTAATCAGGAAAGGTCATCAATCATGTTGTCAAATGTTTGGTACTCTGTGGTATACAGTGAAAAAATATAAACTTATGATAGTGCTCAGTTTTGGAAGGGCTTCTTTGCAAAGACATTTTTTGGATTCTTTTATAACCTAGTTTGTGCTTCTTTATCCCTAAACTGACACAGGACTGTCTATAAAATGGAATAGGCTTTAAAAATCCGTATTAAGGACCTGTTAATAATTCACACTTGAAAATAGAGGCTGATATAGAACCATAGTTTGCAAAAGATCCCAAAGTACCTCAAATAATAGCACTAAGGGATGATTTCATAACTGTGCTAGCAAAAGACAATTTAACAATCATGACAAGGCAACTAAAAAGGAGGGGAAAGAGAATACTTCATGTTTTCTGACTAATTTAGTTATCATTTTTACTGTCACAGTGTGTGGAACAGAAACTGCTACACACTGAAAAAAGTAACTGTAGAACATCACAAAATACCTGATGTTTCATGGAAGATGAACCCTTATTAATGGTGAGGCCTCTAGCTCCCTTTCACAATCAAGAGAGGTTTTTTTCTAATGAGAGCAATGTGAAAATGATGTTGAGAAGAAAAGAAAAAGAAAGATGTGACATTGTTTGTGAGTTGAGATTTCATTTGGAAATGTTACCTTTACTTAAGACAATATTATTTATGGGCTGCCTAAGCAAATTCTATAATAATTTTTTGGTTTTAAAACATAACAATACCTTAGTAATGTCTTTTTCATATTTTCAAAACATGCATATTCTCTAAAAATCCCCCACCTTGATGTTTATCCTTTATAATCAAAGAAAAAAGGTTTCAGGGCCATGAGAAAAATAATTATTTTGTAAATATCATGATGGAAAGGGCTAGTAGAAACTAGCAGTATATATTTTGGGGTTATAGCCTTGTCATGTAGAACATTAACATTAAATATTTGACACTTGTTTGGAAGAAATATGCTCTGCATTGCAGATTCAATATATTATGTATGAAGTGTTGAGAGAAGAGTGAGGGACTTACTGAGAAAACTTACAAAGCACAAAATTGCTGTAATTTTTCTACAGTTTGAATTTTTACTTGAAACTTTTATCCAGTCACTAGAGGGTTAATACTCTGTTTTGCTAATCATATTTATATTACATCTAGTGGCCTGGTTTTCCATATACTTTTTGGCTGGGATGTCTGGGATGTGGTCAGAGATGGTGTACAAAAAGAATAAAAAAGTCAAAATAAGCATTACAAAAGCAGTGAATTTATTTAATGAATGACACTATCAGAAGTCTCCACTTACTTTTCCTCTCCTCTGGTGGCAATTTGTAGTTCTTTCAGAGATATTCTGTTTATACTGAAAAATTATTTAGACAATTGCATGAAACATTTGGTCAACTGGATACTGATATATATTGGGAAAATACAGATAACGTTTATGTTTTCTGGTAGTTGTCATCCAGTCTTAACACATAAGTAAGTTGAAGAAAAAAGTTATACAGCATTGGCATTTATGTCAAGAACAGAATATTTTGGGTTGATAATTATTAGGTATATGTAGAGCTAAAGTTCCTCTCCTCAGTTGATTCCTGTGGTACTAATCATTTATAAAGTTTTAAAGAGTTCATTCCAGAAGATTTGTTCCATATATATAGATAATTACAGTAGCTACACCTTTTTCTACTGGACAATATTCATGTCCATTTGTATGTGATAGTGGAGAAGGAGTATTTGACACATCCTGTCAAACTGGGGAAGGATGTCTGTAGGCTGAGGGACAGTTTAGGAAACTGAGAGCAAAGAGCTTCAATGCTTGAAAGACAAGCCCTAAAATAAAATGAGAGTGCTATGGGGACAGAGTGCAGGGGTTCATGGGGTTATTTCTCTATCTTTTTTGGGAGAGATGGTCACCATAAAGTCTATCTTTTTAACTATCAAGGGAAAATGTAAGCACAAGGTCCATGGTAAGCATAAATGTTAAGTATTAACTGATTTGTTCCAATTGTATTTTTAAGTAGGCTGTGGGATGTGCTGTGGGATGGCAGTTTGAATGTACTGTAACCAAGAGAACCAGGATAAACCTGTAGTGACTCCTGTCAGTCTCTTAGAAGAGGAGCTTCAGTAAAACATTTGTAAGTGAAGGAGATAATTCACTGTGAAGATAAAAACAGTGTTTCATTCACATACTGCACTCACATTTCATATGTCTGATGCTACCTGGCTATAAACTAAGAGCCACATGGTAAACTTTCTTGGATGCATAATTTGACTTTATCAATTAGTTTCCTCGACAAAGTGGACATTTAAGTGCTTATTAAACCAGTAGATTCTTTAAATTACTGGGCCTCATCCATCAGGGTCCATACTGTGAGTTATACTTCCAAGTCAAGCATTTCTCTTCTGCTGTGACCTACATAGCTATCTGTGATTTCAGATTGCCTTTTCAAGGCTGTTGTAGTTGTATCTTCTATTTCCTTCCTTCCCTACTGATTGACCTTCACATAATGTAGTTCAACAGAGATTAGAGTATGCCTGGGGACTTTATTTTGCTATTACTTCTTCCTTTATAAAAGAACTCTGTTTTGTTGGGGATGTTAAATCTCTTACCACTGTTTCTATCTCAGTTAATGTCTTGCCCTTGATAATAAGATCCCACTCACCTTGCAGGCTGTTTTTGTGACCTGTCAGATTCAAATGACCCTTTGGATTATTATTTACAGATATGACCTTGTTCAGGTTCTGGTGATGACTGTGACCTAGTTCAAACCTTTACTATACAAATGAAGTGAGTTGATAATTGTGCATGCCTTCAATGTCATAGGAATTTTATTCATAAACATAAACATAAATCTTTCATGTTTCTCATTAAAGACAATATGATTAATGTTTTCCTATATTAGTTTTGATTTTTCAGACAATTAACTAGATAGTAAATGCTTGTCTTCTTCATTCTTCTGTCTTCTTGAATGTCTCAGTGTTGTTTTGAGATACTGTACCCTTTCCTTGGAGATTTTCCCTTGTGGTTTGCATGTCTGCCACTGTCTTTCTGTGTTTCACTGATAGTTCTGTCACAGTAAGAGTATTTTTGTTTCATCTTGCTCATTACAACTTGCAGCATTGCTGATGTTCATTTTTATTTTGATTGTTCTACTGATTAGAAAATGACGTCCTCAGGTGAGGGAATGATGCTATGCAGATATTGATTATGAGTCATTTTGATTTTCTGTTTCGTTACTTCCATATACTGAGTTCAGAGAATCTTTTTTTTTGCAGTACACACTGATAATCTGCACAAAATTATCATGCTGTTTGCCAGCTGTACACGTGCAGCAAAATGCTCGTTGTTCAATAGAAATTCATTATTTCTCCTTCACTCTTTTGCTCTTGCTGCTGCTGTACATGGGAAACAAATCACTGAGGATTTCTGACTCAGACTTTCCTACCTATACAAATTAAAAATCAAGAATGTGATAGTGATGTAAGAAAAAAGTCCTTAGAAAGAGCTTTGAAAAATGTATTTGTGAATGTTTCAGAAATTCAAAACGTATTCCCTAGTTTGTCCAGAAACATATGCTGTGTTTAAATTTTGTACATTTTATAAACAGCCAGACATGATTAAAAAAATATCTTGCATTTTAACAGAGATTATTCTCATAAAAAGGGCCCTAATTGAAACTCATTTTCTCTGCAATGCTAGTTCCTATATATACAGCTGTGATGTAGTTAACTTGCTCCAGAGCAGACAGTGCAACATTATGTTTTGGATTTGTGACCCCAAGTGTAGATTGCACACCAATTACTTCTCTGCCTCACTCCCTGGGACAAGGCTGTGGAGCAAGAGGTTAGGAAAGGACACAACTTGAACAACATACCCAGGTGACCAAAGAGATATTCCGTGTCAAACATCATACAATCACAGAATATTCTGAGTTGGAAGAGACCCATCAGGATCATTGAGTCCCCAGGGGAGAGCCTGGTCTGGGAGGCAGCTGTAGCTCAGAGACTGCCTGGATATCAGTCTGCTTGTGAGAAATGGTGAGAAATTGCCTTTGCATCACTTCTCCCCTCTTCCCCTCTTCTTCACTCATTAAACAGTTTTCATCTCAGTCAACCAATTCTCTCATGTTTGCACATCCTATTTTCTCTCTGCTGTCTCATGGGAAAGGGAAGTGAGTGAGAAGCTTGGTGGTGCTTTGTAGCTGGCTGGGTCAACCTGTCACACTACCCAAAGGTATTCTTTCCAGCTATCCAGCCTAACTGAATGTAAGCAATGAAAGGAAAGAGAAATAAAAATGTAGCTGGGGTTTTAGAAAAATTCAGCCCTCGTGGAGTTCAGTCTACTGCCTTGAATTCCAGAGGTATTATAGTCATTTGTCCATTGCTTGTTTTTGAAGTTTGAGATGGTCCAACATCAGTTAGCATTTACTGTTAAGAAAATACTGTCTTACTGGTACTGCTTGCTTCTAAAATATATTGATAGATAAAGAAAAATTTGGTGTTGTAAATAACAACAGTAAAAGTAAGAATGGTAGAGCTAGTGATTTTAAAAAATCTGATTCACTTTTTGCTGACCAATAGCCATATATTGACCAGGGTAGAGTTGGACATCCCTGGGGCAGAAAGGAGGGTGCACAGCAAGTTCCCTTGCCCTGGAGCAGGAGAGCAGACTTTTGTCTCTTCAGGGATCTCCTCAGCAGAGTGCCATGGGATAGAGTGCTGGAGGGCAGAGAGGCCAAAGAGAACTAGGTGATATTTAGGGATTATCTGCACCAGGCTTCGAGAGTTATGCAGCCCTGCATAAAGGAAACTGGAGAAGAGCACCAGGCACTGATGAACAAGGAACTCCTGGGTGAATTTAAACAGATAGATTACCGTGGGTGGAAGCAGGGAAAGGTACCCTGGAAGGAATACAGAGAAATTGTCTAAACAACTAGGAAGCTTGTTAGGAAAGTTCAAGCGGTGGTAGAAACAAATCTGGCCAAGGACATCAAGGGTAACAAAAAAAAAGCTTGAAAAAATAAGTGAATTATAAAAGAAACACCAGAGAAAATGTGGGTCCTCTCGCAAAGGATACAGAGAACACGGAGAAGGTTGAACAACTTCTTTTGCATAATTCTTAACCAGCAAGTGTTCCAACCACACTGCCCAAGTTTCAGAAGGTGTAAGCAGGGACTGGGGGAATGATTAACTACCCACTGTAGGAGAAGACTTGGTATGAAACCATTTAAGGCACCAGAAGATTACAAAATCCTTGAGACCTGAAAACATATGTCCAGAGGTCCTGAGATAATTGGCTGAGGAAGTGGCCAAGCCACTATCCATTATATCTGAGAAGCCATGGCAGGCCAGAGAAGTTCCCACTTACTGGAAAAAGAGAAACAAAAGAGAAACATGAAGTAATGATATAGTAACATTTTGTTGAAAAAATCTAGTTGTTGGTGCTTAGCAAAATGTTCATTACTTAGCCCTTACACATCCTTAGGCTTAACACCCTTAGAACAGAGCTTTAGGAAAGTACTTTTAAATGTTTAGATGCCTGTGTGCTCTTTTTCCCCAAGATGGCACTAAATGACATATATAGAGATTGATGTGGCAGTACACCCACTGCAGAATAGCAATGATATTCTCTGGTACGATTTTTTTTTCAGAATTTTCATCTGTAGAAGCAGACATTTTTCTTCTAGCACAGCATGAGCAGAAGTTGTGTGCCACCTGTTGTATGCATCTTCATTTTTTTTTAACAGAGAATATTTATGTAATTTTTTTCAAATGCCTGTTATAACTTGAAACTGGGGGATGAAATTTCCTAGAGGCTTCATTTTTAAATTTTTTTATTTCACTTACACTGGCATATTGTCTTGGTTTAACTTTGGCTATGTATAAACATACAGAAAATAGTACATGATTCATGTAAGAGTGTTTGTGCATATATATATACAAACATGGGTTTTATAGTTGCTCTAGGCCAATAAAAAACCATAGAAAAGGGATAATCATAGAATTATAAAAGGCTTAGGTTGGAAAGGAAAATCATCTAGTTTCAACTCCCCTACTACAGGCAGGAATACTGTTTACAGGTTGTTCAGAGCCCCATCCAACCCGGCTTGAACACTTCTAAGGATGGGGCAGCCACAATTTCTGTGAGCAAACTGTCCCAGGGCCTCACCACCCTCACAGGGAAGAAGTTTTTCTAAATACTAGGTCTAAATCTGCTCTCTTTCAGTTTGAAGCCATTCCCTCTTGTCCTGTAAATATGCTCTTGTAAATAGTCTTTCTCTAGATTCTTTGTGCAAGGTCCTTAGAAATATGTGGGAATCTGGGGGTGTGTGCATATGGGTATGGGTGTGTATACATGCGTATTCATAACAACATATATACTGCATATGCAAGGGAGCATATGGCATGCCCATGCCATGAACTTAAGTGAAAGATTAGAGGAGAATCCTCAGTGAATGGAGTTCTGCTTGTACAACTGATATATTCCAAGAAAACAGGAAGATGGAGGCAGCAAATGGACAATACTATCTGCAATATTCCGACAACAAACACAGCAATTCTGTGACCACAAAAGCATGTAAAAGTAAATGAAAGAAGATAGATGAAATGTGAGTATGAGTGTAGCAGTTCCAATTTTGTTAATTAGTCTGTATTCATGCTTCACTGCTGCTGCAATTATGCTGCCTCACCCTTGCGTAGGCCTATTGTGCAAATGCTGTCATTATGCTCCAAGCAGCTTATAAAACAGAGCAAGATATGAGCCACCTACAGAGATGTCATTACAATTGTGTCAATTCAACAGGATGTTTCCTAAAATTTATAATTATTTGTCTTCACTGAGAAGCAATTTTTGAAACTATTACTAGTCTTTTTGAAGTTAACTTGGTAATTTCTTTTATGTGGCATTAAACACCTGCCACTAAAATTAAGATAATTGTGTACACCTAGTTACAACATTTTAAAAGGAAAATCAACATCTATACCTACTTTATAATAGTTGTATAGATTTCAGGCTTTGGGTTTTTTTTTTCTAATTTCCGATAAATGATAATAGATATTTAGAAATGCTAGAAGAAAAAGGAATCAGTCAGAGAATCATAGAATTTTTTGGGTTGGAAAGGACTTTAAAGATCATCTAGTTCCAAACCTCATGACATTAAGCTTCCGGAATGAAAGGATTTTTTATTGAAATAAGTCTTGCCTATTTCAATGGCAAAAGGTCACATCCTAAAAGGTTGAGTGAAAAAAATGTCAGAAACACCTTTTGCTAAGAAGTATTGCATTTTAAAACTTCATGTCAAATACAGTGTTATTGGACTCTGAATGAAACATTTGACTGAGATACTGTCTGAATGAGGGCTGCATTCAGAGTCTCTAGATGAAAACTCGTTTCTTCAATTTGAATTACAGAGGTAGAAGTGCCAGGTAGCAGGCAGTGGCAGTTCCATAGCTGTTTATTCACCTGTATATGGCCCCTTTGTCTGCAATTTGTTTCTACAAAATAGAAATTATCAGAATTATCATCATAGTAATAGCCTACATCTATCAGCTTATCAAGGGACATACTTTATTTCAAATCACTTTCAAATATCAGTTCTCTTCTTGATCAGAATTCTCCATATTTCTTTCAGTTGAAAGAGAAGAATAACAACTTTTTTTGTGGGAATGGATGGGATGGGAATTTGTGATGGACAATATCAAGAAATTGACAGTTTATATTATAGAGCAGATCACATTTCAGAAGCAGCTTTCTGCAGATATTCACCATATGGAGTTTTGCACCTCCATAACAAATGAGGTCTAGCAATCTTTGAATTTAACATTGCATCTTTCTTCAACATTTGCTGTATAAAACTTAGATGAAATTTCTGACATAACGTCTGGTTAATTAGCTACTTGGGCAAAGAAATATCTGCATATTTATTCAGGTAATCATTTCAATGATCCCTGGATACAGCAATTTTAGTCTACTTGCATCTAACTTAGGTCCAAATATTTTGAAAACTGTTTGTTTTTATATTCCTTTTTCAAATTATTACATTCAAAACATATTTTGTGTTGGGTCATTTGCTCTGTTTGAAACAGATGCATAACTGCAAACAGGTTATTTTTTCAATAATTTTAAGCTAATTAATTAAAGAAAAAGCAGAACAGGATTATCTATTACAGCCTTAGAGAGAGGGTCAACCTACTGCAAGAATCATAATCAGTCCTTGCCAAATTGTGATCTATAAATCAGATGTGTAATCCCTCAGCAGCACCTAGATTTTATATGCAATATTACAACAGGGTTTTTTCTGCTTCTTGAGGTTCAGCTGCACTTAAATTGAAGGCAAAAAAGTTGCACAAACACATATACATATACACACATAGATATACAGTTAATTTATTTGTGTGAGCTCTCAAAACCCACACAGCTGATATCAAGGAAGGAGCTTCCAGATGGTGCCCAGATTCTTCTTTTTTCAGTCTCAAAGAAGTCTGAGGCAATTTTTTGCCCATATATGAAAAAACTGCAACAAATACCTTACCCTATTTTGGAGACTCTCTTTTGTTATTTTATTGGTATGTGCAGCTATTGATTTTCAAGATACCAAGATTGCCAATTATTAAAAAGAAGTTGCTATGGGGGAGTGAATTCATAGAAATCTTTACAAGTTTCCCAAATGTGATATTCTAGTTTAAAACATTGATGAATCATACTACAAGGAAATCCTCTAATCTCTGCAAAAATATGTGGTAATAACACAGAGCTAGGATGTGAGACCCAAAAACCAAACCAAAACAAAAAGACCCTAACAAAACTAGGAACATCCCGAAATAAGTTAACCCCAAGGGCAAACGGTAGATTCTAAGGTGATAGCTTTCATGCAAAATAGTTCTTTTCCCTGGAATTTTGAAGTGTGTCTTGAAGTTCATAGAGAAGTGCAGCTCAGCAGAAAATTGTTTCTTTGTTGTATAATCACATCAGGCTTTTTTGTCTTCATACAATTTTTTTGTAATGCTCAGGAAAATGAAAAGATTTGATACCCTCACATTTAAATGAAGAGTACACTTACAATAGAGAGGAAAAACCTATGAAATATGATGTGAAAATATTCCAAGAATCCCTTTCCTTTTTGAAATTTGTGAAAGGCCAAGTACCTATAAGGGTCACATGAGGTTTGAACATGCAACTGTCACACAAACATTAGAACAAAAGCAATTATTCTTTGCCATTAAAGATAACCATGGATAGAATGGGTGTGCATGCACCTTTGTTTAAGAGGATACATATATTCTTAAACATACTTTAAACTATGTTTTAAAGTAATAATAGATCTACCCAGCGAAGTTTCTTTGGTCTGATTTAGTCAGGTGCAAGATCTCTCCACTGATAATCACCATTAATTATTAAATAGTAAGATATGGTTTGGAGCAAAAATGGCAGTTTTAATAAAATAAATTATAGAGAGTTGAAGAATATTGTGGTGATTCAAATATTGATTGGTTGTTAAAAATTGTTTTATTAATGTTAATATTAACCTAACTGTCATGCAAAGCCCTAGAAATGTGGAATAAATGACAATCAATATTGATATTAATAATTATTTTTTTCTTTATAAAGACAGAATAATTTATTTTTCTGCTACCACAGATTTTCTACCTTGAGGTAATCTTGGTTAGAGAGATACCAAAAATGCAGCATTTTTTTGAAAATTGATTCTGGAGGTCAAAAGTTTACATTCTAGATGTC
>JAOTQP010000001.1:101152157-101178182 GCA_026413545.1 Cichladusa arquata
AAAACAAATACTACCGCTCACAGGCAAACCAGAAATACAGTACTGGATTGCAAAACAGGCAGGAAACTCATTAAGATGACTTGAATCCATTCATGTGAAGTTGGATTCCTTACAAATAAGAGATGTGGAATTGAACACTGTTGCTGTAAAGTTTCATATCGATCAATTTGTAAGAGTTGATGACTTCTCTATGACAAAAAAAAGGTGGTAAAATATTTTTGATAAATGCAATACTAAAGTCCTTCTGGATATAAAAAGTATATAATTCTGAAAATATTTTAAAACTATGTAGAATTCTGGAATGGGAAGAGGAGAAGGAAGCATTTCCTACTACTGTAATAGCTCCAGGTGATTCACATGTCATCAGTTCTTCCTAAAGTCTAATGAAGGAAGCTTAGTTCTTCAAAGAATCATAATATTATATTATGTCATGTACTAGTAACAAGTACTGTCAATGCAGGACTAGTAGTTTTTATTAATTTATATAGATTTTACCACTATGATTACTATTGTAATCAAAATTTTTCAGGGTTAAATTTATTATTCTACCTATTACTAATCTATTTATTAAATAAAACATATTTCATCTAAAATCAATGCATTTTTAGAATATTTCTATTCCTGTCTTAAATTCTCTTGTCATATTCTTATAAGAAATAGCCTATGGCACCATTTTCAAACATTAGAAAATATTTCTCAATGTCCTACTCACCAGTAATTTTCTATTTTTTTCCTATAATTTTGCAAAAAGCTGAAATAATCTTAGGTTGAGACATAGTTTGATAAACACTAAGTTCAAATGTGACAACTAATGTGACTTAACATCATTAGTCTGTATTGCAATAGTTTCTTAAAAAATTTCATCATGGACTACTTCATAAATAACCTCCACTGAAAAGATTTGTTTTCCTGGGAAACAACCTCCTATTAGCCTGTATTTTCTCACATTAACAGTACATTCATCTAGTAAATGTCAGTGCTGCTCCCCATGTGTTTTGAAAATTATCTGCAAGTTAAAATGTAAAATTGCAACCCAGGGTAAGTACTCCTCGAATGGCAGTAGAATTCTGGGAATTCTTCTTTTTTTAATTTCCATCAATGGTAGTGAAAATACATGGTAATTCTTTAATAAAGAGTGAACCATCCAAAGGAACCTCTAAACTACAGAACATAACTTAGAAAGTGGATAGAGTACTCGACTGTACAATAAATGGAAGAACAGAAATTCTATGTAGTGTAAGACTGTCACCATATTATTGTATAGATATATTGTATTTGTATATTCTATACATATACATATTGTATATACATTGTCACCATTGTATTGTATATAAATCCAAGAGAGGTAAAGTACCATGAATGTACCTGTAATTCAACACATTTTCCAAAATTATATCCTTTATTTCTCAATGACTATTATTTTTTACTGTTTATAATATGTTTTCTAAACTGATATCTCTACCATAAGCTATTGGCAGAAAAGCTTCGTACAAAACCTATAAGGGGGCATACTCATATGAAATACATGAAATATGATACAGAACACACAATAATCATATTTAACAATCTCTTAGAACTACACAGGGAAAATTATTATATATAAGGGTTACTTCAAGCATGTAGGACAAATGTGTACAGCAGTCAATATCAGAGCTGTGAAGGCACCAGTAGTCCTGAATTGCCCTGGGACAAATCTGAGACCACCTTCATCCTGCACTCTGAGGAAAACAGGAGCCTTGTTTTGGGTTTGACCTCTCTGGAAGACCTGGCTCACTCCCTCATTGTCCAGCTGGACCTGTGGTGTCACCTTGTGGGGTGGCCTGTGGTGTCACCTTGCAGGGGACACCCAGCTCTCCATCACCAATCCTTGCTCAGGGCAGGTGATGGCAGAATGGCCCATGCAGTGCTGCAGCCACACTCATCTCCCGGCTCACTGCAGTCCATGGTTCTTTGATTATTGTGTTGGGTGTTGTGTTGGTTTGACCCTGGCCATACATCAGGCATCCACCAAAGCCACCCTATCACTGCCTTCCATGTCTGCACAAGGGAGAGAAAATATAACAAAATGTTCATGAGTTTGGGACAGGGAGAGTTCACTCACCAGTTACTGTCATGGGCGAAACAGACTCTATTTGAGGATGTTAATTGAATTTATTTTCAACAAAATCAGATCAGGATAATGCGAAGTAAACCAAATCTTAAAACACCTTACCACCACTTCTCCCTCTTTCTAAGCTTTCCCTCTTTCTACCTCCTCCCCCCAGAGGCTCAGGAAGACAGGGGATGAGGATTACAGCCAGGTCATTACACACAGTTCTTGCCGCTACTCAGAGATGAGTCTTTTGCTTGTTCCAGCTTGGAGTCTGCAGGTCCCACTTCAAAGCTACAGCAACCATTTGTGGACATAAGACAGATGATCAGGGAATAGAATATCATCATAAAATCACCCTAAGACAAATAATTAACAGCTGGTCTCTGATTTTTTTCCGCTCTATATTCCATTTTAAACTAGAAAACAATAGCTTGGGTGAACATTGCAGTACATGTATAAGTAAATTGGGAAAAACATATAATCATCAAAGAATCATAGAATTATAGAATGTTTTGGGTTGGTAATGACCTTAAAGACTATCTAGTTCCAAACCCCCTCCATGGGCAGGAACATCTTCCATTAGACCAGGTTACTCAAACCATCCAATTTGGTTTTAAACACTTCCAGGGATGGGACAAACACAACTTTTCTTGGAAACATGTTCCCAGTGCCTCACCACCCTCACAGGGAAGAATTTCTTCCTAATATCCAATCTAAAACAACTCTCAGTTTGAAGCCATTCCTCCTTGTCGTGTCACTCCAGACCATTGTAAATACTCTATCTCCATCTTTCCTGTGGGCTCCCTTCAGGTACTGGAACCCCAGAGCCTTCTCTGTTCCAGTTCTCCCAGCCTTTCCTCCCAGCAGAGCTGCTCCATCCCTCTGCTCCCCTCGGTGCCTCCTCTGGGCTGGCTCCAGCAGGTCCCTGTCCTTGCTGTGCTGAGCCCAGAGCTGGATGCAGCCCTGCAGGTGGGGTCTCAGCAGAGGGGCAGAGGGAAATTCTCTCCCTGCCACGGGGCTTTGGATGCAGCCCAGCACACCAGTGGTTTCTGGGCTCCCAGCACAGATGTTATATAGCACATAACAGAGACATAATGCCTTTTATCCTTCCAAAACAAGATATTTCAGTGAGATTTTTCTAATTCAATTATTGCTTTATGTATTTAAGATTTTTTTTTTATTATTTTAATGGAGAAACACGGTTGAAAATCTTTTAGAGTAAATATTGAATTGTAGTTAGCAAAAATTGTGGGAGAGTAATGAAATAACAGAGTATTATTGACAAAATCTTGATGGATCTCTAGTCAAAGAGAATGTATTTTAGAGTCAATATTAATTCCTTATTATTTTTATTTTAAAGAATGCTAATGAGCTGAATAGTATAATGAAGTGAGATCATTATACTAATTGCCTTGTCCACATAACTCCACACTATGTTGCACAAGTTAGAACTAAAAAAAGCTACATTTTTGAACAATATTTTTAACGAATAATAAACATTGCTATACACAGGGAGATATTTTAGCCCCACGGTAGAATGCTGTCACACTGAAAGATAAACATTGAACATTCAGTTAATTGATTGTTTTACTTATTGCTGATTTACACAGAATAGTGAACAAATAATTGCAGTTCTTATTAATACTCTTTCTTCCTTTTGTAAAAAAAAGATCACTAAGCTTAGAAAACCATTGACCAAGAATATATTTTCTTTTTCTTTTTATTATGATTGAACTTCCAGCATATTTTTCTTTGAGCATATATTCTCCTTACTACTTTTCAAATAATTACCATCAGTATGTAAAATGTTGTTCAACACTATAATGTGTTTGGGAGGTTATCAATGTTTACTTCTTTTGACAATGCATCTGATTTATGTTATGATTGTTGGTTTGTATGAAAAACATTCTTATTGTGATAATACTTACTTATCTGATATTTTCCATCTGAAGATTTCAAGCGTTTTACAAAGGTGATGAAAATCATTATCCATATTTTTCTTCAAGGATGTATTTCTGTAAGAATAATTTAGTTCTAGAATAACAGAAATTTTTGGTTGTTTATTAGAAGGATAACAGAGATGAAGAAGAGAAGAATGAATTAGAAAGGTATTGTACCTCCAGAATGAAAAGGATTTTGTTTTAATAAGATGTGGAAAGTCTCACAGTACTAACAGAGATCAGAGCAGTTGGAAGGTAAAAGGTTTACATGTTGGGACAGCAACTTAGAACACTTCAAAAGGAAACAAATAAAACAACTGAAAAAAGCTACATATGTGGACATGGGCAAATTCACTGGATTTGTTACCCACCACAAAAAGCTCTTAGGGAGGGTTTTGAAATTGAGCTTCGTTAATTTAGACCATAATAAATTTACTAAAAAGAATTATCCATTCTCTCAAATTCTTCTCCTCTTCCAGACCAGTTTGCTGAGTGGAATGCAAGCTGCTGGCAGTATTTCTCTTAGTTTGTAAAACAGAACAATGTTTAAAAATATTGGCTCTTGTCACTTAACTCTCATTAAATGCTAACGAGATTCTAATTGACATAGAGCACAGGTCTGAAAATAAGGTCAGAAAATAAGAATAGTCTAACAAAGCACTGAATTTTGCTGTTCAGCATTCCTGCAGTGTCTCATGACCGTGTTTCATTTATTTGTAAGAACTGGAACAGGAAATGTTTTTGCTGCTGCAGGTCTTTTGAGGCTGCTGCGACAATAGAGAGAATATTATATGAGGAAAACACAGTCTGGTATAAGTCTTGGCAGACAGTTCTGCAGATTTTGAGTATTTTGACAGTCCAAAATGACCTTTATTGCCATCCAAATGAACCTGGATACCATACCAGTAGAATAATCCTGCAGTGCATGAGTCCAAAGGGAATCCATGGTGTTTACTTGAGAACTGGTTTGTGAGAGCTGAATTAAGAGGTTTTGCTTCTGCATATAGAATCTCTGCTCAAAATCAGGATAGAGTAAGCCAAGAGACAGTCACAGTGCTCCCCTAAAGGAATTGTCTTCTTTTCTTCTTTCCAGCAACTGTACTCCCCAGAAATAATTGTTAAAGCTATTCTCACAGACTTTTGCAAAAATGCAGTGATTCACAACTCTAATATAGGGTTAAAATGTGCATGATTAGCATTAGCATGATTAGCCTCCAAATTGACAGGGTATGCTGTAACTTATCATACAAATTAATTAATTGTTACTAATCTTCTGCAATTATGCTTGTGCCATTCTATATTGGCTTCTCAGTACCTTAGAAACTCAAGTTTTTATGTGACAGGTCCTGTATAAGCTAAATTGAAATTTAATTTGTGGGCCTGCTTTCTGTGAGGAATTCAATAATGGAATCAGAATTATTTAGGTTGGAAAAAACCTTAAATACCTCTCTGCTTGTGCAGTTGCAAAGATACTTATTTTTAAAAATAGTTTAATGGAAATAATACATGTTTTCTTTCTGGTCTTGAAAGCCTGTGAGTGTTCAGGAGATGAGAAAATGAATTCTGAACAAAGTTAAAAACGGACTTGTCTGCTGTGCAATTGAACAACTTTACTTATCAGTCTTCATTTCTGTGCTCCCTATATTTCATGCTCAAGATAAAAATTACTTCTAGTTCAAGGTGTGCCAAATAGTAAGCTAACTGTTTTTATTCCATTAAATTTCTCACCAGAATGAAAGTCATAATGAATTCTGTATTGTGAAAGACCCTCTCCTCACAGCAGAAATTTAATCCCTAGTTAGGTCTTTACAGCTTTGTCTTGGAGCTGGCATCTCAGTCCAGGTGTTAACTCACAAATTATGTTTGAAAGAAAAACATAAAATCACACTTTGATAAAATCCATGACTTTTTGTGTTTAGTAAAAAGTAAATATCAGAGAAATACTTATGAAACAAGTGAAGTAAACAATAGCAAATTATGTCTTCTGAAATTATGCTCAGCAGCTTTTTAAGATTATGACAAGCCTTTAAGAAGCAATCTCTAAAGCCAGGTAACACTTAGACAAGAAATTTACCAGTTTAAATGAGTCAAATATAGTGCACAAGACAATTTTATGACTTTTTTTTTTTTTCAATGCCTCTTTTTTAGTTTCTGTTTAAATTTTAACAGGTTATATTTAAGGACAATTAATTACAAACTGAGTTCTGACAGATCACAAATATGTGTACTGTTCTGACACAAAAAGTCATGCTCTTGTAAACTGTTTAAATTCCAATATTGGAGTTTAATTCAAAAAGATGTTAGTGTGAATCTTCTCTTTTACTCATTTTAGCTACAAATGAATTCTAGCAAGTTGACTGCTTGCTTTTGTTTCCAGTAAAAGTGATTAAGATTCTTGCAAGCAAAAAAAGCAAAATTCTAGAAAGGAGAATGAGGTGTGAACAAATAATCACAAGCATGTGTACAGCAAAAAACTGCTGCAGAAAGTTATGTTCCAACACAGAATGAAAATACTGGATCATCCTAAAGGCAAATATTTACTTTCCTATCTGTAATATGCTGGAGAAGAGTTACAGATTTCTAGAAAAAGCTTTGCAATTTTAAAATATAAATTAGCAGATATATATGTGTTTATTTTCTTCCCTGATATTTAGAAAATATCAGCATGATAAAAAATATTTTTCCTGTGGGGCTATTTTATCACATTTCATTGGAGTCAGGACACAATAAAATGTGAATTCATTTATCAAATTCAAAGCAGACACAGTCAGAAACTTGAGTTCTGTTGCTGAAGAAATTGAAGAAATCACATCACCTTGTAGAAGATTAGATGTGGGACGTCTCTGTACTCCATACAACCCTGCTGCTATTTCCCTCCAGATGATCATATAGGTTTCAGAGATTTCTTATACTTTCTCTAGTCTTCCAAGATTGTATTAGCCAAGTCCTCTTGCAGGATGGGGAGGAGAGAATACACCTCATTCTTACATTCAGAACTCCCTCTGCTTTCTCCCTTTTACTGGGGATAGTTGTTAGGTTCTTCATTAATGTTAAAGTTCTGTACACATGTAAGCTTTGTTTTGTAATACTAGAAGCCATCTCTTGCTTCTAACTGGTTTTTAAACAATTCCTTGTCTAATGCAATGCAAATCTCTTCATTTTCTTTGTTGGATACCAAGCATTCTGAGGAAAGCACCTTTCACAGCTCTTGCACTGTGTCAGTTTACATCAAAAACACAAGACAAAATACCTAAACAAGTTTATTTTGTGTGTCCAATTAAGGGCTCTTAGGCACGAAAATAATTAATCACGAGGTGAGAGTGACTTATCTCACTGAGGTTTCTTTGGATTCCCCTCCAAACTAATTAGTGTTTAGTAGACATTTTTCTCCAATTAAATTTCTAGTTCAAAAAGACCTGGGGAAGTTTGGAAGCTGTGCTGAACACAAACAGTGGCTAATCAGAAATGGAGAGTAATTGGTTTGTGAAAATGGGCAAAAAAAAGAGCAGGTGGAGTAGAGCATGACTTGAATGGCAGGCCAGAACTTTATCTTGGTAAGTATAAGAAATAATCATGGCTACAGTCATAGCATGTGCCCACTATAGTGCCATGATCCATAATAACATGCAGGTGGTCCCTACCATAGAGGGTAACAGATTGCCTTGATCCATTTAGGAACTGTCTCAGATGTAGAGTATGACCTCTTTGGAGATGAGTCTCTCTACATCTTTCAATGAAGCTCAATTTTCTCTGCCTTACTGTTTGTGTCTGAGTAGTACCCGTGATCTCTGCTTGTTTGAGTTTCCTAATTTCAGTTTGATCTGCCACATCGAAGACCTTTCCAGATCCTTGACAGCTTTGCCTTCAAGAGAGATCCTTTTACCTCCTTTTCCAAGAAATGAGCTGTGCCATGACTGTCTTCTTCTGTGTCCTGAATGTGAATCCATTCAGCCTTCTTCGAAGCCTGCAACATCCTAGAGAATTGCAGGACCACAAACTAGGCTTGCAGGCTGGCACCCAGCTAAGCACACTGTTTAATAATATGTTGCTAGATTTTGGCTTGATGCCGTTCAGTATACCTGCAAAAGATAAAAAGGTGGATGAGCCCTCTTTCTGACCACTTTTTGCATTTATCTTGCTCCTGAGTTTATAATGGCAACAGGGATAGCACTGCCCATGCTGAGCAGGTCTGTTCTTTTCATGTTCTGTTGTAGCAGGATTATCCATCAGGTCAAGAAGTTTAAATATATCAGCCATTGCTACTTTCCTTAATAGAGGATTTGTAAGATTGAACTGTGAAATGGAACCCTAATAGGCATTTAGAAGGTAAAAACTTTGCAGATTTCCCCTTTTATGCATTTCTGTTTTTCAAACAATCTTTTCTGTGTCTCTCAAACCCACTGTTGCCAGGGGCAATGGAAAGTAAAATCAAGATATTGAAACTTTTAGACTAGACTTGCTAAAATATCTGTATTATAAAGATATTTCAACTTATCATATGCTAGCCAGTGAATTGATGTAATTGTCTGAATTAACTTATGATTTATAGAATAAAACACTGACAGAAATTATCTGTCCATGTGCATGCACACTCATGTGTACAGTGCAATAAGTATACATTTCATAAAATAAAGTGATAAATTTAGATAATTCAGGTTGACAAGTTTTGTTGTCTTAGTCCTCCAGGCTCTCATAATTCAGACTTGGCCTTCCAAGGATCGCAGACTGAATGTAAAATGGTCAACTTGTGATAGTTTCTATATGAGAAGGAGGATGGAGACACACACTGCAGCATTTCATGAAGGAATAACCCTGCTTGTGTTTGCAGTGACTGTGGTGGCTCCTATTCCTGTAGTCTATTAATCCTAAAAGCTGAATAAGGCTCTTGGCTGGTCAACACTGTCCAAGTGTTCTTCCCCAGACAGTGGATGTGCAGAACTCCTCTGAAGGCAGCATTTTGCAGCATATCAGAGATCTATTCTGGTCACCATTCCTTCACCTTTGCACAAGTGTCTCTTCAGGGACACTGGCGCACACACTGGCCCTGGTGAGCAAATCATGACAGGAAATCAACTGTTTTCATGTTTGCCACAGGATATACTCCATGCAGCATGAAAGACTTGTAATTTTGTCTTCAATTTCTTTTTTTACAATTTAAAAATCACTAATGAACAAGTTACCCCAGCTGAACTTGAGTTACAAAGGCTTTATTAAATCAAGAGGAGCAAACTTTCTCTTCCAATACAATAGCTGTTCATTGTTACTCTGACATCAGTGAATTAGTATCAGTTATTATAGATCTATTTTTTACACTGCATGGAATGACTGTGGCACTAAGCACTTGGATTTCAGCCATTAAATAATTCTACAGAAATATTTTAAATATCAAATGAAATCCTGGAAGATGATACATTAGGGATATGGCCTAACTAAGGGTTCTGCAGCTCAGAACTGAATGTGGTTTCAGCTGTTTTGTCTCAAAATCATTTGGTCCATGGCTATTTGATCTGTGCTGCAAAACAGTAAAACAGCTGCCTGAGCAAAACCTCTTCTGAGTGTCAAGACTAACTGCAATAAGAGTGAGTGAAAATTACTTCTATAAAAGTGAAATTTTGAAATCATGGATGGGTTATCTGTTTTATTGCAAACAAGGCTGGTTTCTCTAACAAACTTCTGACTATTTTCTATTTATATAGTCTGCACCACTGGGCTTTTCTTTCAATGGAGATAGCACTTGAAACGGCAATACAATCAGAAATCAGTTTATGAGGTAGAAAAGCTCTTTAAATGGTAACTAGAAAACAGGTGATAGTTCAACAGAGTTTACAGTACTTCTTAGAAGTTGGATATAGAGAGAAATTAGGTAGATAAAACATGTCATAGCAGGCTATAGCATCACTGCATAGCAGCAGAGGAAAAGCATTCAAATGAACCTCTCTGCAAAAGTGAAAACAAACAAAAAAGCACTGGTATAATTTCTTACTTTAAACTTTAGATGAACATTGAGACTGGCTTTATCCCTTGTTCAGAAGTTTGAGAGTAAAATTTGTGAGTCCTATCCTTGCTGTTTTTAACGTGTTGAATTTTCTCCCTAGATGCAACATTTTTAACGGACAGCCAAAGGATCTTTGTTACATAAAACAGAATGCAGGAACTAGAAGAAATCTTCTGCTGTAAATTACATATTGCTTTGAAAATATGGGGATTTCAATGGCCTCTAACTGTCTCAGAAAATGAAAAAAAAAGCAAGAAATATTCCTTTTTTTCTCAATTCACAGTGCAACCAAAGATGTACGTTGGTTTATTTGGATGATGGTATACAAGAACTGATATCTTCAATATATATTTGAAAGAGTTTTTCTGAGTTTTCTTAATTAACAAACAAATACTTTCAGTGAAATGTTAACAAAAGTTGAAGTAGAAAATTTTTCTGTCCAGTAAATGAGAAATATAGGTAAATATAACTTTTGTTATCCTCAGAAAACTGAAAACTCAGCTGGTGGTGAGTTGTAAATAAAAAAAAAATAAATAAATAATTATGTTTTGTTTAATCATATTCTTCCAGTGCAGTCCCTGTAGTTCCCAGGATTCTCTGAGAGCAAGGAAGGATTGGTGAAAGAATACGACTTTGTGAATTTCTTTCTGTTATTTATTTGTCAGATCTCAGTAACTGGAAAACCTTGTGATCTGCTGATAAATGGTGAAATTAAATGCTAATGACCAGAATGAGAAATTAATATAAATATACTATATCTTATTTTTGCATTCAAAATACTATGTGACTTTATATATTAAAAGAAACACAGGTATTCTTCTTCTCAGTTCTTTTTTTTCTCCTATACAGTTTTCCCCTAAAGTCTTTATTCTTTCTAGTTTCTAATAGACAATATTCTTCTGAAAAACATTTTTTGTTCATTTATAGGAACATGTATGCACTGGCCTTCTCTGTAAGATAAATGTATGTCTGCCAAAATATTTTACCTCTATATCTCATCAGTAGACTATTTAATGAGGAATACTGTGTAGTTATCATATGGCACTGGGAAATATTATACTGACTCTAGGAACAAGAGCCAGAGAAGATTTTTAATGTGCCATTAAGTAGTAAACTCACAGCTGCATGATATTGTCTAAGTAACTGGTGAATATAATAATTTAAAAGTATGTCCAGAATTTAAGAAAATGCATATAAAAATAAAGAAAGGGGCTTACATTTTCTAATTTCATTTTATTCATATTAAAATGTTCTTTAAAGGGATGAATGTAATGTTTAGTCAAAGGGAAAAATGTTAGAAAATGTTTGAAGGAGAGAGGAAGGATTTTGTGGGTACATCAGTTTCAAATGCTGATTAGAGTGTTACGGTAGAACAAATCAGTTCATACCATCAAAACCACATTACACATTAAAGAGAACAAAATAGAAAGCAGAGCATTCTACACAGAATGTAATAATACTAATCCTCATTTTATGTTTGTGGTCACCTTAGAATCTTCTAGGAGAATAAACCACAACTAAGTGACATTTTCCATTCCTAGAAAAAAAAAGGGGAGGGGGGCTATGGAAACATCAAGGTCATTGTATAAGTCTAAAATTGCTTAACTGGAAATTGCTTTTTGTTTTCCATCTTGGAAAATATGTGGGTTTTCTGGGTTTAGATAACCATTCAGAGAATGTTGTAATATCATGCACTAATAAAATATTGTTTTCAAAAGTATTAGGAAAGGGGGGGTCTTGTAACTATAAATTAAGTGATGAGAGAGCCTAAGCTTCTCCCAGTCCTTGAGACCCACTTTCCAAATATCTGGAGAATGACATTATATTTACGAGATAGAAATGTGTGAGAAATATAGCATTAAAAACCTTTCACACATAATCTCTAGTTCTGGATGCAGCCCTTAACAAACAGAAAGTTTTTTTTAATGGGAACACAATGTTAGAGGCTGTGCACACCTTTAGATGAGACATTAGAATTGGAGAAGAAACAGGGAATATGCTTTGACCTGTTTTATAACATATATGTATATGTTATTATTTATAGTTCATATTTGCTTCACAAAGAGCAGATTATGCCACCAGTCAGCAAAGTATTTTTAAAAAATATGAATAACTGGAACCAAGGGAGAACCACCACCTGAATCTTGGACTTTTCCCATTTAATTAAAAATTAGCACATATACTAGTGCTTGAATATATGATAGAGAAGTCAGAACTATACAAAATTTGTCTGAAAAGTGTTGAACAAAGTATTGGGGGGTTTCAGACTTAAGAATATATTTCTGAGGAGAATATTTTCATTTTTCAATTAAACTGTAGACTGAGATATTTTCTGGAATGACCTGTTTATTTCTCAAGAGTCTTTTTTTGCCTATTTTTAAAATTTCATATTTTTTATGTAATAAGAACTATAGTAGTTTCTACTACTATAAGAGGGATTTCTGTTACTATAAAAATATTTGCACATATTTTATTAAACATTAGATCCCCATATTTATTTTCTTGTATATTTATGCAACTATTTATAGTTTTTGTCTTTATTTGAAGAAATTGATGTATAGATGATGTATCACTCCTTTAGTTCATTTCAAAGAGACAATTTTTTTTGTATTATTTTCAAAAGTGTCTGTCACTGATTTTTTTTTGTTTTGCCACTCTGTGTTCTATTCTGCACAGTTTAAATTCTGTTAGATCAGATTTTTCCTTCCAACCCCATGATTTCTTTTGTTTTCATGGTGATTTTGTGTCCATAGGAACCAACTATTTTTAAATTTGGTTTTGCTTTCTTCCAATATATGCTTTAAAAAAGAGTAATAAGTATATACAATTTTTAAAAAGCACAGAAATTAATTTTTATTTAAAAATTTCAAGGCAAAATTTAAACACTTGCTTTATTCTCCTTTCAGGGGTCCTTTATATGAAATGAGAAAAAGTAATGCTTTACTGCAGACAATAATGTATTGTTTTTCCTTTACTTTTGTATAAAAGAGTAAAACATCCTCTTTGATTATCGATAGTTTTTGGAATATCAATGATGACATCATTTTTTAAATGAGAAATGGACAACAACTCTTCTCCCAGGAAACAAGAGATAGCACAAGAAGAAATGACCCCAAACTGAATCAGGGAATGTTTAGATCGGATATTTGGAAAAATATCTTCACTGAAAAGTTGTCAGGCCTTGGAACAGGATATCCTGGACAGTGGTGGAATCACCATATCTGGAAGTGTTTGAAAGATGTGTGAATGTGGCTCTTGGGGACATTGTTTGTGGTGAACAGGGTGGTGCTGGGTTAATGTTGGGACTTGATGATCATAGAGGTCTTTTCCAGCCTTGATCATTCTGTAATTCTGTGATTCTGCATGGTGCATTTCATCACCTGAAAGTGTAGAAATGGCAATATGTGGACAGCTGGAATGCCAGAGTGCCTGGAGGGACCCCTTATAGGGCAAAAGTTACTAAAGCCTTGAAAGCTGTAGGGCAGCCTGCAAACAGCTGGGCAGGATGATGACAGATGGCAGTGACTGGTTTCAGGGAAGGAATAGAAAGAAATCCAAAATTAGTGGAGTTGTGTCTTCAGATTGAAACTAGGGCATGGAATACCTCATATTATCACATATGAAAGGAGATATGAACTCTTGAGAAGTGGGGAAAATTGGGAAAACATCTGTTTATAGTGGTGTGTCTGGTGTGGTTGTGTTTTTTGTTTAAATGGCAGAGACAGCCACAGACAGTGAGACAAAAAGAGTGAGTGGTGAAATGAAGACATTATTTGTCTGAGTCAATATTTTTGCTAGCAGGATTTCAATCAAGTGCAATGATACAGGAGAAATAAATAGACGAGATAGGGTTGAAATTATCATTTTTGTTCTGTGTAATGCAGTAGAGATTACAGCCCCTTGGTGACAGATCTCAAACATGAATAAACATGTCATCTATCTTGAAGAGATTATAACATAAGCAGAAAAGACAGGCCTAATGTGAAAGAAATGTGAAAAGATAGAGAGATATGCCAGTGACAAAGTGATCTGAATAAAACTGTGGAAGTCCTGTGTAATTTAATGCTACATTTTGAATCCTAAACCAGCTTGTTACTCTGAAGTCTTAAGCACTTCTCTAAATTACATCTAAGAATAAGAGTTAAAGTAAAACTGTACAGCAAGGATACACAATTATTTTCTTATTTAATTATTATTGTTTATTTTCAACTAGGAGTATAAGGTATGGAAAACCTAAATTTTAGCCTGCTTTATGATATTTTCATGCTCCTAGCATATCCAGAGGTGTTTCTGCATTTTTCTTCCTTCCATAATGCACTGATAAAATACATCTCTCTTCCAAACCAGGGCATCATAGAATTACTGACATTGCTAAATACTTTCCAATGAGATGTGGAGATTTATCTTTTTTGACTGAGAGTGAGGCTAGCTTAGCTATTTTAAAAAAAGTCCCTTCTTGGTAGCTGCCTGTTAGCAACAGCCACTTTCCCATCTGTTTGACAGGTACTTGCTTTGAACAACTGAGGTTACAGACCATGTTAGCAGTATCTTTCCTGAAATACACACCAGATTCCCTTTCCATTTCTTCAAATAATTTTTCAAAAAAATTTTCCAGTCACTGCTTCTTCCCTTTTTCCACCACAGCTGCCCTTTGTCTACAGGCAGATGCATGCAGATATCAATTCACCCTGCTGCTGTCGTGAGTTGTCCATAAATATCACTGTCAATGTTGAAAAATATTTAAGCATCTGTTTCCTCAGTGTCATTTATTTGCCCGGATGAAGAAGTGACCTATTTAGTTTCCAGATCTGAAATAACTTGTTTACGGCCAGCTTAACTTGTACCTATTGGAAAAAAATGTCTATTCCTAATTGCCTTTGAAGACACGGTTGTTTTTAATGTTCTTCAGGTGTAATTGAAGGTCTTGACAGTAAAAGAAGACGTTGCTTCTTGGTCAATTTTCTGTTCCAAACTGGTTTACCAAATTGCTCATTTGTATTTGCTCTTTTTAAGCATTAATTTTAGAAACAGTTTTTTGCTTTCAAGACATCTGCACTAATAACCAGATCACATTCATCATACCCTGATCATGCACATTTTTGGTAGAGAGAATATTGGAGGCACCAAAAGAACTTGGACAGGTAGCAGGTTATGAAAGTTTATTATTAAGAAAGATTGTGATTTGCTGCAATTTGCCAGTTTCCAGAGGTAAGGGACAGTTGATAAATTCACCTGCTCTTAAATGAGGTTTAGAAGTTGAAGGACTCACTCTGTAGAGAAGGCTCCTTTTTATTATTTTCTACCCTTTGAAACATATGAAGGCAGAAGAAAACAGTCTGGGGGAAGGATTCAGAAAGGAACAGAGTCATTGGAGAAAGTCTACTATTGCAATTATAGGAACAGACTAGAGGGAGAATTGAGGTTAGATTAAATTCCAGGACTCTTGGGCAAGATGTTTGGATTTTCCTTGTATTTTTGCAGGAAGACATTGGGGCAATCAAATGAGATCTGAAACTTGCAGCAGGGTGAGCAGGAGTCAGGAGCTTTTCTCGTTTGCAGAGGATGGATGGATGGATGGATGGATGGATGGATGGATGGATGGATGGATGGATGGATGGAGACGCTGCATGATCAGGTCTTGGACTGAACATTCTGCATATTTAGTTTATAAGGTGGAGAGAACAGAGGTCTCTCCTAGCTATAAATATCTGCAAAATATTTCTGAAGAAGGTGTGTGAGCATTTTCATTGTGGGGGAGAAGGGAGAACCAAAATCCTTAATATGTGTCAGAGAGAAGGTGAAATTTTCTGGATTTTTATGCTATAGTAAGGAAGAAGGAGACTTTTAAAATTACTGTACATTGAGACATCCTAAACTAACACTGGAGTTACAGACTAAAGACATTTTTCTATATAAGCCTTTTAAAATGGTGCAATAGAGAGACAATGGGTACAGCTTCCAGTGAGCCAGGAGGAGTCATCCAGATTCAGTATGATTTTTGAATCCTGAAGGTTTTATCACCTGGGATTTTGCTCTCAGGCTAGATCTATCAGAAAACACTTTGCATTTGGCAGTGTTTCACTAAACCAGAGGTGTCTGAATGAAACATTTCTATCTTGATAATTAACATCATCCCCCCAGGAGGAGCATTAGCCTTGAATTACATTCTGTGGGCTAGTCGTGGCCTGGAATACCAACACAACTGAGTCCTTTGGAAGCCTGCCCTCTGGATTACAGTCAGGGATTCCAACAGGCACGTGTTGAAATGCTGAAGGTGTTTAAACTTTTGGTGTGGTGTTTAGAAGGATGTGTCTGATGAGTAATGCTTCATTTTCCCCGTTTTGTCCAAGTGGTGTAATCATTTCGGTCCTTCTATGGGCTTTCCCATAGAAATTGAGAAGCAAATATTGAAAGTGGTCTAAGCCACAGCAACTTCAAATGTTTAATACAAATTTTTCTGTGCTATTAAAGTGAACAAAAGATCAACTAGCAAATGGAAACACATCACCTTATTGAATATCTTGTAGAAATGGTTGTTTATTTTGACTAATTCTGTGAACTTTCAGTATTTATTCCTGTAAATCAACCAAACTTGTCTCCTTTCTAAGTAAACAAACAATTAAAATACTTATTAAGAACATGAACTCTCTGTTTAAATTTGTTCAAATTTTCACTGAAATTATGATAATGTATTTCATGTATGTGATAATATCTGTCAGCAAAATGGAATGGCAATTTAGATATATAATTATACCTAGCATATGAGGAAATTGAAATACTCTAAGTAATTTTTTCAGTAGGGCAAAAAGAGAAGTATGTTCTAATATTAAAAAAATGCTTTGTATCACACACAGCAGGTAAGACTTTTTATCAGTGCCCTGACAACAAGGATGTCATTGTGAAACAAGCTGGCAGAGCAGGCTGGATTTTACCCAAGACAGAGGACTTAATAAGTGCTGTCAGCCATTCCATTGGTGTTAGTCCAATCCATTTTTGAAAGACTGCAGTACATGAAAATACAACATTTTCCGAACTACCCTGTTGACTGATGTGGCTGAAGTTTTTTTGTTTGTTTTTTTTTAATGATTCTGTGGGCAAAAAGTAGATGAATTTTCTGCTGGGGGAATAAAGAAAGAAAAAACATTTTCCAAACAATTTTTTAAAAATCCATCAGATTTCACGCATCAACATATCAGTGACACAGGCAGACACAGCTACATAAAATTTCCACATCTTGACCAGATGTATCCAACAGAATTATTACTGCAGAATCTTTGACATATGAACTACCTGATTTCAGATACATGTCGTGTTAAGATTTAAAACCTCATGTATTAGTCTATTTGGGGTGTGTCTAAGCATCAATGGTGGTTAAACAAATGTAACATTTCCAGTATATTCCAAAATATGTTAAGTTTTCTGTGTTCATATTTGTGTAGCTTTTTATATTTGAACATTATTAAAAACCTACAATGGAAAAACATTTTATTAACAGTCATTTATTTTAGAATTTTTTTTTTCAGAAAGGACTCAGTCATATGGTGTACATAAGATCTGAATAGAACTGTATAGGAAAACCTTTTTGATTCAAGTTAGGGACTGGAATTTGCCCCTAAATAGGGAACATGTGAGTCGTCAGAAGTTTTAATTCTACTTCTAAACCACACATCTTTTTACATCTATCCTGACTTGCTATTTTCCTGACAGTGTATGAAAGAATATCAGTGGATTTTTAGGAAGATTAAAATTGACTTTGCAACTTTCATTGCTGTCTCTCAGCCAAAGCTGTGTCATCTGTTGCAAGCAGCACTCTGTCACAACCTTCTATTTCCTTGGGTCTTTTCTTACTTTTTCAGAATTTAAACTCAATCTGACATTTCCTTAAAGGCAACTTCTCTCTTCTTTCAGACTACTTTCCAAAATAAGAAAGGTAAGTGGTGTTAGACCCAAACTAAGCAAATACTTGGATCCATATTTTTTGTTTTCTTTGTATAGGTATTGGTTGGTCTTGGTCAAAGTTGCTTATAAACAAATAGATTTAGAGCTAAAAAAAAAAATGCGTGCATTTGAGTATTATGTGCTGATTAATATTCAGGGTTTAGTCCTTAATTTTAATTACATTTTTCCTGCCTAAATAAAGTTTGAAATTCATATAAAAAAAGTATGTTCAGAGAAATGGAATGTGGTGTTTTGAGGGCTTCTGGGGCTCAAGTTTGGAGTTTTTACTCTGTAAACATATGTAGCAAATTCACCAATATCCTATTTATTTGATATTTTAAAAAAATATTTACATCTGTTTGGACTACATTTTTGCTGGAAAATGTTTCTTTGGGTTTAAACAGCAGTTGGAAATAAAGTCAGTTCTGATTTTTCCAGACTATGTAAATCTGGTCATTAATTTTGCTGCATTATTTCTTAGCCTACAATATATTCATCCACATCTGTGTGGATGTATTTTTTCTCCTGTGTTACTGATGCTACAAATTCAGATCAATACATCTCTGAAGCCTTGGTACTCATAATCTTGTTGCCTTCCCTGGTCAATCCCTGAGAAATGCAATCATTTTTGGGTTGCAGTGCAAATAATTTTTGAACTTGTACAGAAACTAGAAGAAAGAATTACAGTAGAATTTTTTCTTCTCCTCTTTGTGATTCTGTTTTAAAATTTTTTAAACAAATTAGATTCCACAACCAGAAAACTTTAGTTATTCTTTATGCTTTTTCAGTAGAGATCTGCCTCCAAATGCTCTAACAGCACTCTGGAAACACAGAGAAAGAAGAGACAAATCATCAAATGTAGCCAGATAGAAGAAGAGCAGTTTATATTTGACATCTGATGTAAAATAGATGCAGCAAAGAGAAGTGAGGGTTCTCGTCTTGTGGCAAAGGGCAGAGAACCACAGCTGCTGAAGAAACTATGAACAATCACAGGTGTCCAAGCATCATCCATGGGATGCCGGGGTGGTTCCTGTGGGTACAGGGACAGCAGATACTGCCAAGAGGAGTTGGCAATTTTCTTTCATTACAATGTGTTTTCTTGGTTTAGATAAGTGGCAATAGTGCTATAAGTCACTTTTGATGGAAAAAAATCTACAGGATTTAACAACAGAAGATACATGAATCCTTTTCTCTCCAGTGGGAGAGAGAGGGTAGTGTGACAGTGAGAAAGAACTTGATGATCCAAATTGCTTGGCACAGACTTTTTAAAGAATTAAAAAATCTAAATTTTGAAATTTAGGAAGGCAACAAGCCTTTCTTATTTCCTAACTACTCTAAGTCAGGCAGATTACAGTGAAAATTTCCTAAAAATCAAGTGACAAAAAGATGAATAACCCACACTGGGAAAAAAAATAAAAATAAGGCAAAGTCCTATCTAACATTTGTTCTTTTAAAACTGTTTTCCTCTTGATTGCTTTCCTATTTTAAAGGTCTATTTCCAGGGACATACTGCAATTTGATCTCTCTGACCTTTAGCAGACGCAAAGCTGGAGTCCTGCCTGTGTTATTTGTTTGTCTTAGGCATGTCCATTGGTTCCTGAAAACTTCTGTCAAATTAAGAAACTGAAAGAAAAATTTGATTATAGCCAGAGAGGAAAATTATAGCATATCAGTTTCACTGGGAGCAAAAAAGCAGGCTCCTTCTCAAGCAATCTGTATTCTGTTGCAACTTTCTTGTCAATTAGCTGTAATCAAAGTTCTTTTAGGTCCTGTAGCTCTACCTGTGTAATATTTTTCTTAACTTGTGAATTACTGCTGAGCACAGATGTTTATTGAAATCCTGTTTCTGATAAAGATTACTACAAAATTACTGTTAATCCACACACAGTTTTGTTTCTGTCTTGAATTAATGTGGATCAGATGTTTTCCAGTGCATAACATTTGCAAAAGTCAGAAAAAAGGCAAGATAATCTGGTGGTGATTGAGAGATTGTTGGCATGTCTCAAAATATCTGTCTTTGAAGTTGCACAGGACTGATGGCACTGACTCAGGTGTGTAAATTTCTTCCTGCATCCTGTTGTTTCAGTAAGGAAAAGGAGGGGAAGGATTTCTTCTGAGATATATCTTTTTTCTGTTAGTTTATACATGACTATTAGAAGAAGCAATAAGCTGTTTATTTGCAATCAAGCACATCTGTTTGACAGCACAAGTGTAGGACCTGTGGAGGGGATATGTTATGCACAAAAAAAGGAGTTTATAAGAAGGATAAAGCTGATGACACATGGGATGTGGGCAGAGTTTTGGCTGATCAAATCCAGTCGTTGATTCTGTACATGGCTGCTTAGAGCTTTTTGTGCCATTTTTCCTATATAGTTTCCTATAATATAGTTTTCTGTACAGTGTCTGTATTAAAACTGAGAGTAATATAGTTTCATTATTACAAGCACTCAGTAGTGCCTCCATGTCCGTACTGCTGATAGCTGTGAATATTCCAGCAAGCAGAATGAAAGCTATATTTAAAGTTTCATTGAGTTGCTACCATAATTCAGATGTTTTAAACTCCATAAACTTGAACCCATTTAACTAATACTCTCTGCTTTATTTACTTAAGCCCCTTAAGACAATGAAGCATAATTTGAAAAAATGTGCTGATAATATTTCCACTACTGGTTGAACTGATAAAAGGAATGATTTCATTTAATTGCAATAAGAGTTAAATAATATTTTTTTAATGAAGTTTTGCTGGGTCTCTCAAATAAACCACTCTACAATTTAGTCTCTAAAAGGTAAAGTAATCCCGCTTAGTCTTTGGAATGATTAAAACGAAAAATTATTTTGTTAAGCAGAAATAACACAATACTTTTCTATTCCTTGGCAAATATTAATTAATCCCACTGACATTCCATTACTGTCTTATTTTTTTCCCCTGAAAGAATTACTGAGCAGTGCTTCAGAAAATTTTTTGGCTTGGCACTGGTCTTAAACTAAGTTACCAAAGCCAAGAGCTGACATCTTCAGAAGCTTGGGCTGTGGTGCTGATAGTAGGGATAGTAAAAATGAAATGCTTTCGTTGCTACAGTTTCAAATTGTGATTTTTGATGTAGAAAACCAACAAAATATGTGACCATCTTGTTACTAAAAATGTTTCAAAATCTGACTCTTAGACAGTGCTCTACATATATAGGTGTTTGCCTCATGGAGAAAATTTTAACATTGGAAGTTCCTCAGTCAATTTCTCTAGGTAATATGCAAGAAGTCAGTGATAGAACAGGAATTGTGATTTAATTCAAAGTGAAGAGACTGAAGAAGACATGCTTATTAATTCTTCTGGTGAAATTAACTTGGTCTCCTTTCTGGACTTCAGTTGAGCTCCAGAACTGAGAGGTCAGCAAGAAAGCAGTCTGGAGCTTCTGATTTACATGGAGAAATATCACTGATGTGACAAATAAGGAGAGGAAGGATCCTCGGTAAAAAGCAGTGAAGGAGCCAAATATGATGAGGTTTGTGCAAATAAACGACTTCTTATTATCTTGACAAATTATTTGATTTGTTAAAGGAGACAATTTCTCATATATTCTTTCCATTTTGGGAAGGTTCCAAATTTGCTTTTATAGATACACTATTTCTCATACAAATTATGAGGCATTTGGTTTTCTGATTACTGATTTTTTCTTTTTTTTTTTTTATAGCAGGTTTTTGTTTTTCCAAGCAGAGCTACCATCAGACTTCTTGGGTTGTTACTGTAGCCTCCTCTGAGACAGATTGACAGTGAACATGCCTGATCTGAAGTAGCAGAATCATTAAAATAAAGGATATTTTGGCTGTTACCTCTGGAAATCATCCATGTTTTTGTGTGTGTATTTATGTAAATGTGTAAACAAGATTCATTAACATAATTTCTTAAATGCAAATCTCTATCCTGATAGTTTTAAGGTAGATGATAAACTAGATAATATTACTGGGAAAACTCAGTGTTTAAAAGAGATATCTTAAGTATAAAGATGGGTTATAAAATGCCATTGCTGCAGAAGATACCAATAAATGTGTTCCCCATATTCTGTGTCCTAAATGTATATGTTTAATGTATATGTTTCTATGTTTTAACAGGATGGATGAAGTTTTACGTGATGCAGCTCACAGCTAATTTTTTGACAGGAGGACTATTAACACAATCTGGTATTGGGGACTTGGATTTCATTCCTTTATCTGTGCACTATGAACATTTGCTCACTTTTCTCCCACTATAATCTCTCTGTTCCTTTTCTCGTTCTCTGCTTTATAATCTGTAAGTCTCTTGGTGCAGAAACTCTGTATTTCTTTGTGTGTGCTCAGGACCTACATGCAGATCTTTGTCTGGACTCTTAAATGCACTTGTAACAGGAAAATGGAAGCCTAATTACCTGGTAACCTCAGTGAACCATTGTGTGATCTGTGTAGCATCTGAAAGTAAAAGACATCATGCAAATTACAATTACTGCAGTTAATGGAAGAGATGTTCTCTTCACACCAGCACATTTGATTTCACTGACAATAATTCTAATAACACTGCATATAATTTAAAAAAAGTATTTCTGAATTGTCTTTGGATAGTATTAGTAGTGATGATGTCAGTGTCATGGAGTTGAACAGATTGCAGATGAAATGTCTGAAAAAGAAGCTACAGCTGAAAAGCTTTTTATAGGCAATTGCCCTAAAATAAATTACATATTTCAAATTCTAGACTTTCTATTATGGTCAGTGTGATCCAATTAATGCATTTAATTAATAAGGTTTATAAGGTATGAAAACCCACAAACATGTGTGTCTGAAGCAACTCACTTGGGGAATTACGGTTCTTTCATTTTAGATTGCCTATATTGCTTTGAATTCCATAGATATAACTCATCTTTTCACCAAGCTATTTCAGCTTTTCCTTTCAGTGATGATTTCTCCAACTGAAATCAGATGTTTTCTCACATCTGGAGAGAAACAGGGGTAAAACCCCAATCCTGATTCTCCCCTCCCTGTGGTGAATAAAACAGAGTAGAATGGAACTTATAAAGGGGTCTGCTATCTTATGCCTGATCAAACATAAACTGTGGGAGAGACAGACACAGATAAATGCTCCCTGGGCAAGAAGTGACCAAGAAATGTGTTGTGAAACTTTGTAATAAGGTGATGTTACCAGGCGATGTGATGTCATGAAGAACGTGTAACCAATGGGAAATTGTTACCAAAATTAGAGCCCCATGTAAGTGCCATACAAGTAAAACCCTATAAAAAACCCCTGAATACTCAATAAATTTGGCTTCTGATCACAACTCGGAATGTCCCTCTCTGTCCATTGCCAATACCTCCCCTCCCCTCCCTGATTCCACCTTACATGGATTCTCTATTACAACCTCTTTAAAAAACCAAAAGATCTGGCTCCTGGCTGCTTTACTTTACTAGGACAACAGGAATAAGAGCCTTCATCCATAATCACTGCATTTTAGGCAATAAAAAGAGGGGTTGACTTTACTGTTCTGCAAGCCTCCATACTGAATTTAACCTTTGCATATTTATTTTTCAGCCAGGAAAAGCTCAGATGTTTAGATAGATTTCATGGAACAAATTATATGTGTCTCATCTATTCATGAATGACAGAAGCCCTTGCTGCCCCACTTGCTTTTTTATTAAATCCATATCCTAGTGCTTGGGGCTAGCTTGAAACCTGAGATACAGGTCTAGATATGCAATCTTCATGCCAGTTGGGGACTTTTTGTACTTCATATTCTGCCCCAGTTCATATGTATCACTCATTTTCAGAGTATAATCATTCTGAACTGAATTTATTTAAAGTCAGGTTAAACCACAAGAGAGATATTTATTGGAGATTTCATTTTACCAAACCAAATGCTTGGCTCAGTGATTTAACTTGAGAGTAATCTCTCCTTTCTACAGGGGATTAAAATTAATGACTTTATAATAGCTAGATCTTACAATTCACAGATGTAGCTCCCATTGCTATTCAGGAAGGCTTACAAAATCAAGGTGATATTAATGATCAAGTAAAAGGAACTTTAGACTAATCTTTCAAGTCTTTCAAGAAAATAGTTTTCACTGTCAAATCCTTCCAACTTTAAATTCAATAGCAAAGTGTTCACAACACCTTTAGTCATAAGCAACAAAAAAGACATGTTAGCTAAGAGAGATTTGCATGTGTGTAAAGGTAAATTGTTGTATTTGAGGTCTTCATGTAACCTGTAATATACATTCTATTTCACCAATTAAATTCATATGTGAATTTAATAATGAATATTAAATAGGACATGAAATTGAACACAGTCACATTTAGAGAAAACTGATGGCTTGGCTTTAGTTCTAAATATTAATATTTATTACTTTTGCAAATATTTAGCTTTTGTAGAGATGCAAGGGGATGTAAATGCACCTATTTCTATATATGAGGGATTGATTGCAATTAAATCCACATGATATATTTTCTTATTGCAGCTTTAATATTAAGAGCTTCCAGTAATATTTTGGCATAAGCTCCATTGGTGATCATTTCCTCAGCCTGAAACAGTGGCTGTCCAGATATAATTCTCTGCAAAATAACTCATTCTATTGATGCAAATCCATTATATAAACAAACAAGTTACTGTAACCCTTATCCATATCTTTTTCTTCTTAATATTGTAGAAATTATGTAAAAATAAGAATTTATTAATCAAATTTAATGTTTTATTTCTCTGATAATGTGCTGTTTAAGCCATTTTGAATTAAAAATACTAATAAAGGGCATGTGTAAATACGAGTCAGAGGTAAGAGTTGTTTGCATTTTTGCTGTTATGTGTGCAGCATATTAAGTAAGGAAAACTGGTTAGTGTTCACATTAAAAGAATTCCAAATTATTCTGAGGGAAGCTATTCTAGATTAGTTCACTTTGAAATGTAATTAAGACACATACAGATTAATAAAGCAGGTAGCACTGGAGGCAAAAAAAACCACAAAGCTTATGTGTGTTCTTTAAAGGAAATTAATTTAAAATTTTAAAAGGAAGTAGAAAGAAGTTATATGTAACAGGAAACAAATCTTAAAGCTAAGATAAATAAACCACTTCAATACAGTGTCCTTAAATGTCTTGACCACTACAGAGAAATCAGTCTAAGTGAAACAGTTAAGCACTAAAAAAAATATGTACTTTTAAAAATGGAATTTGGCAGCTTGTAAGAAGTACTGGTAAAATTTTGGGCAAACTACTTTAGATAAAAGAAAAAAAAAAGCCTTTTTCAAAATCAAGAATTAAGTTTCTTTAAATTAATCTTATCAGCAATTAAATTAGAATGTACTTCCATATCTAAAGGAAGAACAAAGACAAGAATTCAGATGGACCTACTTAGGCTTGCTTTTCCCACAATTAGGTCACCCAAAAGCCTTCCCTTTTCCAGGCTGAACAATCCCAGTTCTGTCAGCCTGTCTTTGTTGGAAAGCTGCTTCAGCCCTCTAATCATTTTGGCTTTCTCTGGACTCTGAACTCACTCTAACAGGTCAATGTCCTTCCTGTGCTGAGACCCCAGAGCTGGATGCAATAAAACTTCTTTATCTTAACCTCAACCACTGTATCTTGTTTCTTTGGGATTTTGCCTAATTTTTCTTCAATAATGGGTACATAGCAAGAATGCATGCTGTCCATCAGACAAAAAATCAACACAGAAATAAGCATTAACATTCTAGAGAACAGAAAAACTTAAAAGTTGATGGGTATGTCCTTGATTGGAGAGTTAAGCTGTTGTCCATAAATGAGAATGACTTCTACTGCTTACACATAACTTTACAGGAAATGGTAAATGAAAACTTTCCTTTAAGGGTGGCATGTTTTCTCTTTTAAAAATGGCAAAGACAATTCTGTGTCACCTACATTCACTAGGAAGATGCCAGCTTTGTTCTTTACCCTAGAGAGTTGAAGGAACAAGGAAATAAAATTGTTTCAGGTTTTGAAGATGAACTATTTACAAAAAAAAAAAAAAAAACCAACAAAAAACCCCAAAAAAACCAACCAATCAACCAACCAAACCCCCCCCAAAAAAAACAAAACA
>JAOTQP010000001.1:101178282-101209384 GCA_026413545.1 Cichladusa arquata
ACTTCTCTCATTCTGAAGCCACATTTTGGAAAAAAAAAAAAAACAGAAAAAAAAAACAAAAAAACCCCAACAACAACAACAACAACAAACAACAAAAACTGAAAAAAACCTCAAACCACCACAGAAAAAAAAAAAAAAAACAAAAACCAGTTGAAACCCAATTGACAGGAGGCTATCATTCTGTGAGAAAAACCAAAATTCAGTGACAGCACTGCTTTGAAACCTCTAAAATTGACTATGATATTTTCTAATTGGATCCCAATAAGAAAGTGAAAACTCTTGACTCCTTATTCCTTGCTTGATAAAGGTCAAAGATGAAACAAGAGGGGTAAAAGAGAAACTAAAGATGTGAAAAATAAGAGAAGCAATTAAGTATAAAATGTAATAACCTGCTTGAACTGGGAATACTGGTCTCACTGGAAGTACCACCCTGTGCTCCTTTTTCTGCGTTACCTCCCTATGCAGATGAATGAATTTTAATTTCTCTGTCCTGACAACCACAGCTTTCAGGTCAAAGCTGACAGTGAAAGACTGACAGTAGTGAGAGGAGTGGGAAGGAAAACAAAGAAGCAAGTGAGTGCTGTGAGATTGCACAGTGCTCAGAAAGGCAAAGCAAGAAGTTTTGAAGTTGTTTGTTTGCAAAGCTGCTATTTGTAGCAGCAAGGTGTTTAGCCTAAGGACATGCTCATTAGAATTACAGCAGTGAGTGAGATTAAAAAAAAAGAACTTGAAGAAAATTGAGTTTATGACAGTGTCCAGATATCCAATGACAAATTAAACAAAGCACATGTAAAGTGGTTAGAAAACTTTAAATGCAAAAGTTGGAACATGGGTGCAGCTCCTTTCTGATTTATTCTGAAATTAGTTTGGATTGACTCAGTTTGGAGAAGGTGGAAACCACTCTGAAAAGAATCAAGCTAGTAAAGTGACTGGGTTTTAGTGATTAAGATACTGAATCAGGAACTTCAAAAGGCATTCACAGATTAAGGCAAAGGATTTTCTAAAATAGATCAACTGCAAGAATGATTTGTAGGCTACAAGAGGTACAAGATCAGGTGGATGTTAGTGAGAGGGTTAATAAAAGGCATAAGTAAAGCAAGAGTAGAAACATATAGACTTCTTTTGTGTTTGCCATTTTTGTTATCTAGGCAATGTTTCCTGCCTTTTGCATATCTCCCCATAACTTCATAAAATGAAAATCTTATAAGGCTAAAAGTAGTTTATTATGACAAGAAGAAAAAGGAAAAAAAAAAATAAAAAGAAAACAACTGAAGATGGCTGCCTCTACCCTGCATTGAATATAATGTACAAATGTGTCACTGAGATGAAGGAATATTACTTAAGAAAAATTCCATGTTTCTGTTTTGTGCACTTACATGCATCAACAGTCATCATGACAGACCAAAGAAGATAGGAGAACATTCAGAGCAAAAATCATGTGAGATGATGTACCTGACAAGTGCATGTGAAGCAAATGTTTTCTGAAGCTCCCTGAGGAGTCAGGAGAATCACTGATCAGAGTTCCTTGATGTTTGAGAGTCCTGCTGTGCTCCACCTCTCAGTAACCTCAGGTAGGTACACAGACACTGAGCATCTGTCAGGATGATTAAGCTGGAGGAGGTGGTGGCTGCAGGGCTGCCTGTGTGGGTGCCAGTCCAGTGTGACTGCTACTGCTGCTGTCAGCCAGAGCCAAAACCACAGAGCAGAGTGCTCAGGACAATTTTCTGAGCTATGGATGGGAGGATCTAAGGGCCACATGTAGTCTCTGCTCTGGTTTAGGAGGAAGCAAACAGCAAGAGGGTGGCCTGCCACACACAGGGGACTGTTTGGGCAGTCAGAATTTATGCTCGGGAACAAACACAAATGGATTATTTTACACACCTGTTTTCCACACTTTTCATGGGGTTGTCAGAGAAGACACAAAAGGAGACAGTACAAAATCTGGATGAAACCTGATAGAAAATTGTCATTTCCTAATCCATCATAACAACCATTTATGTATTATAAATTCTTTGTTTATTCCAGCTAAGAAGAGAAAAAAGAATCGGAACAACCTATTAGATCTCTGCTGCAGAGATCTAAGAAAAAAAATGCTTCAGCCAGGAAATGACTGAAGAACAGCTCCACAGGGGAGGGGTTGGATGCTTATGAAGATGGTGTCACTCTGGTTCTCTAAAACTGTGCTTTTAAAGAGCATTTGACTTGTTGGAGTGGGACTCTCTCCAGGCAGGGTCCAATCTAATATGAGGCTTCTTTTTTATCAGCTTTATAGCTGAACATAGTACATAGTCTGTGCTTCTAAGGATACAAACTATGTTTAGAGCAAACTGTGGAGACATTAATTGCAGAGAGATAATTGTGCCATTATGAGACATGTAATAGAAAGAAATCTATGTGTTGGTGAAGGCTCCTGAAAAGATAGTAATGAAGAGTGCAGAACACTGAATCATTTCAATGAATAGACAAAGCTGATAATCACACAGTCTCCAGGTGTGTTAATTTGTTTTTTTTTCTTAGATTGGTGCTGTACTTGGCTTCATTTTCAAATGAAACAGAGAAGGTTAAATTAGAGCTTCAGTACAGCTAAAGATACGAGAAGCAAGGTAGGCTGCATTGTCTCAGCTGTTGAGGCACCCTTGTATATGACTGAAAGATACTGTGATATCATCTCCTTGTAAGCTTTATGCCAAAAATCTATTTACAAAAAACTCTTTCATTTTGGCTTTTCTTGATAGTAAGAATGTGAGTTATCTCTCTTGAATGACAGGTTATATAAAGGGTTTTTCTCTGTATTAAGTATGGATTTCTCTATTTTCATAAATGTGGCTAAGACGTATGTTCCTGTATAATATGTAGCTACTGGCAGTGGAAATCAAGCTATAGTATTCCTCTTTTCCTTATTTAATCATGTAGTTTCCTTTCCATACTTCAGAGAAAGACATCAAAGCATACAGGAGCAAGAACAGGCAGAAGTGGGAAATCAATCAAACAATTTAATGAACTGCTTAGTGGAGCTGGAAAAGTAAAATCCATAGGTGTTTAAGAAATTGACCTTAATAACAGTCAGCAGGGAGATATATCCCACCTTTACATAGGCATTAACAAGGCACTTGAAGCCCACTGTGGCACGGAATACACCCAGCTCCAGCAGTCTTGTAAAATGTGTTCTTCAAACTCTGTGTTGTGGATGGTTTTGTACTGCCAGAGCTGACCAATACATGCCAACAAATTTGGCATGAAAAATGGGCCACAGCATCACTTTAGAAAAGAGAAGTGAGCTGGGCTGTTGTCCTGGTTGCAGTCAGGGTTAGTTTTTGCAGTGGCTGGGAGGGAGCCTGACCATGGCCCAGAGGTTATTCTTCAACACTTCACATCATTGCTGGCTGTGGGGTGCAGGGAAAGGCTCCCTTCCAGGACCCTTCAAGGCAGAGGGTATTGTCAGGGGTTTTCTGTGGAGGGGTGAGCAATCACATTGAAAAAATTCACTTTTCTCTTGTATGTTTTATCAGTATTGTTTCTGTTACAGTTCATTGTCTTTTTTAATTTCTGTTTCCAGTAAACTGTTCTTTTCTCAAACCATGATTGCATTTTGTGCCTCCAGTTCTCTTCTCCATCCAGCTGCAGGGGAGGAATGTGAGGATGGGGGAGTGAGGAGGTTTGGAGGGGTCTCAGTGGGAACACTAAATTGGGGAGCTATCCTTTCCATGAAGAAATTCTTCCTGATCTCTAACTTGAACCCTCCTGGTGCAACCTGGGGCTATGACCCCTTGTCCTATACATAAATGGCCATGTGTTCAGGTATGAGTGTGCAAGCACACACGTACATTCCCACCTCCACCCCCCATCCCAGCTTATCTTCATGAAAAATACATCTGCAGTCTAATTTATTTATCTGTTTTACATATTGACAAGCCTTTTGATGAAGTGTTGTTACCATGTCTTCTGTTTTTGCCTTCTCTGCCTCTGGATTTATTCTCTATGAATTAAATGAATCTTTGTCTTGAAGATTTTATGTAGGAAGGTCACTCATCAGCATAATTGCATACAGGACTTTCAATGTTAATTCAACCTCCATAACTGATTTTAAAACAAACCACCAGCAGGATTCTTCATCCAGAATGGCTAGGAACAGTGCTAAATCAAAGTTATATAATATATGATATGAGCCACCCGTGGGTCAGGAAAAATGTGCATAAAGTGAAAATAATTAAACAAATGTTTTCTCTGAACGGATCAGACTGGTTTTACAATCTGGAAGTTTTTAGAAGGTGTATTAGTTGCTGCCCAACAGTATGCTGTGACTAACCATGCAGAATAAAGTACGTGAGCCATAAAATTTAATTTACTTATAACCAACAATCTTTACATCTTTTAGCCTCACTTCCAATTAGAGTGTGAAAATATTTTTTTTTTTTCTGGGAGTCTTGGATAAAGTTTTATAAAGTGCTGTTCTACAGCACAGGAAACATAGAATCTCAGCAATTTGGAATGGTCAGGTGAAGCCTACTCTTTTTTTTTTTTTTTTGTTCCTTATAATGCAAAGCTCTCCCAGAAAACTTAATTGAAAATACTCCATGACAAATTTTCTTCACAGCTTTGGGGCAATTTCAGTCACTGACTACAAAAGCTTCAGGATCAAATTCTTCATTTTCATTACTCAGATTCAGATGAAAACTGCATGACCTGATACTCTATCAGAACACTTTCATGTGATGTCTTGAAGTATTTAATTAAGTTTTCAATTAATCATTATTTGAATGTTGGCCCTCCTGCTGCTGAAATATATTTGGTTAATAATTAGGCCACCTTTAAACCTACATTAGTGAATGTACATTAAGCTTTTAATAAAAGAAAACTCCACAAGCCTTCCATTCAGACCCTGCACATGAGAAGAAAAGGACTCCTCAGATTAGGTGACTCTATTTAGAATGCCATTTCAATATAGTTAAATTCAATTATAGTTATGTTGAAACTGGCTACATAACACTCCATTCTAAACAAGCTAAATTTGAGAAAGATTCTTTCTTCTTCACTCACATTTTGTATTCCTTCACATACATTCTAAATTATATAAAAGGAATTCTAGAAAGACATTGTTTCCAACAGGGAGTAATCCGCATGATTTACTCTGAAGTTGTGATTTTTACAGCTACAGTGTCTCTCCTCTTATTATTGTCATGCTTTTCAATCAAATAGAAGATGGAAATGTCTTAAAATTAGAGGACTTGGATATATTAGTGCATGCCAATTTCCCCCTTTCAGAACATTCTTCTAAAGAAGAGATGCAGGAAAGAACAAAAATTATGCTCATTTTCAGACAGCCCTCACAATAATGTGAGAATAATTGCCTAAACCTATTGAACTAAAAGCCGTCACAATTATGGTGGTCAAATATGAAGGAAAAATGATGAAATTGAAAAAACCCATATATTGGTAGAGAAATTTCCAGTACTAATCTAGAAGGTTAGTAAGTCACCTGAAGACAAAACCCAAAGTTTTCTCTAGGTTTCATATAACATCTGTGTTTTGCTTTTGTTTTCGTTTTTATTGCTTGCACTTTACTTTTTGCAAAATCCCATATAATTAAAATTTAAATAATAAAAACTGATCGAAATGTTGCCAAATCTAGGTGAGTGGAATTCTGAAAAGCTATTGTAGCCCTAGAAGAGCATAAGGACATAAATAACCTCAAGGACCTCATCTGTTTTATGTAGAAGGACCTGCCCAAACTTACTAACAATGCGTCCATTTGCAACATTTTGCAAATTTTGCAACAGTTTTGTTTTTACAACATTTAGCAACATTTTTTTGCAACAGTTTTCCTTATCATTATCATTAGGTATTTGAAGACAAAGTTGTATCAAAGTCATCTCACGCTGAGATACTTGGCAGTTCATTGCGTTCACCGAAGTTCTGAGCATTGCAGAGGGTTCAAATCGCTTACTACAATTTCCAATTTTATTGTTCGCCTTTAAAGATACTTTTAGAAAAAGAGAAAAAGAAATCGAAGAAAAAAATTCAATCCATTGATATGATAATTCTACAAAAATGAAGTGTCTATTTATTTTTTCTTGGCTTATTTTTTTTTTTTTTTTTTTTTTTTTTTATTTCCAGAGGCGTTTTTCTCATCGGTATAGCAGAGTGTATCAATTCAGGATACTAGATAGAAAAATTGTGGGTATGACTGCAACACAACTAGAAAGACAATGAGCAGTATGGTAAATATGTGGTCATGGAAAAAAAAAAAATTTTTTTTTTTTTTTTATCTTTTTTCCCCACTCTTCCAGGATATATTTTTCAACACAGCAAGATGTGATCCTAAAGCTTATGAAAAAGAAGGGCTGTGTTCAGGATGTTATATGAACTGCAAAGTGACTTAGGTACTTTTCAGCTGCTTGTTCCTCTGTTAATATTCATAATATTCATTAATACTAATTTTTTTCAGAGTATTAGCATTCAGCATGGGCAGAAGAGAGGCAAGACTCCCAACACCATCATGTAAGCACTGGAAAATTGTGCAGTTTGAATTTTAAAGATTTTGAATATGCTTCATGTTGCTGCAGCCTAATGTCTGTAGGCAATTCATGATCACTTTGTTTTTTCCTTTCATAACATTTCTGTTAGTATGCAAGTGAACACGTGAAATGAAGTCAGAATAGGTGAATGTATTTGAATGGTGTCCATGTTTAGATATTACATAAACACATATAATGTGGGAATTTAGAACCTGATTATGTTCTGGATAGATAATGCTGGGATTTCGGTTCTTATTTCATCCTGATCACTCTTATAGTTCAAGGTATTATCTGTGTTGATTATCATAAATATATTCCTTGATGTAAAAAAGTAATGCTTTAAGTAAGAGACCAGCTTATGAAATATTTGCAGGTGTTAAAGCATCTCCTGGACTCTGCAACACTTAAACACAGATCCATAGATTAAGGATATGATGCTACAGCTTGTTTAATTCACTCTCTGAGGGTGAAATTATCTAAAATTTTCTGCAAAATTCTTTAAGCCTAAGCGCATTCTTTGTGCAAGATGTGAGAAAGGAGAAGGTGTTATTTTTGTTGCCAGAAATCTTGGATGAGAAGAAATTTGAATTTTACTTTACTTAGCATCTGATTTTTTTCTAGTAGTCAGACACACAGTGCTCAGAAGGGCTGAATGCTGGTCATTCTTGTCTCTGTCTTCTAAGATGGAAATGGAAGTCAAGCAAGCAAATATACATGTTCAGTGATGAAGAGACAGCAGAGATCATAATGGATACCTTGGCAAAAAAAAAAAAAAAATCTAGTTTTATAATTCTACTATTGTAGTACTGTTGTACTGAAGTAACATGTGTGTCATATGAAATTAAGTCCATGAAAATAGGTCTAGCCTGTTTATTAAGTTCTGTTGAAAGGAAGTCCATTAGATGAAGAGTTTTGGTTTAGAAATGCTAACATGAGTACTGATCCATCTCTCAGCTGGTCAGAACAAATAGTTTGTTTCACACTTATACCTTCCTACTCAGAAAATGGGAACAAAGTAATTTTCTGTCTGGTGCCATTTGAAGCTGAATCTATGTAGTATGTGCTGGGTGTACTGCTGACATTATTTTACCTTGTATAAATAATTCATCATTCTCTGAAATGATATCAGGACTCCTACCTTCCTCACTCACGGTAATTTTTGTTCTGAATATTTTTTTTCCTCTAAAATAAACCATGTCACATTCAGAAAATTAAAAGGCCTTGTTGGATATTTATCTATATCTATATCTATATCTATATCATCTATATCTAATCTATCTATCTATCTATCTATCTATCTATCTATCTATCTATCTATCTCTATAATACAGGATTAAAAGAAAAACAGGACAGTGAAGTGTGAACCAGTACAGGCTACACTACAACCCTCAGATGAACATCTTTCTTTTTTTTTGGTTTTTATACTGACCAGCAGGATGAAAGTTTGTTTCTTTAGCTGACTTGTGGAAAGTGTCTTTATTGCTTTTATAGGATTTACAGAACTAAATCACTTGGCTTGCTCCAACTGCGGGGGGGTTTTTGGCTGTTTTTTTTTTTTTTTTTTTTTTTTTTTTTTTTTTTTTTTTTTTTCTTGACTGCTGAATGGAAAGAAAAGAATTTGCACAGATAGAAGAACTTGTTACCACAGTTAGTTGCTTGTGTTCTTCTAACAAAATGCAAAAGCAATGCACAATCAAATAGTGAGATGAAAAAAATATTTCTTTAACTTTAATCCCAGTTTCCTGTATTTCAGTTTGTGATTTTGGGCTCTGTATTGGGAAGACGAGAATGGGGCATACAGAGACCACAAGTAAGGTCTCAAAGACCCAGCTACTGTTTTGCTTTTCCTCTCTAGGGACCAAAAAGATAACTTATGCTGGAACCAGTGACATCAAAAAGCTGGGAAAGGAAGAGATGGAGGTTCTACATATAGCAGTTAAACAGTGGGAACTTTTTCGGATGATTGAGCATTTTGAATGAAGGATATTTACCGATTCTTCCATGAAAACACAGAAGCATTCAGATCTAATCACTTCTATATTTGAATAAATTTTGGGTAAGCACTTTAATTCAGTGAAACGAATTAACAGAAAAGGAGATCTTGTATAATATGACATAAAAATACTTCTAAGTAGTAGGTTTTCCCCTCAGGAAATAGCTGAAAGGATTATTTTAAAGAGATAAAAACAGTCTGAGAATCATGAAAGAGAATAGGAAGAAAGAACTTCCTTAAAATAAGGATGGAATTAATAGAGCAAATGCAAGTACAGGTGCTTGCTTTCTTCACCCAAATCAGTTAATATTCCACATTTTTACTCTTCCAGACTACTGATCAGACTGTGAAGTATTGAAATTGATCATGATATATTCTGAATCTGCTGTGTTAGTTGTGCGGCATGGCAGGATACACATAGAATGCAAGTGCTGTAGGTCAGAGAGAAAGTGATCTAAACTTTAGATGAGCTTTGGTAGCCAAGAGATTTCCTTTTTCTTAGGGAAGGCCACAGGATTAGCAGTGTTTTCAGCAGAGGAGAACACGATTTCCTGCTGAGCATAAGCCAGCTGATCCCCTGTGCCAGTGGTGTGTCCACCAAGGCTTGCTATGAGAGATTGCATTTCCTTGTGTGATATCTGGATGCAAGGGGTTTCAGAGACAGGGCTCCCACCCCTCCAGCTTGTGATCTGTCTGTGCTTTCTGTCAGTGCCATGCCAGGGGCTTAAGTGTGAATAAAAGCTATGGAAAACATCAGTTACATGTTGCTAGCTCTTTCCTTCTGCTAAAAGAGGCCTGTGCATTACTTTTGAGCAACAAATGCATGGAAATTGGGCACAGTATGCAGGTATATCTGTTCCTTGTGCTGCAAATCTCCTGTATTATCACTTAAAATTTAGTGAACAGCTTGAGGCATCTGATTAACTACCTAGTATTTACTTTTTTACAGGCCAGATAGCTGAATCTTTGGGTGGGAATTCTACAGGTACTAGCATTAGGTGCTGGAATACTATTGACCTCTAATGGGAGATGGATACACATTTGTTCTGTGTTGTCACAACCTTAACCACTCAGAATGAAAGCTACTAAGAAAATTATCAACTGATCAATTAAGTGATGGCAGTAGAAAATACTTATTTGGAAGGGTGGATGAGATGATAAATTTGTGTAAGAAGGAGCTCTGCAAGAAAATAAAATAGTGAACAAATTTTATTTGTCATAGGTAAATGTTTCTCTTTCAGAGGTGGAATAGTGTATTGTGAAGGCCTTCACTGGGCCACAGTATTTCAGACAACAGGATCAAGATGTGACCAAGGTTTTTTCTCCCAGATAGAAACACTGTGATAAACAGTAACAGGGCAAACTAAGATGTATATTTAGTAGTGCAGCTGTATTGTACAAGTCAGAAGATGGCAGTCTTTGCTCACTGTTGAAATTGATGCGTAGCTAATCCTGAGAACACCTGAATAGTGAAGAACAAAATGAATATGCATCTCTCTGTGTATTTTTAGTTGTTAAAATTTAATTTCAAGTGCATCTCGATAATGAAAAAAATGTTAGCTCTTTATTTTTTCTCAGAAATCATTTGTGTTGATGGCAATCAAAATATTTGTTTAGATTCATTACTCCAAACAAGAAAAGAAGAGCATTTTTTTTAATGTAAAAATGCTCTAAACTCTGTCTAAGACAGCTAAAAAAGGCACGGGTGAGCACAGACAGACATGTCCAAAATGAGGATATGCAGAGGCTGCTCAGTAACTGTGTACACCTGGAGGCATCTAAACCTCAGCATCCAATTGCATTCTGCTTCTGTCCAGGTCAAAAGTCTCCTCATGCAAGTAGCAAAGAATTTAATGCATTTTCAAGCCACACAGGGATCCAGGAATTAGAAAGAAATGGGTCACTATTCTCCAAGACTTTATCCAATAGGTAAATGTTGAACATCCCTGGTGTGCACAGTAGGGTCTGTATTGCTCATTATATCCTACTGATCCAGAGCATATCAATGTGCAAATTTATACTGAAATCTTCCTGACATGAAGGGAAACTGAGCTTTTACCTTACCTGTTCCTGGTTCCAAAGCAAAGAAGAGCAAACAGTTCTACCCCTGCTGATAAAAGCACTCCACCATCATTAGGAATTTTTGTTCTGGTCTCTTCTCACATGAAAGCGAAAAGATATCTTAATTTAGAAGATTCTTACAGTGATGAAAAAAATCCCATAAATTTCTTGCAACAATCTTTGGAAAGAGAGAAAACACCCCACCACCCAAGGACCTTATCCAGCAGAACATACAGACGGAGTAATTTTCCAACCTCCTTCTGGCACAGAAATTGTGAATTCCTTCTTGGCAGGTGTCATGGTTTAACCAGATCAAAACATAGCCCTGTAATGCCCACTATGAACAAAATTATGTCTACCCCAGCCAAAACCAGCAGAGCAGACAGCAAAGTGTATCCTTCTCTTGAATAGTTGTTAGTCTCTCCTGCAATTAAAACAGTGTGATTGGGAAGGGTCTAGGATTTGGATGTTTTGTATTTTAGTGGGTGTCCTGAACCTTCAGTCTGCTGCAGCCCAGTGTTTCCTCTTACCATTCTAGCAAGCCTTTGACAGGTATATGTAAAAAAAAAAAAAAAAATATCATTTTTTATAAAAGGACTAAGAATTTGAACACTAGGGGGCTATATAAGTCCCTTACAAGAGACATTGTTTGCCAACACCAGTGATTTAGTGTTGGAGGTTTCCTTTTGGGCACAAATTAATTTTATGTATATGTTAGAAATCTCACAACATCCCTTCAAGAGCATTGTGGATGGGCTTTAAATACCTTCCTTCCTGGGGGAACCAAGGCTGGAGGAATCCTTGGCTTTGTCAAACACAGAAGGGACATGTCAGAAACTCTTACTAACAGCAGGAAAGCAAAGATCTGTCTGCACTCATTTGGCCTCACCTTGAATACATTATGCAGTTTCTGTTACCACAATATAAGAAAGATATTAAACTATTAGAGAATATCCAAAGTAGAACAATAAAGATGGTGAAGGGTCTGGAGGGGAAGCTGTATGAGGAGCAGCTGAGGTCACTTTGCATTTTCAGCCTGGAGAAGAGGAGGCTGAGAGGAGACCTCATTGCTGTTTGCAGCTTCTTCTTGAGGGGAAGAGGGGCAGACACTGATCTCTGCTGTCTGGTGACCAGTGACAAGACCCAAAGGGATGGCTGGACCTGTGTCAGGGGAGGTTTAGGTTGGATATTAGAAAAAAGTCCTTCATCCAGAGGGTGGTTGGCTGTTGGAGTGGGCTCCCCAGGGATTGGTCACAGCCCCAATCCTGTCAGAGCTCAGGAAATGTTTGGCCAATGCTCTCAGGCACATGGAGTGGCTCCTGGGGATGGTGCTGTGCAGGGCCAGGAGCTGGACTGGTGATCCATGTGTGTCTCTTCCAGCTCAGCATATTCTGTGATTCTGGGCCATGTGTGCAATCTTCACTGCCAGCCAAGATGTGATGTGGATGTGGATGTGGAGCCCTGGGATCACCATGAGCCACATCATGATCTACTTTGGTCCTTCACTCTTGTGCCTCATCTGTCAGTGACATACAGGTATCTCTTCTCCTGAAAAGAGATGTTTTTTGGCTCTTTTCTTAAAGCATTTTAGTCTCAACTAGCATTCTTTCTATCCATCATACAGAATGTTTTATTTTCTCATTACTGACTATAAAAAGGCAAGCAGAGAGTGTACAGCAAAACTCTTGGTTCCATATTAATTTCTGGCATCCAATCATTTAAATTTAGGTTTAAAAAGCTCTAAATTTGAAAATGTTGTTGATTCTAGTCCCAGTTAATATGAACCAAATACTAATATCTCTAATTTGTAACTTCATTTCTATCAGGGCTTGATTATGAGCTTAGCTTTGAATATAGGAAGACTTCTTGTATGCAAAGTTCCATGGGCTAGAAGAACATCTTTAGCAAACCTTTTGGCCTTCCTTAAGCCTTAAGTCTTCAACTTGCAATTTAGAAATTATGTGTCAGATGAACAGCTATTGAAATTCAGCTCTGTTGACTTTAGCAGAGACACATATATTTAAATCAACCCAAAATCCCAGATGTCAGATGATACAAGCTGGTTGGTTTTTTGTGTCAGTTTAATATTAAATATCAAGAGGGTTTTCTATGTCAAATTTTGAGAAAATTAACAAGTATCTCTTACTGTAATATTTTCATTATTAAAAGTAGCTGTGATAACTAATAATAGCACTGTGGTTCTTAAACAGTTTTGTCTTTGCTTGCAAAGGAAACTAGAAAGGTAATAACTTCAATTTTGAGCAAATTCGGAGTTAGGAAAGCAATATTGCTTGACAATTCTGTTAAGGCTTAATATCAACATTGTGTGTAACTCTCTGCTCAAAGAGAGTTAGTGTACCAGTTGTATAAAATTTGGTAGCAACATTATTTACCAATTTTAATTTTTTCCATCTCTCTTGTACACAATTTAAAAAAATCCCAAAACCAAAACAAATCCAAACCCAAAGGAACTCTGTTCCCTGCAAATATTATTTTATCATTTTATAAAAATCTGTTTCAGATCATTTAGCAGTGAAATGCAAGATGTAGCAAGTAATATTTTTAACCAGAAAATTAGTATATAAAGAAAAAAACACATTGGAAAATGTATATTTATGTATAATTTTTATTTTAATTTGTCTGTTTTATTTGAAACAGAAAATTTTCTATTAAAACACAAAAAAATCAAACCCAGCCCCTAGATTTCCTGATTAAGTAGTCTGGTGCCATATTGATAAACAGTGCATAAGCACTGTAATTTGTCTAAGATTAGAGACACTGATTTAACAGCTCATTGCTCAGTCTTTATGCTGGTGACACTCTATTGATGTAATTGGTTTTGTTTAGAGGTGTTGTGTGTGTTATGGGTGTTTGGAAGATGCAAATTCTCTGGCTGTTACTTACTTTGAATTATTAATTTGTCCTTTGCAACTTCTTAGTAGTCTCTGCAAAGTATTTTTATCTGATTTCAAAGAATGTCAAAGTACAGAAATCCAATTTTAGAGAATTCCAGTTCTTTTTTTTGAGTGAAACAGAGCTGAAAGACTAGTCTGCCAAGGACTCCAACGCCTTTCATGTCACTTAAGCCCACTGAGTAAGTTGAGATGGAAACTGTGCAGAGGAACTGGTCTCAAATTCACATAGTGAGAAGTGAAATTTTACTTGTCCATGTAATTCATAGAAGAAGAAATCATAGTTGTAATTTATTAAGAAGTATAACCCATCTAGTACTGTCCAGCAAGACCCATGTTTTTAATCAATTACAAGAATGTTTTATGAAAGAGCTGTTGCAATTACTTCTGAGTTTCTTTTAGTAGATGTTTTTCATAAATTTACATAGTTTTAGAGACAATGATTTTTAAAGTGTCACTCAACCCAATTCCTTATTTGAGAAGGAAATTTTTGTCTAAGTGAATGCCTCCAGTGATATATGAGATGACAGAACAAACAGATGGAGACCCAGCACAGCTCTTCTTAATCATCTATGGAAGAAATGTCTTTACAATTCTTGCAAGGTGTTTTGCAGGCAAGCCCTTATTTGAGATGACCTGGTCTTAGAAGGCAGGTACTAATCCTCATTATGACATTTATCTACAGAACTCACACAGACACCCAGAGGACAGATGAGACACTTCTAGAAACTGTTCACAGGTTAATGATTTTCGGCAGTACCAGAGCCTGCATGGTTCCAAGTTGGGTCAAAAGACTGAGTGAAAACAGTAGTGGGGCTACAAGCAGGAGATGGGCAGAGATTGTGTCCATATTAGCAGAAAAAATGTCAAGGTCTAAGTAATATTTGACTAAGATTCTACCAATAAGATCAGATGTCATATGTAGGGAAGGGAGGGTCAATGGACTAGCATACAATTTGTCTTGTATTTGTGACAAAAAATTAAGTACTCATTGCAATAGTTTGAAAAAATATTTACAGATCTTAGCTTGTTCCAACAAAAGCACCCTTGAAATTACCTGCCACTCTATGATGTCATATATGATTGCTTTTATTTTCAGAATTTATATCACTTTTTCCCCTAGAGTTGTTTATAATTTGATTTAGAGGATTAAGCACAATGTGCAGCAGCTACAGGAAGTCCACAATTCTCCCATTCAACTCTTCATATTGTCTTGCACCTGATATATTTCAAATGTGCTGTTGCTAAGACCATAGCAATGAAAATACTGCAGGTGTTTGGATCAATATTGCCACATGATGTGGATATGTGAAAATCTGCTAATATTCCGACAAGAAATAATGCATCTATGTGTACATGCACTTGCACATGTTTTTATTTGTTTCACAAACACAAAATGAGTCCACTCAGTCTCCCTAATTCTGGCTCTTCAATGCTCACCTTGGTCTCTACACAGCTACAGTCTTTATCAATGTAATCACTCACTGCTTCTAAAGCAATGCAAGGCACAGCAATTAAAGAGCAGACAGTTACTCAAACACAGGCAGTCTTTCACTTAACCTCTGTTTGTCCAACCATTGTGTAATGCTGAGCTGAGTAAAGGAAAGGAGAAGTAACATTTTACTTAGCTTGAAGTGTTACGTCTACCAATATAGGACATTGCTGGGGATGTTAGCTATGTGACTTTTTCTGGCTTGCTATTCATGCACTATTGGACAATTTTTAATCTTTTTTTTCCTTTCTACTGACTCTAATTTGTTGTTTGAAGCAGAAAATTCAGCTATGTGATCAACATTTTTCTGGCACATTTTGCCTTATTTTAGGGCAAGAGAATTTAATCCTCTTATCAAGATAAATAGAACAATGCCCCTTCACTATTTATTCATTTAATATACTTCCAAAATATCTATCAGCTTAATGAGAAGCTGCTGTATATATTGTGTTTATTCAAAGTGGTAATACTAAAAGAAATGGTCACATTTCAAATGTAAATGAAATAAGATACATTTAAATATTTTGAATGAACAGGCTTTGAAATTCTAGTATCTTGAGATAACATACACAATTATGTTTTTCAATAACACAGACAAATTCATCTTTTCTAAATAAAATTTCACATTTTATTTATTCTCAGTCTGTCCTTATTTCAAAGCTGTCTTTTATACATCCACTATTAACAGCATTTTACAAGCTTAGGTGCTGTTTCTTAAACCATAAAATGAGAAGAAAGAACATTCAGATCTATAAGCTGATTGAATTTCATGGATTTTTTAAGCTGCATTTTCAGTGCAGCTCTTTTTTGTTACTTAAAGGATCAACACCACTCCTGATGATGTTCAAAAATAAAACTGATACTGTTATATAGACTCTTTAAGGTTTTGGAACTGTCCAAATATTTCTCTGAGAAACTCAGACCATTTTGTTCATGAGAGCACAGGAAGAAATGTGAATAAGATATAATAGAAAGACAAGATAAGCAATAAGTCAAATCCAAATTGCCTTCAACAGAATTGCATGTTGTCTTAACAAAGCTTGATTTACAAGGGGAAAGGTTTAGATAAGTGGAATAACCTGATAACAAAAGCATTGACATCTCAAAAGATTTTTTAAAAACAATCTATAAATTTTCTATGAAAACATGTAACTTCAAATGCTGTATTATAGCACTAACCGATATCATTTATATATTTCCTGAAAACAGTCATGGTAGATTCACACTTCCAAGCACTTTAAGATATAAAAGTTGATAAGCTGTTACTTATTTGTGGACATTTTTCAATCCTTGCATGAATGTGCAATAGTGTATTTGACAAAAAAGATGGTACATTTCCTGTATTATTACTGAGAAGAGGTGCTTCATATTCTTGAAACACATACCTTGATTTTTTATGGCATCTGTCTATTGTTTAGTAGAAATGTGATAGTTGTAGTAGAATTATTTCAGTTCAGAAGGGTCCCTAAAAGTCATCACTTTCCAAAGCCCTGCCATGGGCAGGAACATCTTCCACTAGACCAGGTTGCTCAGGGCTCCATCCAACCTGGTCTTGAACTTCCAGTGATGGGGCAGACACAACTCTTGGAAAGCTGTTCCAGTGCCTCACCACCCCCACAGGGAAGAATTTCCTCCTAGTATCCAATCTAAACCAACTTTCAGCTTGAAGTAATTTCCATTGTCCTGTCACTACAGGCCCTTATAAATAGTTTCTCTCCCTCTTTCTTCTTGGTTCACATTCAGGTACCTGAAGGAAAAAATTAGGGCACCCTAAATCTTTCTCTGTTCCAGGCTGAACAATCCCAGCTCTCCCAGCCTTTCCTCCCAGCAGAGCTGCTCCATCCCTCTGCTCCCCTCGGTGCCTCCTCTGGGCTGGCTCCAGCAGGTCCCTGTCCTTGCTGTGCTGAGCCCAGAGCTGGATGCAGCCCTGCAGGTGGGGTCTCAAAAGAGTGGGTAAGAAAAGTATTAAGCTGTTTTGGTTAGGAATGTCTAGAGCCATGACTTCAATGAATGAGGTCAGCTTCAAGAATAAACTTTATAATATGTTCCATTTTTATTGTTGCACAATAATATTTTTCATAGAATGAATACAGCTAAGGACACTATTTAAGTGATGAAATACCTTCACTATTTTAGCTGTAAGGGACCAGAAGACATATCTTGTCTCATCAGTATTCTTGTACTCTCTGAAACTGTTAAGATAATGAGACTGAACTCATAGAGATCTTATTTAACATCATGGTAATACTGTCTGCATTGCACGTACTGTCTCCATTGCAAATGGTTACTATTTATAAACATGTATATATATTTTTCTGTGCTGCCATGCTATTAAAACAACCTTTATACCAACATCTAAGCAGCCTTTAAAATATATTTATTTGTTTATGTAATAATAGCAATAACATTAAGCCAGAATTATGAAAAAACAGCTTTTGCAAATGAAAGTTTTGACAGCCTACTGTGAGTAATTCCTTGCTGAACTTTCTACCTTGAAAACTAATAGGAGTTTAAACATTAATGACATAATAGTGAGTTTGTTCTGTGAGCTCATTTAGCTCCATTTGCTATTCTACATGCCAGATGAGGAAGAGGTAGAGAAATGTAGAAGGAAGGTCTCTGGCACAAAGTAGAGACAGGTAAAAGTAACAGAAAAGGGTATGAATGCCAACTCTATGTGTGTTCAGGAGGGCTGAGAAATAGACATTTTCCTACACTCAATTATTTGTAGAATAAGCTTTGCCTGTGTAAATTTGAGGCTCAAAATTCTTAATAGGGTAGCAGGTTTTCCACTCAGAAGCAGATAAAAAAAAAATTTTAAAAAGTCTGAGGACTTGGAATGTTTGAAGTGAATCATAACTGTGATTTTTTTTTTTTCCTCACCTCCTACAAATATCCATAAAAATTTGTTATGGAAGAAGTTCCATAAATAAATACGGCAAATCAATACAGTTTCTCAAGGTAATGTCAATCCTCAATGAACAATCTGCAAGTCTGTTCTTTGTAATGCTTTTAAGTGCATTTTAATTTCATCAGTCAATAGCAGAAGCAGCTGTTGTAAATGATATTACTGCTGAGTGCAGGAGCTGAAGCTTACAAACTAATGACACCATTGAGGAGATAAGAGTCAGAAATAGTATAGAAATGTTTTAAATTGTCTCACAATATGTTCTCTTTGGTAGCATTTGGATATTAGCCCCAGTGTCAGCTCTCAGTCAAGAGGTCTGCAGTGGAAGCAAGTGGGAATAGTAACCCTTGTTTCATCTGTTTTGTTAAACTCCTTGATTTTTCATCTATGCAAGGTCAGAACTCTTTCCTCCTTTCTATTTATTTATATGTGTTTAATATGTGCACAGTAATTTTAATGTATAAGAAAATAATTCAGAAAAAAACCCAATAACCTAAACCCCAAAAAGAATACCCAGGAACAGATATTTACCTTGTCTAAACTTTTCTGAAGCTAAAGAAAATATAACTGTTTTACTATTCTGTCTGTCCTTCCATCTCTCCATCCATCTCCCCATCAATTTTGTCATCTCTTCAACATTTCTGTGCCTTTTCCTGGAAAATTAACAACTAATTCTCCAGTGGACTTTCTCGAACATTTGACAATTTGGGAACCTATTTCAGTTTTGGGAGGATAGAGAAATGACGATAAGCATTTGAATTAATGGAAAAAGTAGGTAAAACATCTTAAGCTGAAGAAAATCCCATTTCCTATATAAAGCTGAAATGTATGAGTACTGCTCAATTTCTTAGTGAAAAAATACCCCCAAAAACCAAATTCAAAATTAATATCTGGATTAGAACTTTTATTTCCAAGAAATAAGCATGGAGGAGGAGACAAGATCACGATGTCTCCACATGAACATTACTTTGGATGTTTCTATCAGCTGTTCTTCTCTTTTAAAATGCAGATATCCGCATCTTTTGCAGTCACACTTCTACAGGAGAAAGCCTTACCCTGTCTTTCATGCTTTCCTTCTTTCTCTGTTAAAAAAAAATCCACCAGCTGTGTTTAAATCCTGCTTTAAGAGGGAAGGATTTGGTCAGCTGCCCTGTTTAGCCCCACAAGCACTGCTAATCTGACAGCAGAGAAGCGCTGACCTCCCGCACAATGGGACTAAAGCAGGCACAAGGCAGCAGTCACCATCAAGGGCACTTTCATGGATTGCTTGGAGTCTGAAGGAGCAAGCAGAGGAACCGAACATAAATGTTTAAAGATGGTGAGTCAAGTGGATCAGCAGAATAGCACATCTGAATTTGTAACTGCAGATCCTGAAGGCCCCGGGCAGTGCTTGCGATTGTATTTTCCCCGGGAGCTCTAAGGAGGTGACCCCTGGTGACTGCAGGGAAGATGTGGATGGCTCTTGGTTATAGAGAGAGTTCTAAAATAAAATTATGCATGAATGGTTCACGTAATTTTGGAAAACCTGGTTGCCAAACATATATTTTTAATACATACTTTTCAAGTGACCTGGAACAGAGAGGAGTTGGCTGAGGGACCACACAAAATGCCAGAAAAAGAAGGGCTGGAGAATTTAAAAAATACAAGATGACTCCTGTAGCAAATTTACATTCTGAAACAGTGTTACAAGTGTCTCATGAAAAAACCCATAAATTGATATAAATTAAACAAGGTGTACAGAAGAATTTCCATTGCACAAAATTTGATCATAATAGTTACTGTAGTTCTTTTAACTTCCATAAAATTTAAGACATAACAAGGAGTATTGCCAACTAGAAAACCAAAATTCAATAAATTACAAACTTAGAAACCATGGCTTGCAGGTCAACTCCAAACCCGAGTTCTAGCTCAGTTCTGTTCATTCAAATAAAAATGAGAGTTATTTCCAAAATTTTCATTTGTTTAATTTCAAGGTATTTATTTGAAGATATTAATTCCTGTCCTCTCATTAAGTCCTTTTCTGGTCTTAAATTTTTTTTTTTCTTTCTCCTTAATTAAAGCCTTTGTTCCAACGTGTTTCAGTCTATGTTTAATAGCTCAGTTTTTGGTGGCATTTTTGGTTTTCTGATCACTGGTGCTTTTCTACTTGTTTCCCACTCTCTTCCTCTCACACTCTATCTCACAATTCCAATCCCATGCTTATTTCTCATTTTTTCAGAGTACCCTAGAGTAAATTCACACACTGGTTCTAGGGGATTTATAACAGCTGATTTGAAGTAAGTAATTTATATCACAGTAAGAAGTCCAGAAAAAAGTCAACTCAATCCAAACAACATTTATACCTTGGTCTCCTACTTTAGTTATTCTTAATAATTTTCAATTAACGAAATATCTTCATCAAACACAGATTAATAAAATAAAGATTGTCTAATGCTGATACCAATGGAGCTACAGTGTATAGATACATAATAATTTATGCTTCATTTTCACAATAATACATTTGCATATTTCTACCATGTACATTCAAGGTTAAACTTCTAAGGAAAAAGATGTTTAATTGAATAAAAAGTGGGAAAATCCATTTCTACATTATCTCAACCTGTAGCAACTGACAGATTAAAATCATGGCAAGATGATTAACTTCTAAATGATTATTGCAACAAATGTATAATTTACATTTTCATGCCAAATTATATTTGAGCTTTATAGGTTATAATACTGTTCATTCCAAGATATATTACTTGCATATAAAATTATTGGGGTTTTTTTTAGCATGAATGGAGAGTTAAATTATACATATTCTTTATTTATTTTAAAAACCAAGACTTTAGGTATTATACAGAAGTCTCATCATGACCACTTTGGGAAACTCTCATTCTCATTTCTCCACTGATCCTAGGCTGTAACAACTTCCAGAAAATCCTATAATTCCTAATATTTCAAAATCGTTGCAACAGCCATAAGGCCAGTTTCTTCTCTGGTAGCCCATTGGCTTCCTCTCCTTGAGCTGTAATTAGCTGAGTGCTATAACTCATTAACAGTTGTACTACTTAGACAGAAAGAGCACTCAGTCCCACCCGAGGCACCTCAGCACTGAAGGATAATTTGGAGTTGCACAGCAATATTGCTCCTGCTCTGCCACTGGAAGCAGGAGGAGAATCTTAGTATTGTGCCTTAGATGCACCTGATTTTTGCAATCCATAAAATTTGGGTTTGTGTGTCTGATCTGGTATTCCCAGTCGAGAATCTTCCTCTGTCTGTCTGCAAACTGTTGTTGAGAAAGAGACACCTATTTCTGTGTTTGTTGTGAGATACAGAGACTTGCAATGCAGAAAAGCAGCTTTTGGTCGCCAGATGTGTCTCGGTTCTACAGCAACCACCTTATTTTAGCATGTCCTTTTCTCACTAACCTTTCTCACCACTTTTCTTACTTTATTTTAACTCTTGAAATTTTATGTTTACAAATGTATTTTTTCACCTTTTATTTTTATTCAGGGTCTAACATGCTAAATAAATCTACATTTAGTATAGGGAAACACTATAGTAAAGTCTGCAGCGCATGTCTGCATTCAGGCAAGACTCCAATTGTCTTTGGAATTCTTTATGGCTTCTTCTTTATTGTTGCTTAATTTCAGTGTCCTTCAGTTTGGCATATATAACAATCCTTAGAGCCAAATTGCAGCTACCTACTCATGTAGGAAGTATATTTGTATTAATTTCTTTTCTTAGAAAACAAGAACTTCACAGGAGAAAAGACCATTGTAGACTGCAAATTTGGAAAAAATCAACAAAATCTGTTTAATCAATGAAAATTCACGTATTGTTTTCCAGTAAAACAATGAAGAAAAATGTGCTTTAGAATTAAGTATTCTTAAGAGAATTTATTGGAAACTCAATTTATTTTTTCATCTTTTCAAACATGTTTATTATCTTAGAACAAAGAAGTCCTGTAGAGTATTTCAGAAAGAAAAACACAGTATGTACAGTTTTAATTTACTGAAGATTGAAAGAAGTTTATCAGCTGAAAATCAATATTGAGCTGAAGTTAAGCTTTTGCAACTTGGGACTACTAAAATATATTGAAGAAATGCCACAAAAATGTGAATGCATGCATAAATAATTTATTAGAGAAATATTTCTTTATGTTCTATGTTTAAATCAGACCAATAACTGCATTTTTATTATGCATTTTTAATAGTTATAATGCATGTTTTGCACACAACCTCAGGTAAAAGAAACAACGCATATCATTAATTTTACTGGCTTGTTCAAACTTTGCTGTTTGCATGTGTCCTTTTAGAAACAGTTCTGAAGTTTGGACTACAAAGCTAAGCTGAGTTCAGGACACATTTCCAGAAAAGCTACCTGCCTTACCTCTGTTGAACTTCAGGCTGAAAGCTGCTTGGGCTGTATCCATCAGGAATAAATCTATCTAATATCCCAAAGATGTGAAGGGATTGTATATTGTGGCAGTGTCCATGAAGGGCACACAGAGCAGGGGTGTCAGCACCCCTGTCCTTTATGTTAAATTGAGTATTTAGCAGGCTAATGAGGAGGGCAGACTGCAGGGGAGGTGACACAGAAAGCCCAGAGTTTCTAACTTCTCACTCTCAGGAAAGGGCTGGGTTGGTCAGAAAACTGATTGTCAGCACAAGCTGATGAAGTGAGTTTGCACAGCAACATTTACTGACCCAGATGGAAATCTGAGCATGTGAGGGCAAATTTGGTGCTCGTCTCATGGCAGATCTCAGCAACAGCAGAGGTGTAAAAAACAAGCCATTTTAGACACCCTTTTATCAGAAAACACATTAGAAACTGTTGTATCCAGAGTAGTTATAAATACAATTTGAGCTCAGTTCAGAAGTTAATTGTGGACTTTCTGTGGATTTCTATGAAGCCAGGAAGATACTCCAAAGTTCAAGATGTTTTGGAAGGGTCCTTAGATATGTTTTATATTCCTCTTATGCAACAGGCCTTGTAGAACCACAAAACCAAAAAATTTTCAGTTTCAGCTCTAGCACTTAGAATTTATTGTCAGAAGACTGGCTGAATGAACACTGCTTTTTTGAAAGTTTTCTTTAATACTTATTAATTGTTTGAGAGTATAATTTTTAGTCTGTCTAGAATGAATATATGGTAGCAGTTCATATGAGTGATAAAATGAGAGTAATGCAAGAAATCTTATTAATACTTAATGCTGTTGAGTGCAGACTCTATTTTCTTATCTGCCTTTGAAGATCCTGGCATTTTGATCAAATACCTTGAATCACCTCTGTAACAGCACACTCTTTCTAGCAATTTAGATATAAGCTCTCTGGTTAAAAGGCAATCTTTTCATCCCAGACCTGCACAGGCCATAGTACAATGAGGTCTTAGCTTTAATTTCTAAGTTCTATTCAGAAAAAATAGTTATTAAAATCTTGTGCAGTGCACTTCCACGAATTTGATGGGAGAGAATGGCAAATGTCTAACAAAAGATGAAGAAATGTGCTAAAACTGTGCGTACTAATAAATCAAACTTGCCTTTTTAAATATGTGGCCTACAGAGCTGTTGCTGAATTTATTGTGGATGTGCTCTACTCTGAATAAAGGTTTGTGGTATTTTTTTCTGTGGGAAAGAAGAATTCAGAAAGCTCTTCCTACCAACAACAAAAGACCACTTGGAAGTAACACTTCCTCAGCACCAGCCCTTCTCCTCCCCTTCTAAAGGGAGACCTCCAATCATGTTTTGATAGTTGCTCATTCAGATGGAACTGTGAATAAGGAGAACTTATTTTCATTGTTATTTCTAGCCCTAAATACATTTTCTTGAATCACAGTAATATCAGAGTTATGGTAGATGTCTTTAATGAATATTTTTTACTAAATTCCTCATCTTCTCAATGTCTGAAAAGAGCACAAAAAGTCCCCTCCTGATCTGAGGATAACATTTAAGTTACATTTACCAAGACTCTTCTATATTCATAGGTATATGTTTAAATCTCAACAAGAATCTTTCTTTATATTCATGCTGTTGGTAATGATAGTGCTAATTATATCTGTTGATTTTGACACCTTTTGTGAATAACAGAGGACTGTTGTCCTAGAGCATCACTAGAGTTGGTACAGACAACTTCAGAAGTAGAACAAATGATCTGCCTATGTTGAATGCAAGAATTTTGTTTGTGTCAAGTACAAGAAATCCTTGAGGCTACATGACCTTGTGTTTTTCTGACTGCCTAAACACAATATATTTGGTTCAGAGAAGTTTTGTTTCACATTAACTTTAAAAGATTTCTCCTGGTAAATGCTGAGCAGAACTAATAGGAGAAATTTTTACAACAGGAGATTTTTTTTTCCCTTTTTCCCTGTGACATTAACACTGGAGACAGGTATGCTCCTCTCATCAAACTTCATTTAAAATTTAATTATATTTTATGCCTCAGTTAATGACTACTGGGTATTTCTCATCAGGAAAGTTTTATAGACGACTATTCTTTGTTTTGTTCCTACTGATCAATATTAAGAAATCTCTTTTCTCTCTTTGTCTTTGAAGTCTTTGTATTTGTGTAAGTCAAAATTTTAAAAATATCAGAATTATTTAGCTTCAGTTTGCATACATCTTCCAACTCTGCTCTGTTTCTCTTTTACTTTCTCTCTATCTTCCCATGGCTTATTTCAGTGATACCCTCAAGTGCTTTATTGTTCTGAAAGAGATGCTTTCAATTAAAACATTCTTTTAAATCTGTTCAGTTATGCACTAATCTAAATATGAACTGGAAGTCTTGGCAATTGCAGTGGCCTCTATATCTCAACATCTCTGTGCTATTCAGCCCAAGTCAAATTCAGGTAGTAATCTAACAAAGGATTATAAGGAACTTCAGGAAATTTGCATAGAGTCACATAGAAAAATGCCAGCAATGTTTGGTTGAAAATTATAGGAAATTTCTTTCCTTCTTGATATTTGGAAATTAAAGCAATATTAACAAATAAGGTATATAAAGGTTTGTGTTACATAAAAAAATATCAACTGCAGTTTATAAATAAAATTATGGAATTTTGAATCAGGACATTTAATTATTTATGGAATAAAAATCAGACTAGATTTATTTTTCAATAATACATTAATTTACTTTCATACCTAGAATAGAAACTGGACAACTCTGCTGTGAAGAAAGCCTGTATTCACTATTTTGAATCTAACCTTTTATGTTGCAAAATGTGTTCTAATTAGTTAATTAATTCCAAACATACTGTGTATGCATATTCCAAATAACAAGTATGGAAATTAGACGTACTTCATTTTCAAAATTTTTATTTCTCGTTTCTCCAGTAACTGACATCTCTAAAATTAATGAGATTGGATATTCTACCTTACAGAATGCAGCTGTCATGTCATATTTATGAAGTTGAATAGTGTAAACATGTACATTCTTAATGCCATATTTTGTCTATAATTTTAGTTCATCATATGGTAATATAGAAAAAGAAAATGACAGCTGTAATTATATGTAGATAAGATAAGATAAGATAAGATAAGATAAGATAAGATAAGATAAGATAAGATAAGATAAGATAAGATTATATTAGACTAGAGCTACATCAGGAACCTGATTTCAGCTTTAGCTGGTTTTCAGGTTACTTCTGTGGTTACGCACAAGAACACAACCTCCTCCCATTTTAAAATAAATGCTCATGTTAGCTGGCACAATTTTTAATCTGAATTTGCCTTTTGCAATATTAACTCTAGTCATCAAACTTTCAGATTTTTAAAATTGAGCAAGAGATCTATCCTCTTTCTTGTCAGAAATTCATGAGATAAGGGAAAACGTTTCTTCAGGGTTTAATTGTGATCTTTGCTTTACTTTTCACTAAAATTTTGTTATATATATAGTTTAGCTTGAAGAAATCTACACATTCTAGAAATCAGTTTCCCCACTCCCATTATTTTCATTTAAATTATTTTTATTTACCACATTGCCATGGAAATTGTTAAAAATAAGTGCCTGTGCTGTTAACCTGGCACTAAGGCTTGCAGGTCTTACTCCCAAGAATAAATCCCATGGATCTTAAGATATTCAGGAAAATTTAGGATTTATAAGCAAATATGAGTTTTTCTACTTTTTGTCTCTGTTCAGAAAGCTCATTCTGATGCATCAGAGTCTTCCAAAGTGCTGCAACTTCAAGCCATTCCTTTAGCATAAGAAGTGGGGAATATTCCTTAAAAGAGATTTCTGTCAGGAGCACCTTGGTCCTGCAGCAGATTTCTATTTTCTCTTCATAATGTGCCAGAAGGGACATACGTTCCTCTTTGCTTATTCTCTGTGTGACAAATGTCTGATGTCATCACAGAACTCCAAAACACAGTTTTAGGGCATCATATATGAGTATGGTATTCTAGAAGTCATCCTACACATTTACACATTTGACAATAGGCAACCAAAAACTGAAACTCTGTAATACATGGTGATTTTAATCACTGTAATTGTAAAATAAAATCTATTTTTTTCTCTGTTGTTTTCTTTTTTAAAATAAAATATTTGGTGAAATTCTTGAGGAACAAACTTACATGCCATTAAAAATTCAGATACCATTAAAAATTCAGCTGACCTCTGCATAGGGAATACTGATAAATTGCTGACTGCACATAGACAAAAAATATAAGTACAAAAATTTGTATGTAAATTATCTGTTTCTAAAAATTGTGGTAGTAATGTCTTTGAACCTATAATCTAGCTGGGTGCATTCTTTAGATGATACTTTATCTAGTATTTAAGTATCTTCCTTGTTTTATTTGTTCAGAAACCATTTGAAATCCTTACAAGATGTATAATGTCTATTCATAAATAAATGAATACCTGAAATGTTGCTAGACAGTTTATAACTTTTAATGTCTTAGATGAATTGTGGGTGACCTTCACACATGGTCTATTTTTCTGCACTTCAGCTTAAAATCCAAATGTCAAATTCAGGAGTAGATTCCGAGCTACTTCAATCAGAGAATGTTAAGAAGCTGAAATGATTTATTTATAAACTATAGAAATGTTGTTCACTAGAATAAGCAGTTATTTTGTCACCCATATGGAGATTTACATTTTCTAAGTTATTTTTTGGCCTCTAGTACTTTTCTAAATGAATTTACTCTCAGCAGCCAAAAGACAAAGTTGAATTTCAAACGTGCTGAAAAGGAGAATGAAATATAATATATGCAGGTTCTCAAGGTCTGCATTATCAGTACAATGAAAGTTTCCAGTCCATAACATGCCACTTACTGCTTCTAAGATGTATGCCTTCAAAACTTTTATGTCCTTCACCATTCTGCTCTCCCTTATCCCTGCTGTTCCCAAGGCACTGCCATTGGCTCTGGAGCTGAGCTGTGTCCTTGGTGGGTGGGTTGGAGCTGGTGGAACCAGCTCTGTCCCACACGAGGCAGCCCCTCCACACAGGGGCCATCTGCCATTCCCCTGCACTAAATAAAATTATAAGTAAAGAAAGCAGCTTATATGGTGTTTTATGCTGTTAAAATAAAATCAGGAGAAAGACAGTTTCACCACTTAAGGAAGTTAAGTCTAAGCAGTACACAGAATTGGGTGAGGACCTGGCTGGGGTGAACAATGTTCTTTCCCAGTGTTTTTAGTGAATTAATAGTCATAACTGTTAAAGACATAACCATAGTCTGGTTTTATTACCAATCATCTGTCTGGCATATAATTTTCTAAGTCAGGATTTTTTTCTGTGAAACTGAAAAGAATCAAAAATTGTTCTGACTCTATCCACATTTGAAAAGTTTTCAGTCAGAAGCATATGCCAGAGAAATTCTTGGACAAAGGTCTTGGCCCACATTAAAAATCATACACAGGTGAGTGGAAAGGTGGCCTTAAGAGGTCATGTAATCCACGTGCCACTGAGGAATACGTGTCTGCTTGACAAGTTTCCAAACTCCGTGACTTTCAGGAGGAAGTCCTTTCTCATACCATGGTGATGCACACTGCCACCCATGAGGGTACAAGATGCTGCTCTCACCAGCTCTTTGTCCTTGACAGAAACTAACATGTCTTGTTGCAAGGTTCATTCTGAGAGTAAACTATTTTCCTACTTACAAATTGTAAAAAAGTGCATAATTGAAACAGCATCACTACAGCAACAATATCTTGTCAGTTTTCTTTATATTTTTATAACAATTAAAGGTGAGTCTTCACAGCAATTTGACTTAACAGAATAACATTGTACAGTAGATGTAGGCTATGAATAAAATGGATGCATGTGCAAGTAGAAAAAAAGCTATAGAAACATCTAATGACCACCATCAACCACGAACTAAATTTTGGTGTTCACACAAAATGAGAAAGTTAGAGATTTCCAATCTGCAAAATTCAGAGCAGGATTACTTATTGTAATTCAAGCTCAAGATTCTCCACTTTTATTTGCCTATCTGTTCCTCTTAGCAGTGTAGTTTGTCCACTCTTCTTCTTGTCAGACCTTTAAATTAGATCTTGATTTCCTTTCTCCACCCTGACTTGAATCAGTTCCAAATGAATAAATCCCTAATCAAGCAACAACTATCAGTTTATTGATGTTCCTGCTATAGCCCATGCAGAATAGAGTTCACAGAAAAAGAATTACAAAAAAGTCCAACACAACTCTGTACCAAAAGTAACATTGCTTACATTGTGTGGTCCAAAAGCTGACTGTTTGCTCTGTTTATAAGATACATGCCCGGAATTTTAATGAAATATTTTAGCATAAATAAATTCATATTTGTCTATATATATGTATAATTGTATATGTATTATTGTTTTGACACGTCAGACCAAATGAAATGGTAAAGTTTCTTTGGCTATTGGGGCACTCCAGCTCAAAAATGGACATACTTGAATAATTCCTCTAGAATATCATTAATATATTGCATTTCAAGTGGAGTAAAATCTCCATGGTCTTTTTCAGTGTGTAGTTTTTTTCTCACTTGATAGATGATATGAATAGCAACTGTGAATTCACACATTTTCTTATGCATACCAATAACAGGCCATATAAAGGTGACAATAAGATCCAAATGAGCTCATAATAGCAGAGCAAATTGTGGGCCATTTTTTAGGTTTATCTTGAACTTCTGAGGCAAAACCTGCTGCAGGTGCAAATGAGTAGCATTGATAGACTGGGAAGAAACTTCATAAACCCACAATCAGTTTAGCATACACATTATGTATATTATGTTAGAATGAACTAAATTCTTTTTATCCTGGATTAAAATGCTTGTCAATAAAGCAAAACCAAGATGATTGTTGATCTTTGCTTGAGTGAGTTAATGAAAGCACAGCTGAAAATGATTTGCTGAAATTATACCCTGAAGGTGCAGTGCTGTATTGCTTACCCATTGGTCTCTCATACTGCCCCAGTGCTCCTGAAGTTTTTATGGCTAATGATACAGGGAAGTTGTAGCTGAATTTATATTTATGTGAAGACCATCAGTGCTATATATTATTGTAATCATTTGGCACATGCATGAGATATAACTACTTTGGATGAAAACATGTGTGCCTATTTTATTACAACTAATGGAACATAAATTGTGCACAAACTCTCCCTCATCTTGGTTAATGGTAGTGTTATTGCACCATGTAACACAATGAATAGAAGATGTTAAGCATGGGTAGGAATCTGTGACATTTCAGTGCCACCTACCACAGCAGTGTTTGGCAGGGTTCCTTTAGTGTTATTTTTCATGTTCTATGCCTTTGCATATTGCAATCCTTGAGCATATTGCAATCCTTGAGCATATTGCATAAACTTTATACAGGAAGATGGGTTGAAAGAGTAGGACTTTGATATACCCTAATAGTTAGCAATGATAAATAAAAACTGAAAATATTAAGTCTGCGTGTTTATATTGGCTGTTGGGAGGAAAAGTCTATGAGGCTTTTTACTGAAATGCAAATTTCCTCTGGGGGAGAAAAAAAAGTGTCACAAATAAAAATTTTTTTGGAAAAGTAATCTTGTAATTTTCACTTTGTCTTCTGAAAGGATCTAAAATAATTTTAAGAGCTAAGTGTGCATATTTGAAAAGTTGCCTGCAAGAACGAGGTTGATTTTATTAGGGAAATGACACATAGTCATGGGAAAATAATGATTTCACCAAGTCCTGAAAAGATTTCACTGGTCATGGGGAAAGAACTCAAGTGGCATAAAAGAACTAGCATGGAAAAGTATGAGGGTAGAGAAGTAGATTTTAATCCTATTGTTGATTCAAATTGAATCCTATAGGCTTCCTCAGCAGTAGGAATAGATACTTGAAAATAAAAATGAATGCAGCACAGCCAGGATGAAGACTGAATCTAAACTCTCTCTAATGTCTTTTAAGATCAGGCCAATAAAAATCCATTGTGATTTGCACCAATAAAACTGATGAGATTGACAGTTCTTTATCAAAAACATAAAAAATGAACAATTTTGCAACATATATTTTGTTAACAAACAGCTAAAAGTGTCTTTGTGTAGAAATATTTTCCAGTACCCTACTAAAAGGATTACAACCTTCTCGGTACTAAAAGAATGAAGGAAGAATTATTGTATATGGATTTAAAAGGAAGAACTTCCTTCTCCTGATGCACCATACAAGAGTTTTTAAAGTATAATTTCCCAGAGTCTTATTATTCAGATATCTTCACAGGACAAATTAATTATAATAATAGATAGTATAATTACTTGTTCAGTGACTATATAATAAGATTGCAGCTTAGACAAATTCGAGCTATAAACAGATTCTTCTCTATGAATGTTATTAGTCTGAGTTGCTTTTCTGCTGAAAATTCTTTTCCATAGGTGATTCCAAGTATATGAAATACTCAGATATCTCATCCTAAGCTATATTATTATTGATATTAATATCAACAAGATATTAAAATCTGTTATTGTCTGATATTCATTGCTCTTCTTGAGGTTGCATCTGTGATTCTGATCTTACAGTGATCTCTGAATTTGTTGTACATAATCATTAATAATGTTTTAAAAACCAAAATCAATCAGCTCTGCTCCAGAAAACTCTACATCAAGGTCTATACAAAATAAAATAAAATTAAAAAAATTTGAAATGGAATGAGAATGGCAAATAATATTAGTATTAAGAAATTTAAAACCCAGTAAATATGCTAAAACTAGTCATCATCTTTGATAAATCCATATGTCTTAAATTTTGTATATTACTGAATGTTCCACAGAATATTTACCTTTTTTTTTTTTTTTTTT
>JAOTQP010000001.1:101209484-101251813 GCA_026413545.1 Cichladusa arquata
ATCTTTTTTTTTTTTTTTTTTAATGTGAAATCCAACATTCTTAATACTGATGCTTAAAACCTTTGAAATATATATTTAAAGAAAGAACCCAAATATTAAGTGTTTGCCAAATAGTGGTACAAAAATGACAACCAGAGGTAATGTCTTATTGTAAAACTATTTGTGCAGATCTAATAGAAAATAGAGTCTTTATGTTTAAAATCCACAATCCTAATAACAAGAAACATGTTTTGATTTGTTAAAAAATTTTACAAATGCAATGACTCTTCTATAGCGTCTAAAGGTTATTAAAAATTAGCTAATGTTGTCAACAACAATCTTTATCCATGAACAGTCATGGAATATTCCAAAACACTGATAGAAAGCTTCAGTTCTAAGCATTCCCTCCAAAGACATTCTCTTCTGTTCTATAAAATAACTTAAAAATGTGAGAATTTCTACATGTTGGCATCACTATTCTACTGTAAGAGTTACATATGTATACGTACCCTAATCTTTACATTACTTTGTGAATTCTTCTCTTGGTTTTGCAGGGTTGAATTCTCTTTTCAGCATTTGTTTTAGACAACCTTTCTCACAGTTAATCCCAAAATTCAATCCTTGAGCGATAGGTTTAAATTGCACTAATAGCTCTCAAATGAGAAAACAGGCAAAAGCTTAAATAATAAATAGATAGCAGTAATGCATACTGTCCAATTTTCATGTTCCTTAATACACCTTTATTGCTGTAAGAAGCTATAAACTTCAGTTCCTCATTTGTAAATGGCCTGTGCCAGCTGAAGATGAGAAAAATATTTTCTGGTATATTTACCTGCAAGGAAAACTTCTATTTAGTGTATGTGTATGTTTTATTTAAACAATATACTAATAGCAGTTTCTCAGTCAAGTGAAATAAAGGCAAATTATTTTATTCTGTAAAAAATGCATAAATGTGTAAATAAATAAAAATAATGATGCTCAGACCACTAGAGATGAGTTTTTCTATGGTCTCAATTTCTATATACAGACTCTGAATTACAAAACTGCCTCAAATATCAATATAGTGCACAAGCACTATAAGTACACCCTGAAATACTAATTTCTAATTACAAGGTTCAATTTGCAATCATTTTGCTGATTGAAAAAATGCTCCTTTGCCCTTTTCATGTAATTTAGGTCTCTTAAAACAGCAAGAAAAATATGTGCTCAATGGAAAGCATTCTACCTCCATACACAAACTACAAAATTTATAAAGTGCCTTATTTTAAGTAGGCTTGGCTATCTGCAGTTTGCTGTGCTTTAATGCAGCAGTATGGACTGGTCTTTCTGTACCAAGTGCCATATGACATATGTCATACTTCATCTATATGAATTTTTGTGGCAGTACAGTGAATAAAGTGTGGCTGAGACAAGCAAGTATTTCAAAATATCTGAGATACAACAGGACAAAAAAGTCGTTGAAGGAGGATTGTGCTCTAGGACATGGTATGTGGGGTCAATTGAAATTAAAAAAAAATAAAATTGCCCGACAAAATAAGATTGGTGTTTAGAAAGCAAGAAGTAACACAGAGAAATGATGGATTGCCTTATTTTGTAAATATTAGAAACATGAAAGTGGTATTTTTTGTGGCAAATTAGACACAAAGTAACAAAGCTGAAGCTCCTTCTTTGGCTACAAAACATTCCACCTTTTCACCTTTTTAGTTTCTAACTAAAAAAAACTGCTGTGAGTGCAGATTAGATATTGATTACTGAAAATGTTTGAGTTAAAATGTTTTATTTGCTGCTAGCAAATTCAGGATTTTATTTCTCTAAAATTGTCTAGGTTTTGGTGGACTGTCTAGTCCTGAAGCATCTTTCCAAGCTGTAGTAATCCATTACCTGTCTCTAAAGCATAAAGAAAACCCTAATTCATTTTCTTGTTGCCATTCTTTTAGAGCCAGAGAGCATAAGATATTGAACAACCAGCACTCTAACTAAAGGCTGTAAAGAGTAAAATCCTTCAGCAGTACCTTTTAAAACTATGTTTTAAAGTTCAATTATCCGATTTCATTGATATTACCTAACCTGGCTGGCATTAGAATTGATAGACCTCAATGATTGCCTTTGTGAGGTTTTATTTATCCTCAAGATTTGTATTGAATATCTTGTATGTATATGCATTTTACACCACATTTTTTAGAGCAGAGGGTTCTGAGTCATTTTCTCATTTAAAAAAACTACCTTTCCCTGAGTTCATCAAACCAAGAGAAAAGTAGGAAAACATGATGATGTAAACAAGACAGCCTTCTAGGATGTAAAATAAAGAGTAAAGAACTATTTGTCAGTCCCCTTCTCCCAGAATGATCCTGGGGTTTGGATAAGAAAGACAGGAATTTAAAACATTCCACCAAACACTAAAAGCAGTAATGACAAAACCCAGCAGATTTAGAAGAGGCTTTTCTGTTGTCAGAAACAGATGTTCTTGTTAATCAGGATAGTACAGACACAGAAAGAGTGGTTGAGCTTGAAGAGTCTCCGCTGGCATTATTAATTGCAATGACTCAGAGGAGATCCCTTACTTCAAATCTTCATTATATTATCATAGCATTCTCTTCTTTTGAAATATTTGCAGGTATTGGTATTAATGTACTTGCAGGTATTGGTATTAATCCTAGGGTATGAAGTACTGACCAGCCAGCCACACATCAGTGCCTTTAATATCATGGAATAGATCCTCCTGGAACACACATCCAAGCATAAGGAAGACAGGGAGATGATTAGACATAGCCTACAACAAGGTCAAATTGTGCCTGACTGATCTTGTGGCCCTCTGTAGCGGAAAGAGCAAGACAAGAGCTGTAGTTGTCAACTATCTTGGCTTCTTGTCCTTGGACACAGTCCAACAAAACATTTTTAATACTACATTGGAAATATATGGGTTCGAATGATGAACTCTTAGATGGATTAGGAATTGGCTGGGTTGCCACATCCAAACTGTGTCAATAGCTCAATATCTAAGAGGAAACCATTAACAAGAAGAATCCCTCAAGGGCACACACTAGAATCAATACTAGTTAATGTTTTCAGTGATGATACAGTGGGATAGAGGCTATGGGGCGTGATTGATGGCCTGGAGGGAAGGGATGAAGGCTTGAAGAGTGGCCTGTGCAAAACTCATGAAATTTAACAAGGAATAGTGCAGGGTGCTGCACCAGGATCAGGGCAATCCTTGGTGGTAACACTGACTGTGCGATGAATAGATTGAGAGCAGCCCTGCAATGAAAGGCTTGGAATTTCTAGTGGTTAAAAAACTGGATAAGAGCTGGCAATGTGTACTGGCATCTCAGAAAGTCACCTGTATCCTGACCTGTGTAAAAAGAAATTTGGCCAGTAGGCTGAGGGAGGTGATTCTCCTTCTCTGCTCTCACAAGACCCCACCTGGAGTCTAGCTCTGGATCCCCAGCACAGAAAATGGATATAAAAAAGGTCAGAGTGCAGGAGAATGTCTCCTACGAAGAAATGCTGGAAAAGTTGGAATTATTTAGACTGGAGAAGAAAAGGCCTTGGGGAGACCTTATTGTGGCCTTTCACTATTTAAAGCAGGGATTACAAGAAAGATGGAAAGACACTTTTTACCAGGACTGTAGTGATAAGGGTCAATGTTTTCAAATTTATAACAAAGTAAATTAAGATTAAACATCAGGGAGAAATTTTTTAGGATGAGGGTAATGAGGTCCTGGAACAGGCTGCCCAGAGAAGTTGTGGATGCCTCATCCTAAGAAGCGTTCAAGGCCAGGCTGGATGGAGTTTTGAACAACCTGATTTAGTTAAAGTTGTTGCCATTCATGGCAGGATGCAGATCAGAAAATCTAATCTACAGCCTGAGGAAGTTGGTAAAGCTCAACTTTTGGCTTCTTGTCACTTGGTCAGTGTCAGTTTGATTCCTCTAACACTGCTGTTCCTTTAACTAAAGGATTATCTATTTTCTCAGCCCCCTAACTGTTTTCTGGGGAGAATAACAAGGCATTTTTGTTGATTGGAAGCCAGGTGGCCTCCCTATAAATGTTATGAGTGGTGAAGAGGAGAAGGCCAAATTCAAGAAGAAAGTGGAGACAAGCACCTGCTGCACAAGTCACTTTCTCTTCATATCTCACAAAAAATCATTTCATAAGAATAATTCTCAACTATTCTAGGCAGATTAGATTCTGATTTCATAGCACTTAGTGAGATGGTGTGTTTGACTCACATGCTAAGGGTGTCTCCTAGGAGTAGATTTCACAGCTCATCAGTGCTAAAAAAACTCCACAAAGCTGAGTTGCAGGAGAAAGATGAATCTGTGGGTCAGTCTCTCTGTGCATATTTGCAAGAGCAAATCTAATTTACTAAAATCAGAAAAGCTGTTGTTTTATTTCCCAAGTTTTTGTCTATTTTGTATCCATATTTTAACATAAAGCCTTGCAGCCCTTTCTTATAGAAAAGTTGAAGTATTGCAAACAGTCAAAAAGAAGTACACAGAAGTTAGGTTTATAACAATGAGGTAGGTTCAGCTCCTTGATTTAGAAAAGTGTTAGGAAAAGATATCTGACACACTATATATCAGTAAACATGCTGATTGGTGCAAATTTCAAGTAAGCCTATTTCTTTTTGTATTATCTCAGATTCTAACTGCATTTTTACTGACTAAATCTATCCTCATACAGAATCTTCAGGAGTTTTGCTTTGGTAAGTCCCATCAGATAAGAACAATTATGGATATGACTACAAATCTAAAGGGTTTAATTTGTCAAGCAGCTCTTACATTCTTCTTACAAATCAATACCTTTTCTGACCCTCTTTTTTTGACAGGATATTTTTAAAATTGAAATATCTTTATAGCTTTGCACAGAAGCCTGACAATGAGGATAGCTAGTTAATTAATATGATAGTTTTAATAAACAAATATATTTTCATGTGACATATAGGAGGAGTGTTCCCCTGAAGTATTTTCTTGGATAAAGGTAGATTTTTTTCTGCTGAAAATAAATTTTATATTTGTATACACATTAAATATCTCAGTTTAACTTTATCCTATTGACATTCATAACTAGTAAATGGGTGTGAAAAAAAAACCCAACAAAACCCTGAAAAACCTATGCAAATGTGGGAATTTAATTTGACTTTTATAAATCGTGCTAAACTTGTCAGCTTTAGGTTACATAATTTTAAGAAAATTGAGAAATACAAATAAATAAAGGTAAGAGTGAGAAAGAAATTAATTAAAAAGTATTTCACAGTAAACCAATTTACACAATGTAATGCAAACATTACCCAGCACAACTGATATAATGATAAGTGGTGTCAAAAGTAGAGAATATCATGAGGAATTTTAAGTTAATTGGTATTGTTAGTATACTTTAAGGAAGGAGCTTATTTATGTATAATGTGTTATGTAAAAGCAGTAGATCAAAGCCTTTAAAAAGGGTGGCATGACAGGGATTTAACAGTTTCACTAATTGCTAAGGGAGTTTTAACTGGCAGATATTCTGAAAAAATAGGCTTTAAATCTACTATTATAAAATCATAGAATGATCTGGATTGGCAAAGACCTTGAGAATCATCATATTCCAAACCCCATGCCATGGGCAGAGGTAGCTTCCATTAGACAGGTTGTTCAGAGCCTCATCCAGCCTGGCCTTGAATTTTCCAGGGATGGGGCAGCTACAGCTTCTAGGAAACCTCTTCCAGTGCCTCATAACCCTTACAGGAAAGATTTTTTCCTAATGTCCAATCAAAATCTGCTGACTTTTAGTTTGAATCATTCCCCATTGTTAAGTCACTCCAGGCCCCTCTAAATTGTGGGCTCTCTTCATGTACCAGAAGGATGCAATTAGGTCGCCCCAAGACTTTCCCTTTTCTAGGCTGAGCAACCCAAATTCTCTCAGCGCCCGCTGGGGTCTGTAATGGCCCAACACCTTCCCCCAGCAGTAGCAAATGCAATCATATTTACTGGGCCACAGCTATTAAAGCTGATATGACTTCACCTAATTTGACTTAGCAATATCTTTGATCTATGGAATGAATGAATAAAAAAAAATATTTGTAATTATCCACAGTATGTGTTTAGCTTGTTATAAATGACTTTAATAAATCCAAACATTTGAAAAGATATATAAGTTTAACTAATGGAAAATATTGAATCTCTACTTTTACATTTTTGTTGAGGGGAAGCTGGAAGAGCAATTTGCACATTCTTGCAGCACATTCTGGCTTGCAACTTCACAGTCTCATTCAAAATTTACTCAGAAAATACAGGTTGACCCCTATTTATTTATTTCAAAGAATGTTTGAGGATGATGATAAGAAGAGGGTAAAAGTAAAAAACTGAATAATCCAAATAGTGAAAGTTGGATTTATCATTAATTAGATCTCCTGGGATATGCATGCACTATGTAAATAAAAGTTAAGTATTTTATAAATAACATTTGCAAGCATACGTCTGGCTTACTAATGATCCAGAATTCTAGTTCCAAGAGTTCTATCTAGGGTCAAACATATTTTAATCTAGATTTTATTCCTAAAAAAATGAAGTATGTGCATATAACTCCTGACATTAAAGATTTTGAAGCCACGCTAGAGTTTGCTTTATTAATCTTCATATCAGCCAAGCATTTTAAAAGAATTTTAAGCAGCACCTGACTGAATCTTTTGGAATGCCATCTTCTGAGGGTGAATAGGTTAAAAAAGGTATTTTAAGGGGCAAGCAAAAGGCAAATGCTGTAATAACTTTCATGATAGAACAATACGTTTCCAGCTGCATAAACTGGTTTTTTGGTGCCCTCTATGTTCTTGGCCACATTTCTACTTCCATTAATTCATGCTATCACTTTTATGCCTACCTTGTTAATACTGAAGCTGCATGAATGAAAAATTATCTCCCCCTCACCATTTATAGTTTCTCTTGCATATTTTCTGTTTTGAGACCTTAAGGCTAACAATTTGCTGATAAAAAATGACTGGAATATTGACAGACATACAAACTAGATAGCAAAAATCCCATCCCCAATCTGTTAATTAAAAAGGAAATATTAGCAGAGAATTTCCATCTTGTTCTTTTTCAAGTTTGCTGCATCATTGGAGATGTTAAAGGGATAAGTGTGGTTATCCCTAAAATTAGGAGAGTGGTTATTTTCTCACTAGTTGCTCTATTTTCATTCTGGTTTATTATTTGGGGGACTTTTTGTGCGGTGTTTTGTTGTTTGTTTGTTTCTTATTGTTGTTGTGTTGGTCTGTTTATCTTTTTAATTATGAAAAAACCCAAACCATTTCATTTACTCATCAACCTAATGTGCAGAAACCCACAGAATGTGGATGGATGAAACTGCCTTTGAAGATCAGAAAATCTTCTGATTTACAGATGCTCTCTATAGAGATATCAAGACATGCTTATGGCAACAAAATTTCCTCTTGCAGCTAAGGATGCACTGTGATGTCTGAAGAGACTGTAAAATGGATTTGTCTTGGTGAGGAGCCAATTTAATCTTGATTTCTGTCTTGATGTTGGTTGTCAGAGCCATATAGGGGAGGGAGTGCCCATGTGCCACTTGCCAGAGGCAACTAGAAGATGGGTGAAACCCTCCTTTCTGGGGAGACTGCCTGGTAATAATTTCACACCAGTGACTGGACAAGAGGACACAGCCTCAAATTGTACCAGAGGAGGTCCAGGTTGGACATCAGGGGGAATTTCTTCACTGAAAGAGCTGTTAAGCATTATAACAGCATTGCCCATGGAAGTGGTGGAATCACCACCCCTGGAGATGTTCAAGAAATGACTGGATGCTGCACTTAGTGCCATGGTCTAGTTACCAAGTTGGTGTTTGGTTGAAGGTGGGACTCCATGCTCTTGTAGGTCCTTTCCAAATTTAATGATTCTATGATTCTATGATTCTGTGATTGTACAAACCACATTTCCCTGCAGTGGTGACAGAGTATATTAATATTTTCATGCACTTTCTCTACTTAACACAAATGTGCTTACATCATAGACAATTTCTGAACTCTTCATAGCGTACTCGTGTCTTTACATATCTATTGTATCCTAAACACTTGAGAGATTTCCATCTGAAAGCTGAGAAGGAAATATTCTCACAATGGTAGGTAATTTCTAAGGCACCTTGACGTACAACCACAACTTTCCATCAGAGAAACACAAAGGAAACGAGCTGGTGTGGGAACAGCTGTGGTATCTGCAGACATGATATATTAGAAATAGCTGGCTGAGGGATGTTCAGCACTCCTCTGCATGGTGAGAGTGAGGAAAAACAAGCCTCGCCTGAGGATGCTTTATACTGGGAAGAGGATGTCTGTCTTCATCAGTCAAGACTGAACCGAGTCTAAAGTTCTGCTCACCACTTCTGTACCCTGACAGAGTGATATATTCAAAGTTTTTCATGCTGCTAAGTAGTTTAACCTCAGTAAGTTGGTGAGCAAGTGTGCTACAACTCATGGTAATTCTATATCCATATGTCGAGCCAATTTTAAATGGTTAATACATATTTGTCACTGTGCCATGCATTTGTCTTCAAAATGTCATGCCAGCTCCTAAACAAGCAGAATATAACATTTTCATAGTTCAATTAAAACAAAAATACAGTATGTAGGGTACATCTGATAATGTTGTTGTGAGGAAAGTAGTTTTTGATAGTTCTTACATGCATCACTATGAAAGATTTGTGAACAGCTTCATCTCAGGAGGGGTAGGATAGTGGTCTGAATATGCCTTTGCATATAATCTTGGAAAATGTTTTTATCAGTCTAAGATGCTTAGAATAAGGAAGTTTATTGTAAAGCCTATGCATTTCCTCCTTTTAGATATTTCTTTACCCGGCCCTTCCTATGACATTTATAATATATTTCTTGGAGTAGTCAATGAAGAACATGGTTTATTCAACCCTGTGAAAATGGGGTTTGACAGCCTTGAGTGTAAGTGTGGTAGCTTAATATGGAGAAACTGTATTGATTTAGACAAGTATTTATAGTGTATAGTTTATTTTCAAAACAACTCTATAACACTAGGAAGCACTAATCGTCTTTATTTCATATATGGAAAAAAAGTTACAGAGGATTAGATAGACAGAATAATGGTTATTTATGTACTTTGTATCAAGAAGCCACAGAATAAAGCCATTTTTGGATCCAGGTTTATGATCATTCACAGGAGTGTAACTACTGGGTTACAGAGCTGTGAACTTTTTCTCTTTTTTTTTTTGGCACTTTCTGCTGCCCACTCTGTAGGGAATTATTTATTTCTGATGTCTTGTTAGTTTCTTAGTTAGAACATCCTCCTTGGAACTGAGATACAGGGTTGATCTATAGGAAAAACCCAAACCCAGGCCCATTATTTAGAAGAATCAAAAAATACTTTTTTGATTTCTAAAACATTTTTTTTAAATATAGATAGTAATTGCCCCACTGAAGACTCTCATGATTGGCTTCACCAGAAGCTGGGTTTCATGTAAACATAGGCAATGTCTTGATTTGCATCCTTGACTCTATTTGAACATTAGGTCTGCTTTAGGAGGTTATAAGGTAGTTATTTATCAAAGCTCATTGTAAACCGTAATATATTCTCAGGATTAACCAATTACAGACAAAATACTGGAAAATGTATGCTATCTTTTAAATTTTTTTCCACTTTAAATGTGCTCATTTACTGTCTTCTCATTTTTGCCACCTTTCAACCCTGAATTTATTATCTTAGTGAGTACTCTACTGTATCTTAAATTTCAATGGATCTGCCCTCTTTCAGCTACATAAAAAATATTGCTTGCACTTGCTGCTACAAGTCATATGTCCTCTGATTTAAACTCATCTTGGCACTTCGTTTTTTTGTTTAGCCTGTAATGTTTAAGTTTTGCCCATTTTCATGTGCATCAAACTCTCTACTTTACTATTACAATTATTCAATCCATTTTTATGAGTCAGAGGATTATAATACAAAGGCCATCTACTTGATGGATAAAATATGAATACTTTTCTCAGAATTCAAATGAACTTTCATTCCATATACTAACTTATTACTAAATAAAAAATGCAATTCTTGAATATTTTGATGGTGTTTGCAGTTTTGGAATAGGTTTTGCTCTAAATTGGCTTGAAAGGGAGCATTTCTGTTCTATTTTCTTCCTTGAACAAAGGTCACAATTGTTAACAGTCTAACTTTTTGCACATAGGTTATCTCATACCAGACACAAAAGTTTTACAGACAATAAGTTTTATTTCTCATAGAACAATATCCCTTGAACATCTCTTTTATAACACCCACACTCAAAGCACATCATGTGGGTGAAGAGGGAGAAAAAAGAAGTAAGGCTTGACAATATGTATCATGTTAAGATGACTGGTCTGCAAATTAAATGTCTCTATAGTTACTTTATTCTATAAAGAACTAGAAATAAACTTCCATCTGCTCCTTCTAATGAGTACTATAAGAAAATAAGAAGTTAGCAGAGAATAAAGGTATTCAGAAAATATTCTTATTTTTGTAGAAAGTATATATATTTTTATAAATAACATCTATTTTTCGGAACCTTTAAGGTGGATTTTGTCTTTTCTACAATGCAGTCCCATCTAGGGCAGGAGAATCAATATCAACGGATTGTGAGGATTTTTGTTTTTTCTTTTCTACATACAATTCACCTAAAGCCCTAATGTAGAAAAACAATTCAAAATGTGTTTAAGCCCTACTGAATTCAACAAGATTTATACCTCTATGCCTCTAAGAGAAGAAAATGCTGAAATAACTGACTCAGAGTTTGAGACCAAGTTAGGGTTATACATCTGCTCTTCTCCTCTGAGCATGCCAAGACAGGACACAGCACACAGATTATCAGGAATAGCAAATGCTATTTTTTGCTCCTATCAAGGCTGGTTCCTGTCAGTGTAACTTAGCTAGAAGCTGAAAACCCTCTTATTCAAATTGTTTCTGAGAGCTGGGGAAGTTCTCCCTGCCTAAACAGGTACTGCCTTTTCTGTGATTCAGTGCCTCAGCACGCTCTGGAAAATGTTCCATACTCTTCATTAAGGAGAATTTTGTCTTGTTTGGCTTTAGAGAAATCTTTAGCTGACCATTTAATAAGAAGTTTCTGTAAGTGCATTAAGACCACAACTTTTTCTTCCCACTAGTCAGTGGTTAAGCTGTTAAATGCCAGGAAAACAAATCACAACTATTATCAACATTTCTCCAAGGTATATGAAGAAAGAAAGCACAGAAAATTGGATAGTTGCAAGGTAAATTTGGTTATTTGGTGATCCAAGGCCATGTCACAGCAAGGACAGTTGAAAGGAGGCCACTCAGCATGTTAACTCTCTAGGCTGGTAATATAATTTAGGCTCTGAGCACCCTCTACACAGACCAACAGTATCAAGTGTCAAGTCCAATCAGTTTTGTCTAGTTTAAACATAAAAATCTTCTCTTGACTGTCCATATAACCATTCACCAAAACTTTCAAATTGATGTGTCTAGAAGAAATATTTTTATCATCTGATGATTTACTTGTATCATTTGCCTGAGATTACTGTTTTGGTGAAATATATTTTAATGAATAACAAATATAGCCTAATATCTTTGTTTTACATACTTTTGGACAAGTGAAATGAGAGCTATACATTTTTAAGATCTATTTCTGAATTCACAGAGTTTTAATCTCTGGATTTTTAAAAGAATATTATTTCCTAGCACATTTTTATGTTGTCAGGACATTTACCTTGGATGATCTATGCTTATCTTACTGCTTAAGACTACATTTTCTAAACAAATGCTTTAGTGTTCATAAACTTAAGGCAGCAAGGATAGTCTCCTCATTGGGTAAGTTGTTCTGTCTCAAACTTCACTGAAGTTTGATGATCCTATTTGTTTGCTGCTGATAACTTTTTCTTAAAATGTTTCAGAGGACAGTTCATCTCTGCAAAGTGAGCTATTTAGAGACAAGTTGCTCACTCCCCAAAGCAAAGGGAACTTTCATTTCCCATTGGAAAACAGCAGTATTTTCATGGAAGAATTCCCCTCAAAAAACTGAGTCTGTGCCTCTCAATACATTGAGTTTGATACTTTTGCAGCACTGTTCTAGTTCTTCTGTATAAGATTTGATTGACAACAGAGTCAGATGAGTGGTTGTGGAAGACAGAAATATTTCTTCCTGCCATTACAGCAATCTTTGTGCAAGTGTCATTATCAACATCACAGGCAACAGTAATTCTGAAATTTAGAAATACTTCTAACTTCTTTTAATCTCTCTACCTCGCATTTACTATTAAATAAAATGTGTATTATTGAATTTTACATATGTTCTCATTTGCACCTTAATTCAGACAGAGGCATCTCTCAATAATCAGAACATAACAGGCAGTTTGTAACAAACAACCACCATGGCATCACCCACATGGATCTGATCCTGATCCATCACCTCTCAAATGTCTTGTCACCCATCCCAAGGCAGAATTCTCTGTGATCCTGCTCCTCTTTCACTTGCAACTTGCCATCCCTGCCTACCTTCCTAAACAATCTGTATCCATCCATAGCAGAACCTTATTTTTGTGGACTAACCCACTATGTTTCTGTGAAACCAAGGGGATGATGGTCCTGCAGTTTTTACCGACTTCAGATTTTTCTTGTGTGCTCCCTGTGTTGCATCTGTGAACATAAGAGCACTTCAGGAATGCACTCAGTTATGTTGTTTTCCTAAAAATGTACAAAACTTTCCCCATAGTAGTTGCTCACAGTCATGGTTCCAGCATATTAAAAATGTGCTTCATGGTTGTTGAAACAGTAGTGAGTATATTGGAATTTTTAGGTTATTCAACAAGGGGAAAATGTTGTTTCTTCAGTAAAAGTCATAGAAATATGATCATACCTACTGCTTGATTTATGATCTGAAATGTCGTTCTTGGTTTGTTCAGTGTTGTTTTTGCTTTTTCCCCACCAAACATTTATTTCCTTTTCCTGTCAGTAGCAATATCTCTTGATGCAAAGTAGATGAGACTAACTGGTGTTCACCTTCTCAGTATTGTCAGGGTTTGTGTTCTGGTAAAGTGAAAAGAGAAATGATATGTAAGGGCAGCCTTATGTCTAAAAAGCACTAGACAGGCATTCCCTCTGGTTCTCAGGGCACAGGCAGAATTTTCCTTCTTTACCCCTGTTAACATTGCCAAGGTCAGCTCCTGCTCCTAGTTGTGTGATGCAAAAGTGGGAAGATATGCAGCCTCTTTCTCTCTAACATGCAAACTGAGATTCCTTCAACACTGAAGCAGTGACTTCCAAGCTAACATCCCTTGAGCCAGTGCTGGAATAGTAAGTGTGGCTGTGTGAAAGAAATGTGGATGTTTGCTAGGGGACAACTTAGCAATTTCTGTGCTGCAATTCCTTGCTTTATGTAAATGGCCAATCAGCAATTCTGGCAAAAGGAATCATTGCTTGCTTAACATGTGCATTAATTTTTTTATCATCCCTGAACACCTCTGTCTCCAGATTTGCATGAGCAGTCTCATTCACAAAAAAGTTAAAAAGGGAGAAAAAAATTACCTTAGTGCAATTATACTATGCATGTATGTTTGCTTAGATATCCTGAATGTCTGAGAAAACATATCCTAGAAACTATCCTAGGTTTTTATAGCAGTATACCTCTGCTATTTTGAACTTGAAAATACCCATGTTTAATGACATTTCAAAACCCAAACAAATCCAAGCCTGAAAATTGTTAACTGAAGAAACTGGAAGAATATTAATATAAGTCAGGAAAGCTGTAATTAACTCCACTATCTCCCTACAAACATTGTATGATAATTCCAATAAGCAATTTCTCTGAAGACAACAAAGCACTGAAATAACAGCTTTACATATTCAGAGTTTAACAGCCTGAAGTAAAATACTCAACAACCTGCCTATTCATCTAATTAACACTGCTGATTCATATTCAAATAGAACTTCCTCAGGGCATGGGAAGAATTCCACAGGTTGTTTGAATTCACTGATCCTCACCTTTGATGGTTCCTCTTGAAAAACAGAGGGAAAATGCCCACCAGAAATAATTAGAACGGAAATAAATAGGTTTGTTGAGCATGAAACAATGTAAAACAATCTATGTAATTTAATTTCTCCAAAAAAAGATTCTAAAAGTTAACTTGATCTCTGGGATCACCCACATTGCAGTGGGTTACTGCACTGGCAAACTAGTACAATAAAATCCACCTCAAACCATTCTACATAAAACTTGTAGTTAAAGCTAGTACAAAATGTTATAGTTTACTTGCTTTCTGTGTGACACTTGTTTTATATCTGTAGTAGTTATATCTTGGATAATAAATTGAGTTTACAGTGTTTAAAAACCTGTTGTTTTTTTCCCCCCTAACTTTACTGCTTTCTTCAGTGGAAGTGAAGGTTTTGAACATTTCAGAGCTATAAACATGAAGGCTAAGCTTCTTACAAAATGATTTGGCTTGCATTTTTATGGTATCATTTAGATGTTAAGATAAATCTGACAGACAAGAGTTATAATTATCAATCTGCAAAGACTGTGATTCCTTTGAAGAGTAGATTTATGGCTTCTGATTCAATTAGAATAAATCATAATGAAAACATTATATGAGCCTGGAGCATGAAAATTAAAAACACACCCTCTGGTTCATATGTAATTGTTCCCAGTAAACTTCATGCTGGAATAAAATAAGTTAATCAAAGCCAGAAAAACAAGAAAATGCATCACAAATTACTATTCAAGAGTTGAACATCACTGAGGAAAAGAAAAAAGAAACAAACCTCACTTCATTATCAAATCTGTATTCATTTTATCAGCACTTTAGGATAGAAAAATATTTTGGAGGTATAGAGAGCCTTGAAAAATCACCCATTTTCCCTCATGGGGTCAAAGATACATTGATTTCCTGTAAGTTGTACTTTGTACCTTTTGGGTTTATTTTTTTATTTATTTGTAGAATTACACAATGCCATTGCTTAAATTTATATGGGGTGATGTGTTCTTATTCCCAAAGTGTGTAAAAATCAAAAATAGAAACTAATTGTAGGCTTTTTCTTTTCTCTATGAATTTCTGTTTGTGAGATTCTAAAGTGTCTCTCATGTAGCAAATTAGTGTTGTATTTTGTACAGTATGGAGAAATCACCAGTATCTCTACAAAGGAAGTAGGATATGAATAGAATGTAGTCTGACTTTTGTCACATATAAAAGAAACCAAATAAATTCAATTTTGTGAATTCTTCAAGTGCCCAGACACCTTCTAATCAAGTTATTTTTAGCAGCAACTGTGAATGGAAATCTGTGCAGCTCAGGTATCAGTGCCTGAACAAGGGCCAAACAGAAATCAGTTACAAAGTCACCTGTGTCGGGAAGTGAGGGGAATGGACAGACGTCCTCAGACACTGAATCATCTCAAGACATGACAATGTTTGCAAAATTTTAAGGAAAATGGGAAAACAGAACTTTTGGTATAAAGATTTCAGGACATCTGTTCTCTATGTGGATTTCTGCTTTGTTTTATGAATTAATTTCTGGGTTAAGAATAAACATCTTTTTCATTAACACTCTGTGTCCCTGCTGAGCAGTAAAGAAAAAAATATATTCTTTTTCCTTTGTATTTCAACATATGGGTAATAAATAATGAGCACAGCCTTTCCATATGCTAAAATAAGGTACTTGTACTTGTACTTTCCAAATATGTAAAGTTGCATGACATTTTCACTTTTCCCCCCATCTAGTACTATAGGTGAACACACTTTACTGAAGAGTGGTTTTCCTTTCAAAACCAAAATTGGTGAGTGCCATACAGCATTTAATTTTTTTATTATATTTTTGTACATACCTATCTCACCCAATAAAACAGTTTGGATTCTTCTCTTTGTATGAGTAAGAGTATCTATTTCAATTTTTTAGACAAATATCGTACAATAAAATCTAAATGATCTCATGCGATTACACCACAGGAACAGCCAATACATTTCTTTTGCCTAACTGGAAAAAAAGGAACACATTAAGCTCAGGACAACAGTGCACATTGTTAATTAATTTATCCGGCATAAATACATGTTGAAAGGAAAACAAAGGAAGGTATTGAAACGGTTTTCCTTGATTTGGTTACAATATATTCATGTTCAGGTGTGGAAAAGCAGATATCTTTATCCACTCTCCACCATGTAATTCTTAAACATCCTAATTTATTTCAAGCAAGCTGTCAGAAAAATGTAGTGGCCTCACTGATATTAATATTTCACAAGTTTTGGATCTATAAGACAAGACAGATGATCATGTATTCATCTATGTTTTCACTTATTTGCCCAACTAAGGCAGAACTCAGGGCAGGAGCTCACTTTTTCTTAGACTAGAAAGAATCCACTCCAGCAGAGCTCTTTAATGTGTCTCTGCTGCAAGGAACTCATCAGCCAGGGCTCACAAATCAACCCTGAGACACAAATCTATAGGAAACCAGGCTTCATTAGTTCTGGTGCTCATGAAACTGCTTGACTTGCAGAAGAACTCCCATAAACCTTACCTCTATCTTCAGTCTTTTAATGAAGTTTCTTTTTGGCTGTGTATATGTTTACAAACACACAACATAAAGAATTCTAACTGTTGACAGACCACATTCAATACTCTATTGTTATAAAAAGCATAATTTTAACTATTTATCACCATTATATGTTTTTGTATCATTTCACCTTTAAAAATTCACACATTGAATCTCTTTACCACAGTCTGTTTGGCTTTTTCTCATAACAGAAATGTGACCACAGCTTTTTCACTTTATATGCTTATTAAGTTGTTAAAATTGAATCTTCTCACCTACATAAAACTGGGACCATTCTAATGTCTTTGAGAGATTGAGCTCCTTGTAAGTCTAAAAAAACAAAAAAAATAATTCTGTTAGTTTGATGTTGAGACAGGATAGCATTCTCTATTTCAAATCTTACCAATCTGAAAATTTTACACACAGCACTTGTTTTTAACAGAATGCTTTCAGCATTTTTAAAAAAAAGATGAAGGAAAGGCATTGACAAGATTGAATAAGAAAACAGGTTTTTTGCTGTTTGTCCAGCCCCAAGGTTTCCCTTGAAAGTTTTATGTTCTCACAGGCTGGCTGGCTGAGTAAGTGCACATTGTAACCTCTGCAATAGCAGAGTGATGAATCAGATTCCTGGATCAATTTGTTTTCCGTGTCATTTGATCCATCTCAATTACTGATGAACAAGTTTCATTTTGTGTTTTATAGAACAAATTAGTGAAATACAGCATGAAACACTGAATAAACATTGCCAATCCCAGCTGGTTTCCCCCTTCCCCTTTAGAAAGGTGAGCAAGAAGAGAGTGAAGTAAGTCTCTATAAATGGGCTGAAATGAAACAGATGTTTAAGAGCAGTGCTGAGGCTGCTGAACTTGCACTATAACAAGGTGCCATTGATCTTGATCCAATCTACACCTGCAAGCTGCCATTTTCTAATCTTCCCTGAGCTACCCCAGCTCTGTACTGTTGTGCAGTTTACTCAGGGACTACTGCACTCCTGCATTAAAGGCACTGCTTATATGTGTTTGGAATAGTGTTTAAAAGCTCTTATATGCATGCAGAATTTGAGTGTAAGGTGATGAATCTGGGCACAGAGAGTATATGAAACTGGAACTATCATATTAATTATGATTTGGTTGTATTTTGTTATAATTTTCCTCCATTTTAAACTTTTTATTTCCTAATAAAAATAGGTAATAGTATATAATGCTATAATAGTCCTAAATGCTATTTTGCTGTCATTTAGCACAAGTTTATTACTGGTGAGAAAATATAAGAGGTTTGGATGCCTTTGTAAGCCATTTGGTAGTTAGTGTCACATCAAAAAAATTCAAGCTTTGCACTGTATAGACAGAATAAAAAAACTTAAAGATTAGCTGAAGTAGAACAAAAATTTGTCATATGAATAGTTTGGTTGTTTTTGGTAGTTCTTTTAAAAGTAAACATCATTATATTTATTTTATTCCAGAGAACTGTAGATTGGACCAGGGATATGACTGGACATCTTGATGTCCAGAGGCTTGTGCATATAGCTTGTAAAGATGAAATGAAGGAATATAAATTCTCTATTCTGAAATGTCTGAGTCAGCTGAAGAACATATTTGAGAGAAGACATCAGAGAAAATCTTTTGCCCTTCCTTATTTGGTCTTTTAAATGCCTTATACAAATCAGTGTTTAGTTAGTTTACAATGCCTCTTAAGCCTTAAAAGATTATGGTTTCTTCCTTGTATTAGAGGATGACTTATCACTTCACCAAAGAAACAGGTGCAGGGACTTCCATTCTTCTGTAACTTTTCTGACTTTCCCTTCTCTCTCCCTCTAGAAACACAGCACTGATTTTCCTGTCATAAGTTGTGCTTCAATATTTTTGATCCTTAAACTGAGCAAATCAAATCAAGATGTTAATTGGTTGTGCAGATTCATGTATAATTTAGCTAGAAATGCATATGCATTTTTCTGATTGCATGTGGGTGATCTCAGTGGGAATCCCAGTGGGTGAGACTTCAGCTTCAGTTCCTACCTAAGTATTCTTTCTGATATGAGCCAAACTAAGAGTTATTAAATGTATTCCAATCCCAATTTACTGGGAATGTCTGAACACCTGTTTGAACGGAAAGTTTTTATTTTCTGTCCTGTGTGCCTTTTTTAAGTCTCAAATTCTCCCAAGGCCCTTCATATTACAGTAAATGCACATTCGTGTATTCCAAAAACCTACTTCATAAAATGGAGATAAGGATTACAGAAAAGCATAGTATTTTCTTTGGATAACGTAATCTAAAGGTTACTAATCATATCAAGATTTACTGAGACATTTTAAATCTCGCAGCAGTAACAATCGGGGTAAATTGGGAAAATTAGGAAGAAATTCTTCCCTGTGAGGGTGGGGGGGCACTGGAACAGGTTTCCGAGAGAAGCAGTGGCTGCCTGTCAGGGATTGAAGTGGTTCATGCCTGAAACGTTATGGAGGAATTTTTCCCATTACAGCAAAAACTGTGTAAAGAAGCTACAACCTCAGAAGCCCACCCCTCCTTGGAGATTCCTGACTGGAACTTTGCACTGTGAGTTAAGCCGCCTGGGTAAGATAAAGGGTAAGGTAAGATTGAGCTGTTTTTCAATCATCTCAGGCTGAGGGAGAAGTTAGACAAGGCTGAGGGAAAAGAATGAATCAGCAAGAAAGCCAAACACAGCAGAGAATCATGCCTGACTGGGTTGGGGTGGGGGGAGACCACAACCCACAGAGACCAGGTTTACACAGACTCCCCCACAACTGACAGGAGAAGGATGTTTCAAGTACATGGTGTAACCTCTGGTCAGAGGCAGTGAACACCCATCCTCCCTCACACAAACCAGCCCAGGTGTGAAACCCCCATCACCACAGGACACATCCACAGGACATTGATGTGAGAGGCAGCTGAGGGGGTCATAATCCATCAAAGACCCCCAAAGTGCTCCCCAGACTCAGGGGAGGTATCTGGGCACTCCCACCTGGCCTGAGTGTATATTAATCCAATGGATTCTGTGCTTTTTTGGCGGGGACCTTCACTGCCAAAAGCACCAGCTGGAGAGGATCATCATGACACTGGTGGATCCATGGAGTGGTGATATTTTCTTTGTTATGTTTCTGTCATTCCCTTTCTGTTCCCCTACCTCTTCTCTATTTCTTTCTTTTCCTTGTCCTCTCCTTCTCTCTCTCATATTTACTATCCAATAAAAAAACATGCTATTGACTTTGGCATATAGTCTTATTTGTCCCTTATTTTGGGCAGAGGCGTTCCTAATAACTTTAAAAACTGGACTGTAACGGTGCCCCATCCCTGGAAGTGTTCAAGTCCAGGTTGGATGGGGCTCTGAGCAACTCGGTCCAGTGGAAAGTGTGCCTGCTCATGGCAGGGATATTTGACCTAGATATTTAAGGTCCCTTTCAACCCAAACCATTCTGTTTTTCTATAAAATTTCCTATTAGAAAAGAGATTTTCTTTTAAATTAAGAATTTTCTTCCTGATTTTTCACCTTTCAAAAAAAAAAAAAAAAAAGAAACAGATTGCCTCAGAGTAATTTATACCCTAAACATGGAAGTGTCAAGACTCAGAGATTTTCCACTAAGATGTACCTAATCAATTTCAGGAGCATAAGCATGATATGGACCACTTGGAAATGGGAACCCTTTGGAAACTAATTGCTGCTGACTTTATCTTGCAAATCTTTCTCAAGGAAAATTCTTACAGAGATTAAAGAGTTTAAGAGTTTAAGCATTGACTGGTTGCTTCATTGGCCTTTTAAACGGTTGGGAGATTTTCTTGCATTCTACTAAGGCAAAAAAATATACTGCACAGAGCTCAGAAAGCAAAAAAAAACAAGATAAGGAGATATTGCATAGTAAAGTGAAACAAAAATACTAGCAAAAATAATCTTTAAATAATTGAAATGGAGCAGGATTTCCCTGTTTTCCTGACAAATAATTTTCCTTTCATTTAAGTGAGATTTGGCTTTTTTACCTCTTACTCCAATTTACTTAGCAAAGGTACAAATTGATGTGATAAATACTGCTGTGTCAGCTGTGCATTACAGGTGGATTTTTTGAAGTGATGATGCAAAAACATTGGGTCCATCAGCAGCTGCATTTTGAATTCTTGTTTCAATTGCTCTGTAATTTAGACAGGGTTTTGACATTGGACTTCTAATGAAAACAATAATTTAGGCATTTCTGATTGAGTGCAAATAGCACTTTTTCCAATATCATGTGTTCAGCTATGAGAATAAGATGATCTGACTTTGCCAAGAAAACTGGGAGTTTGTGTACACAGGTTTCGGGCTGATTAATCTTAAATAAGTGTGAAACATGAATCACAGAATCTCAGGATTTCAGAATAGTTTGCCTTGGAAGGGACCTCTCCAGGTCATCTAATACAACCCCTCTGCTAAAGCAGAATGACCCACAGCTGGTTGTGCAGGATTGTGTTCCAGGACATTTGGAATATCTCCAGAGAAGGAGACTCCATAGCCTCACTTGGCAGCCAGTTCCAGTGCTCTGTCATCCTCACAGTAAAAATTTTCATCATATAAAGTTGGAATTTCCTGTAGTTTAGTTTGTGCCCATTGTCCCTTGTGCCTGGGCATGACTGAAAACTCTGGCACCACTTGCTTGACACTCATCCTTAAGATTTGTAAGATTTCCTTTGAAATGATAAGATCTCTTTTCAATCCACTCTTCTTCATGGTAAAGAGGCCCAGAGCCCTCAGCCTTTCCTCATAACAAAGATGCCCCAGTTTCTTAATCACCTGCACAGCCCTCCCTGAATCCTCTCAGGTAATTTCTTGTCTCTCTTGCCCTGAGTAGCCCAGAATTGGACACAGCACTCCAGATGTGGCCTCACTTGGGCTAAGTAGAGGGGAAGGATAACCTCTCTTGACATGGTGGCCACAATTTTGCCATACACCCCAGGATGCCACTGGCCTAGACTAGAGGGACATGAAATTGCAAAGACATCGAGTGCACCCAGTTCTCTAATTTTTCCTGTGTGTTTCCCATGCTGTGTGGGGGGGTTTACAGGCATTTCAGAGAGGAAATGGAGCATACAGGTGTCTGAGGAGGGGTGTGAGAGGATTCACCACAGCCTTGAAGTGCTCGGACTTCTGGTTCCCACCTTGGGAGGCAGATGAGGAACATTCATTGCTGTTCTGGTTGGCCTGGCTTATTCCCCAGTTGGATTTGATTGTCTCTTTGTTCAACTCATGCACTACCCAGGGAGTTGAAAGATGTTTTTTGCCTTTTTATGTTGCTGAACTTTTACATCACATGATCAAGTCCAATAAAATATTGCAGCTCATAAATATTATATATAATAAATATATAAACCTCGTGCTAGAGAAAATCAGATGACAGCTTTGTGCATTTAATTCTGCAATGAATATTTATCAGATGCTATCTCAAGTAATGCAGTGGTGCTTTTGCTTTGTAATGAAGGATGCTTTACATACTTTATCTGACATTCCTCACAGAGGAATTTAATTTTTTTTTTTCCTTTTTAAGATTATCAAGAAGGATCTTGAAAGCACCTTTCACCCTCCTTACAGTGAAACTGATTCACAGAAAGGAGCAACACCACATAAACATGATAATATTTTATGATTATGAAAACAAATATCATGGGCATTACTGTTATTGTTACTTTTATTATTAGACTCTCAATATGAAGTCTCAGCTTTTTTCCCTAGACCATTGCAAACCGTTACAAACCATTCAAACCATTAAACTTTTGAAGTGTTCAATAATATATTCTACATCTCATGAACTTTTTCTGCTTTATCCACTTTTTATCAGTACATTCAGAATTTTAGGATATTTGCAATACTGTTTTCCTTTAGAGCAAGAGTACTGAGCAGGGTCAACATATCTTTCCTTTCCAGGTTAACTTTTTCCATTCTTTTTCACTTTATTTTTGTCAGGAAGAAGAAAACATGCTAAGTTACTTGCTACACATGGGCCACCTTAGCTGTTTTAATTTTTCCAAAATAATCCCTTAAAAAAAAAAAAAAAAAACAAACTTAAAAAAAGAGGTAGTATTTGGAAACTTCTCATCTTTTGGAGTAGAAACTGTTTTAAAAGAGTTATTGCATGCTGCTATTGCATCAATCACTTCATATTTAAGTTCTCTCCAGTTTAGAGCATCTTGTTCAGTTGTATTATCATAATTCTTTTTTTATTGCAACAGTTTTGTCTGCATATTACTACTACTAACCAAGCCGTACTTTTATTTTCTTGGTGTATCACATATAGGAACAGAGGCTGCAGAAGGAGCAGGAAACAGATACACAAGCAGCTCAGCAGAGAAACAGAAGTTTTCTAGAGAAAAATAAGGACTGTGTAAAATTTTTAACTACCTAGAAAGTAATTGAGATGATGGGTTGAAAACAAGCTTGAAAAAAAGACATCTATTTTTGAGTACATAGAAGGTACAGCTGTATTTCTTTGTAATGTCTTTTATATTGTAAAAAATCTTCCATTAAAAAAATTGGTTCACATGTTTAGGTCAGAGCTGATTGCCAATAAAACTGACTTTACAGTTGAAAGGCATTTTGGGACCTAGTTGGACTAATTTCCAATTTCTGGCTAATATACCAACTGAACCTTGAAGATTGAATGAAGCTTGATTCATTTTGGAAAATCAACAGGGTTCTACATCAACATGAGGAGTAAATAGGGCTTAGACAAGTTTCTCTGGCACACAGAATTATTGCCAAAAATGTTTCTTCCTTTCCTCACCTTGGAATTCTGTGACTGAAGGATGGAGATGCAGACAAGTACCACACTACTGGCAGCTGGTGCGAGGAGTGACAGGACATGTGGCTGCAGCTTCAGCAGGATGTCCCACAGCATCCACAGCTGGGCTCTGCTCCTCACTGCTGCAGCCTCACCTCGAGTCCTGGGGGCAATTTTGGGCACCACAATGTAAAAAAAACACTAAGCTTTCCAAAGGAGGCTACAAATATGACGAAGGATCTGGAAGGGAAGCTCTCTAAGGAGCAGCTGAGGTCTCTTGGCCTGTTCAGCCTGGAGGAGACTGAGGACAGAGCTCATCTCTGTTTGCAACTTCCCCACAAAGGGCAGCAAAAGGACAGAACCAATCTCTTCTCTCTAGTGACCAGTAAGAGACTGAGGGAACAGCCAGAAATTGTGTCAGAAGTTTAGGTAGGATATCAGGAAAAGGTTCTCCCCCCAGAAGGTGGTTGGGCACTGGAATAGGCTCCTCAGGGGTGTGATCACAGCACCAAGCCTGACTGAGTTCAAGAAGCATTTGGGCAAAGCTTTGGGCATGTGGTGGGATTGTTGGGGTGTCCTGCACAGGGCCAGGAGTTGGTCTTGATGATCCTGATGGATCCCTTCCAATTCAGGATATTCTATGAGACTTCAGAGTCACCCCAGAGCTCCTGTGTTCATGGAGAATAGCATAGTTTGATACTGCTTACTTCATGCCAAAACGTGCCTGTGATGCACAGTAAATAAATCCTATCTCTTTAAGGGACGTAGTAAAGGCATTACTTGCACTTGTGTTTTATAAGAAAATAAATCTATTTTGTTAATGATGTATGGTCAGATATATCCAGGGGAGAAAGCTTGAGGAAAGGAGTTGGAGTGGTAGTTACAGATACATCATTACATTACTCATATAGCAGCTGAAAAAGGTGGGATGATGAAGAACTGATTTTATTTCACAAAGTTCTTACTGACGCCTAGTTTGTTTTTTTTTTTTTTTTGACTGATTTCCAGTAGAGTTGGAAATCTGGATTATCTGGAGCATGTTTTCTCAATTCTTGAATATAGCTTCTACTCAGTTCTTCTTTGCTTATAGAGATATCAAAGAAGTTTGGGGGGAGGAAAATGGTTCCAGTGTTTATAAAATAATACTTTTGCTCCTCTAAACTATACACCAATTTGTACAACAAATAACTATTATAAAATTTTGGGTGCTGCCTAAGAGAAGAAAATTGTTTCACCTTAACACAAGAACTGAAGAAGAAAGTATACTTGCATCTAATGTTAGCAAGCTCTAGCTATTTATTATTTTGATGCTCCTTTAGGAATTATAAAATGAAACATTAGAATTTATAAAGTAAACTTACCCGTAAGTTATTTATGATTCATAAATAAAAGATTTCACATATATTGCAGTTGTGTTTCTATTTGTAAAATATTGAATTGTTCAAGTTTCAGCTGTTTGTGTTAAATTGCAAAGTTGAAAAAGTTTTTTGTCTTTCTGTACATTACTATACAAATTCTTATTATAAAGTATGAGGATATTTAAAATCAGGAGGACAAGAGGCTTATTCTTACCTTTTTGTTGTTAACTTGTACTGAGGAGTACTGCTTGCTATTGAAAAAACTGACAATTAAAACTGACAGCAACTAAAAATTTCATGAATTAGCGAAACTTAAAAATTAGTGTTTTCTAACACTAAACAAACAATTATCCCTGTCAAATACAAGTACTTCTGATTTAAATAAGCAAAATCTTTTCAAGAGCAATTTCTTTTTAAGTTACTTTAGAAATAAATTCTCCTGAGAGTCATTAAATAGCAATTACTACATATGTTTTTATCCTGTCATAACATTCTGAAATGAAAATGCATTTTACTGTCTAGTTTGATGAAGTTTTCTGATGTCTTCATTCTCTGGTGAAGGGCTATGTTCTTATATTTTGTTCACATTGATTATTATCTGCTAGTGAAAATCCTAATTTCAAATGAAACAATTTATGGAATCAATTACTAAACAACCTAAGAAGAAAGACATTACAATGTTGCTGACAATAAAAGTTGTTAAAAAGATATCTTACCCTTTTTTTTTTGCCACAATCTAGTTTTGTTTTAAATGTTTTCAGCATTATTTTATATGTAGGAATATTTCTTAGAATCATAGTATCTTGGGATGATTTAGTTTGAAAAAGACTTTTAAGATCACGAAGTCCAACTGTAAACTAACACTGCCAAGTCCACCACTAAACCATGTCCCCAGGTGCCACATCCCCATGTGTTTTAAATGCAGGGTTGGTGACTCTACCATCTTGATCTAAAAAAAATTAATTTATTTGAAATTAAAATTATTCATAATATAAAACTACCCTCAGAGCTAAATACAACTCTTGGTATAGGGACAAGCCATATTCTTCCAATAACAAAGGCCATTTAAATTTTTTTAATTATTTGACTGCATTTTTCAGTTCTTACATCTAGTCAAGTCATAATTCTTTAGCTGTATTTATCATATCTTTAGTTTAATATTGCATTTGATGTTGCCTGTAGCTTGAATTTTTTCTAAAAGATTAATTACAAAAAAGGAAGAAAACACTAACTCTTTCCAGGAATCAGATTAGAGGGACATATGCTGGTTTGTCCCTGTTAACATTTTTCTGTCTGTTTCACTGTTTCACTGAGAATTTTTAACCTCTGCATTTTGAAGAGGGGACTTGTAATTTAGTTGGAATGTGGTCAGGTGTTTTTTACTAGCTTTGCTCTGCCAAATGTAGTCTTTTGGAGAGCAATAGTTTCAATATCTGGACAGGGCCTATTGGTGGAAGTTAGGATGGATAGTAGCAGACACACTGAAAGAGGCAGAACAACAATGAGAATTGGGACAGGAAATATTAATTCTACAAAAAAAAAAATTTTGTAGGAGTTGATCCTGGAAAGACTAATGAGAAGGAGGTGATAAGATGGAAAAAGAGAGAGAGAAGTTCAGCTCAGAAACGTGCCACCTCAGCCACTGCCACCCTGGAGGGAGTTGTAGACTGTGAATAAGTCACTCCTCAGCCTTCTCTTCTCCAAACTCAACAAGGCAAGAGATCTCAGCCTCTTCTAACTATCCTGTCCTCAAGAAAATAATTATTTCCTGAAAAAAGAGAGTATTATCATGTCTAGCAATACAATGCTGAGAAATTTAACATTTTATCTTTACACGGAGTATTAACCCAGCATTCATATTGCTGAAGTCAAGAGTAACTTTCAAAATCAGGGTTGATTGCCTTAAAGGAATAAACAAACTCTCATTTGGTGCAATATTACCTAAATGGTCGAACTAAATACTCAGAAAGTTTTGTTTTCCTTACAGTTAGTTTGCTATGGTAATTTTTAACTGATGCTCACATTAAACATTTGAGAAACACTCAAGTGGTTAGACATAAACATGATTTGTTGTACTCTCAGATTAAATATTTTTTTCAGTCTTCTATCATCAAACTCAACCCAAGAACAGACCTGCTGGTTCTAGATGAGACTTTGTCTAAACAAATGTCCTGCCTCCAACTGAGGTCAGCACACACTTAGAAAATTGTGAAAATGGATGAAATATCTGCATCTGCAGTTTCTCCTATGATACACTTTAGCACGTTCCCCAACAATCAGGTATTCTGTGGAAAAATAAAAATGTATTTGTTTAAAAACATATTATCTTTTTTCATGGTCTTTTTTTTGTTCTATTAGAAGAGGGAGTGAACAGTGGACTACTTTACTGCTTCCTGATTTTGTAGCAATTTATCATTTCCATCTAAATCTTTTCTCTCCAACCTGAGAAGGTTTGGATATTCATATTTTTGTCATGTGAAAACCAGTAGTTCATTTTTTCTCAAAATATTGCAGTTTTCAGACAACGCTTTTGAAATGAATTTATGTACTTTGTAGTGCTATATGTTATTTTATATATCTGCCTTCAAACCTCACCTGTGAAGAAAATTTCAGTTTTGACTGAATCTGCAAACCACGTGAGCAGAGAGGAAGAAATGTAAGAGCTCTCTGTTTACAAGAATGTACCTTTATGAACATGAGGATCAATGTGCCACGTTCAAAGCTAAGCAATTCAGGTCAATACTCATGGAATATCAAAGCATTTTATTGCTAATGTTGATGGAAGTGGCACAGACATCAGAGACTGAGAAATTCGAACACAAGAGCAGAGTTCCAGTAAATTTAATTGGAAAATCCTTGTTCATTTTAAAGGATTCAAATTTTGGACTAGATATACTGAAATAAAGAATAATACCAGTTTTTGCACTTAGCTTCAAACCATATAGACCATATGAAGAAAGGCTGCAATTTTATCTGTAAACAAAGTGAAAGGAAGAAAATGGTAACCATTTAAGCCTAACTGTTACAACACTAATAATAGTTATTTTCTTCTCTGTTTTAATAATCTTCAGTTTAATATCTTTCATTAATGCATTTTCAGATTAAATCATAATTATCTGTACAAGGAATGGAGTATAATTATTTAAAACAATTTTTCTTATTTTCCTCTGGCACTCTGAATGTAGCAGAATTTTTAATATTAAAAAATTGTTTCCTGTTTACACAAAAACATCACTTTGGATAATCTTATTTTACTATCTTATCAGATTCAAGATTTTTCCTTTTGTTCACTTTGATTTCCAGACATCCACTTCATAGCTTAGAAAAATAAAAGGCATATGTGAGCCTAAAATTCAAGTTATGGCACTTTATGGTAGTTCTGACACTAAAAATATCTTTTATGATTGTCTTTCCAAGATATACAGATGTATTCATTTAGCTACCAGCACAATATTTCAGTTTCAGGAATGACTTAATCATACCAAAACATGTTCTTTGTGTACTTTTATCTGTGAAAAGTATGAATTAATGAATAGATATTTGTTCTGCATCAACTTGACCTTATAGTCAATATTTTAACTTTCAGAAGGTTTTCTCTACACAAATGACACGCTTAAAAATTATTATCTGTTTTTCATAATTAGTTTTAAAACTCAGCTTCTGTTGTATTTAGTTCAAAGCTTTTCCTCTCCTTCTTTGGTTTTTAGGGGTAAGAAAGAAGTTTTTCAAATAACTGCCAAGTTTTCCTTGGGAATTTAAAACTTGAGTCTGTTCCAAGTAAAATGGTCTTACTGGAGCTGTAGTTCACCTTGCTTTCTTGAAAGGAGAAAAATAATATTCATTTTATCTGTCTTTTAATGGATCTATCTTTGGAGTACTCTGTTCCATTTCCAAAGAGGAGATATTGGTTGGCAGCTCTGAGACACAATTATAAAAAGAAACAAACAACCCACTTCTGTGTCTATTGTTCTCTCTCACTTAAGGACATTATATTTGTAATGAAAAACACTTGTAGTAATCCAATACAAGGTTTCTCAAGGAAAAGCTCACTTTATTTGATGTGAATGTCAGATAAAATCCCTTTAAATGAGAACATTGGGAAAATGTCTTGTTAGAAATAATACATTTTGAACTTAAGGTACATTAGTGGCTTTGCTGATTTCAGGCTTTAGTGAAGATAGTGAATTGGATTAATGAAAGATACAGTAGTTAATGTAAAGTCAGGAGTAAAATCAATGTTAGTAGAAACTATACAGGTGTTTATTATTTGCTGCAAAAATATCCTGACTTAGGAGAGTTTAAGCAGCTGTACTTGATTGTCAGAATATTTGTTAACTTGCATTTTGTCTGGAACTCTAGCATATAATGCTTATAATTATCATCATAATAAATTTTAAATTATTCCTGTAATTCGTTATCTAATAATTACCTATGAATTGACCACTGCTTTTATACTGACAGTTGTAGCTTTCATGCTCCACTGGAACTATTGAACCAATTACTTGAGAAGAAACTATTTGCAATTAAAGAAGAGGTCTTTAATCCCCACATACAGAAATATTTGTTACTGAAAGTAGGAAAAAAACCATAAATATATCTACTAGGATACTATTTCAGGGATTTCTGAAAGTGTAATCCCAATGCTGAAAGCATTCCTAGGTTTCTTCGCCTACCTGGCAAATAAACAGTAGATTCATCTCTAAAACCAGTCAATTGATAGAAATAATTTAAAATCCTACATAAAAATAAAGATTATATCACACCTTTCATACTTCTGAAACATAGGGGTACAGAATGTCAAAGTGAAATTCTAATCAGATTAAAAACCATTCTAACCTGTTTGAATATTCTGCTCACTGGATGTTTCATTGTATATGATAAATTAGACATACTTCCATAGAACACAAAAATGTATTGCTTGTTCCTTACACTTGTTGTTGAATTAAATGGAGAAAATCAGACTAACTGTAAACATGTCTAGTCTAAATCTGGTAAAGTTATAGTGACAGTGCTACTGTCTATGGTGACTTTTTCAGAGGCAATTTGATATTGAACAAACAGCTACTACTGATACTCTGATGGATGACCTAAAGAAAGTCATGAATGCATTATTTTTCATGAAAAAGTAGATGGATCAGGAAACAAGGTGTTTCTGGGACATGTCTAAAAGGCTAGAGAGTGTTTTATCTGAAGAATGTTTTGTATGAAGTTTTTTATATGATTTGCAAATAAAGAAGAAGAGACTTAACTTTCTTTTTAAGCTAAAGCTTTAAAATTTGGTCTGCTCTTTTCTTTTTAAGGATTCCAGATAAAGAATATGCATGGAATTTTAAAGACAGCTATAAGGGATATTGTATAAACCTTTATATAATACTTACAATATGGCTTATAAAACATTTAACAGATGTGAAAAAAGGCATCATCCTGCTTCCTGTGTAGAGCTAGTAAACTTTACCAGAGTAAAGTACCCTTTTAGGATAATTAGCCTAGGCTTCTTTAAATAAACTGAGAAGCTGGAAATACCAAATGAAGAAAATAAGTTTATGTGGAATAACTTCCTTTAAGCATATATAGTACATGGCTGACTGATCAAATTTTTGTTAAGATCTCTTTCCTTGTGAAAATCCAAAACTGAATAGATTTTAAGAAATATGGCCATTCTGGAAACCTGAATTGGAGGTTTTCACTGATTGATTAGGTAAATTAAAGATCTCTTGGGACAAATTAGATGTTGGATGTCCAAAGAACCAGTCTGATACTGATAGTACTGATAATATTAATACTATGGGAAAATATTGGGTGGCATTTCAGATTTCCAATACAAGAACAGTTGTCATCTGTCCTGAGTTAGTAGATGTCATTCTACCAAATAACAGCCCAAAGACATAATATATAACATTTGTAAAGCCATGAAACAAGCAGATTCTTATTCCATATAATCTGAAAAAGAAGAGTGCCAGGTTTCAAGACAAAACCTATTGTCTTGGTTTTTTTTTTTTTACTGAACAGTAAGATATATATTTTTTTTCTGTGACAGTTGCAAAAAAATCTTTTTTGAGAAGCCACTGCTTTTGTCATGAGCAACGTGCATATAAACACACAAGGAGTTTTATAAATGCACAAAATGTGGCTTCATTGCTTAGAAGTGACTACCTTAAATACAGGGGAAAAGGAAACATTCAGAAAGTAAGGTCATACAGCCTTTGGGCCGACAATACAGAAGTAGCAAGGCTTACGCATGATCAGCTTTTTCTCCTCAGATGCCTGTGTCTAGGAAACTTAAACTGCTACAAAAAGAATTGTACTCAAAGAAAGAAAGAAAGAAAGAAGCAATACTTTTAGTGCCAAAACACAATGTAGTAGCAGTAAAAATGAAATAATGAAAAAATATTTGCAGGATGTCATTTGTCTGGAAGGAATGAAGTACAGTGTTCACACCCAGTGATTCCTCAAAATGCAGAGAAAGATATTATACAGTCAAGTCTCCTTTTGTGCGAATCAAATATTTTCAGCTGGAATAAAAAACATGTCAAGCAAAGAGTTTTTCCATAGATATTTGCTTCCCTTACAAGCAGAACAGTAGCGAATCCTCTTCTGCAAGGAAGTTAAAACCAAGAGAGTTGGTTGTTGTTCCATTTTTTGCTTGTAAAAACAGTCTTATCAATTCCTAGTCAATCACAGATGAATTTTTTGTAGGTGCCTGCTCTGGCATCTGTAGCACAGGGACTAAAACCATGGACCATGTTTTCTCTGCCATCTGTGTTGGGTGTGAGCCTGAAACATTTATGTGTTTAAATGAGGCACCTGCCTTAGCCCACAAATTTGCATTAATTGTCTCCACACTTCCCTTGAGCAGCACATCCTGCTGACACCCTGCCCCCCTATTACACACAGCTTTATTCCTGACCCATGAGAGCTCAGGCTTCACCCTGCACTGTTGTTGTCACCCAGAGTCTTCTTTTTACTTGAAGGCGAGATCACCATCCTAAATTTTGAGCAGGAAGCAGTCTATCCCTTTTATCAGGTGCTTGCAGAAATCATATATGCTCAAGCAGGGTCTCTCCCCTCTCTGTCACACCTGCACTATGATTTTTCTGCTGGGTTGCCCTTTTCTGAAAGTGAACACGATTCAGGTTTAAACCAGAGCCTCCACCATGACATGGCACATGTCATTTATACACTGCTTTGCTTTAGAGTGAGCTTTCATTTCAAGCAGTTTGCTCTGTTTCAGGTATAGGCAGAACAGCACCATAAGCAGAACAAATTGACTTGCCTTAGGAAAATATTTAGAAGGTATCACCAGACAAATAGGAAGTGCTGAAATTTATTATATTATTTTATTACTTTCTCTGGTTGTTCAGGAGAGAGAGTTGGTTATTTTTGTGAGAGAAATATAAAGTGGAAAATTTTTGCTTCTTTTGTGATTTTGCTTTCTCTTTGCCTGTTGAAGATGGGGTGATATTGTCATCTATCAGACTCCACAGTCCTCTGAATGTCTGGAATGGGGTATGGTTACTAGCTACAATTGCTATTGAACAGCTCACCCTATGTCAGAAAAGGTTCTTTTCCTTCTTTAGCCAGATTTAATCAATACAGTAGTTATGGACTTGGTGTGTTTTCCTTCAGAGTGTGGGAGTGTGAGCAACTGCTTTTTAAAACTTTACTGTATATGCAGCAAATCCTAGGCCTAAAAAGGCAGTAATCTTATAGACATACTTAATTTAAAATTTGCCCTACAACTGAAGTTTTATGATCCAGTTTAGTCCCATCTAAATCAAACAGGAGAATAAATATTATAAAAATTAGAGTCTTTTTGATAACTGTGGGTACACCTCATCTGTTTAGCACTAGGGTTAAAAGGATATATTTTTCAAAAGGTCTATAAAAATCCATTCCTTGTGCTTATGATTTTTTTTCTTCATTCCTCTAACAGTTAAAGATAAAAAAGGAGAGACATAGAAGAAAAGAGGCATATAGCAGTCTCATATTACTAAGGCACTCTCTGCTTTTTTCTTGGCCTCGGTGTTGGAACAAGGAAGGTGCAGTACCTCAGATCTATTTTTAAGAACAGAGAGAATTTAGACAAAGCCTCCTTTACACATGGTTGCTTTGAATCTCTTTTGAAAGTTTGGTGCAGCTGTGAGGTTAATTCTATGGCAGGAGACTTTCTGATGCAATCATTGATTTCTTAATTGCTTTAAAGCTGCAAAGAAAATGTGATGTTTTGTGTGCATCCCTTACCAGAATTGGAAAAGACATACATGTTCTTTGACAGAATAACCAGACTGACCCTTTTGCACTTAGCCATTTTGTTATTTATTCAGTCACGGGGGAATTTATCTTAAAAAATAGTCTGCATCTCCTCATTCCATGTTCAGACAGTCCTGGACTTGGACTTAAAAATTACTTGCTGCCTAGTTATGTTATTGTTTATTTATTAATAGGCCTTATATGTACCCTGTGGGGCAGCCTTGGAAGCCATTTCTCACTTATGATTACAGGCAATGACCAACTTCCTCAGCAGGTGTGCTAAATTCAAATGGTTTGAGTACAAGACATTCAGAGCTCGTTAGAATAAGTGTCAAGCAAGTATTTTAGGTAGAAGCTGTTCCTGTTATAGTCAGTAGATATTGATTCAAAAATTGTTAAAATCTGCACCATGCTTTTTCAGTCACATGCTGTTCTTGAGTGTTTGTGATATGTGATACTGGAATGTTCAAATTGCAATACAGAACTGCCTTGGTCTGATAGACAGGAGTCTGCTAAGGAAGGTAGAAGCCTCCCTTGGAATGAAAAATGTAAATGTCTTCCCTCAGAATTATAATAATTTTCAATCCTCCTCTGAAGCCCAGAGAGAGAGAAGCTGACCCAACCCCATCCTTCCCGTGCCCAATTCTCACTGTATCTCTCCCTTCAGAGAGAAACTCCCTGAGAAGTGTGACCAGATACCCTCCTCTCCCGAGCTCGATCACTTCTTTTGTTTCTTAAGTACCTAGTTAGTGCTTCCTAGCCACTTATGGGAAGAAATTCTATAAGTAAAAAGGAACAAAAGCAAAGAAACTGAACTCCCCAACACTGGAATCCATGGCGGTTTTAGTGGTTTTCAGTTTGTTGTATGTAAAACGTATGGGAAGAATATATCTGCAAAAGATGACAGAGTTCTAAAATAACTCTTGTTTGGATTTTTGTGTTGTTTCTGAAATCTTATTCATGGTACCAAATGGAACCTGAACCTCACTTCTTTACAATAAAACATATTAGCTCCCAATTTTTTTTTTTTAAGGGGAAGGGAGCAGGAGAGGAGAGGGAGGCAATAATACATACGAGATCAATAATACAAAGTTAATAATTTATATGGGAAAAAAAACCCCAAATCCTGGTTGCTTCCAAACTGTATTTATGGAAAAGTATTTGAAAATGCTGCGTTTTCAAACCACTTAAGGAGCCCTTATATATAAAAAAAATAATTCCTATGAGTCCTTTCGGAACATCTTTAGGAAGAGTTTCAGTTATTCAGAACATTATTTTTGCATATGTTTCCACCCAAATCTTCTCAAATTCATAGTGTTTATGTCACTCATAAGCTATCCATCAGCTAATTTCTACATGGCTTAAAGAGGGCCAGGGTGTGACAGTCTTGGTACTTCTCTAGTCCTTTTCTTTAGAAAATTTTAAGTTCTAAATATTTTTATGGACCAGTAGCTGGGTAAAGGATCCATCTTATAAATGGAAATAAATGCCATCCTCTTCAAAAACATTTATACCAAACTATTCAATATTTTTAATTACATTACTTTAATAGATAATACTAATACTTAACTGCTCCTACATCCAGCCATAGATTTAAATAAGCTAACAAAAAATATATAGATAATGTAATTAATAAAGAAGTTTTAATAAAAGATACACCTTTTTTGATTGGAAAAACAAGTCAGATGATGTCAATGAAGTATTTCTTGATTTATTCAATTTCCTTGGAAAACCAGAGTTTCTATGAATTTTTTGATTTTAGGTGATTCCATCTGAAAAACTTTTATCCCCTGAAAGTCAGGTTCATTTTCATTTAATATAATATAGCCAGAAATTTAGGTAATTAAATATTAGATGTATTTGCAGGTCTTATCTATCTTTCTAGGTTATCAATCTGTCTTTCATTCTTGTACATCAATAAGAAAAAGAAAAGGCAGATAATTAATATATTTTGGACATTATCCAAGAAGAAATTAAGTATTTCCAAGCCAATTGCTTTAACATCAGATAATATGTTTCTTCTGCAAAACAAAGTGCAAGGAACCAACACCCACTCTGAACTAGAAGATGTGAAGTAAAGCCCCTTGTCAACGTAGAAGAAAGGAAAACTTTCTCTTTTGCACCATGCATCAAGAGATGTAGTATATATGCAATTTTTTTTATGATTCACAGATTAAGAATTCCATTTACTCATTTGAGTGGCTCACAACCAGCAGGACGAGTTCTTTCAGCCACTACAGTTTCTGTGCCTGAAGTTCTAACACAGGACAGGACACTTGCTGTGCCTTAGCAGCTACAGCACAGTTCAAGGGTTTGTTTATTTAGTGAGACTCTCAGCTACAGCATTTATTACCAGCTTTGTGATTTTGACAAAACTGAACAAGAAGATAACATTTGTTGGAGCTGTGGGTGCCAGAGGGAAATCAAATGAAAGTTAATAAGTGATGCACACTGCTGAAAAATATGATTACAGTTTGAAGATCTGCTGTTGTTCCTGCTGCTGCAATCAAATCTCAACCTAAAGGCAGAAAAAGCTGCAAAGGGCAACACTTTGGGAACACAATTTCAGTGTTTGGTAGATGTAAGTCTATTAGTGCCATCTATTTGCAAGACAGTATCAAAACATATCTGAACATAAAAATTGTATTGCACTGGAAGTGCAATAATAAGTTAAGTTGCCCAGGCAAGAATGAATCAACCAAGTGCTGCAGTGTATGGTATAAAATGCATGTGTGGGGCCTGTGGGCACTCACAGGGGAAAGAAATCTTGCACACTAGGTGTATGCAAGCGAGAGGTTTGTTTATCAGGGGAATTTTTGTTTGCTTTTCTGCAAGTGTTTCCTCTTCGTGCAATTAAATATATGTGCAAGTGTTGAAATGGGTGACACAAACTGAGAGTTTGGTGAATAATGTTCATTTACATCCTTTTCTTCAGATACATGTCTTGTTAATAGATTCTAGTTTATCTTTGGAAATTATGAGAGATTAAATCTCACTTATTGCCTTAATAATCACCTACATGTTGTGGGAAGAGGGATTATAAGAGAACAGGGACAGTGCTGAAGGCAATCTCGCCCCTGATAATAAGGAGAAGCAGCGAGGAAGCAGCAGGTCCTGCAGAGGGAGGATAGTGTTTTTCACTGTGCCACTCCTTTCTGTGCAGCATGGCACCACTGCCCAGCTGCAAATTTATACCCTATACACAGAGCCCTTCTCTAGATTTTTCCAAGGAAAGACCATGCATGCCCCAGTAGAATTCCTCCTGGCAGAGGTACTGGGGTGTTCTTTGCTAAACTCTCTTTTTTACTGTGTGTGTGGGGCCCCACCCCTGGCAGGACTGTGGATTGTTACCACAGATCACTGGAGCCATGGGACCTAATCTCTATCCATTTCTTTCCCTATTTTACTGTCTTTACTTTCTTAATCTCTTATCTCTTCCTTCAAATCCCAGCACAGCTATACACCCCTTTCCCAACAATCCCAGAGTGGTTAAAATAAAAAATATTGCTGTTGTTGTATTGGTTATTTAGTGTTGTTTTGCTTTAATCCACTCCAAGCGATCCTTTAGTAAAGACCCTACTGATGTGCCTCAGAGGCTGGGAAAACATATGGGCTGGGATTCCAAAGTGTGGGATTATATGAGCCAACACACAGTTTTCTCTTTTAAAATACCTGTGAGGACTTCCCCTTAAGGAGATCAGTTTCTCTGGGCCTTTAGGAATATCAAACACACTCAATTCCTTGTTTGCTGCTTTGTAATTCTAAATACAGCACAAGTTTCATTGACCATCTTGTATTGCAGGGGGGCAAAACACATTCCTTTCAGTGAGTTTGTTCAGCTAGCAGGACATCACAGGTGTCATCACAGGTGCTAAGCACCAGATTGTCAGCTGACCTTGTTTGAACTCATCTGTATCTCAGACACCCAAAATATCTGAGAAAGAAGGAAGGCTGTCTTCTACTCAGGACATTTCACCACAAAGTTGTAGACAAACTGTTGTGATGTTATTAATTTCTGCTGTACAGTTCTGAACCATCAGGTGAATCCTGCAGCACTCTTGTCTGTCCTTTAGCAGCAATCTCCATGTACTCTGTCTGCTCACAGAGAACACACACGGGGCCCCAGCAGCTGGTGTGGCTTGGCCCATGTCACTGTTTTCTTCCTTTACAATGAGCAGTGAAAAAACTGTGATGCAGAGAGAGTTACACCATTGCTTTGTGGAGATCTAAGTGTTACCTGTAAAGAAAATTTATTTCTACTGTTCTATAGCTTTGTTGCTGTGAGACACCTTGTACAAGGTTATCTAATAGTCCCAAATCTTGTTCAGGTCAATGGGAATATTTCTGTTTTGGGAGCTCAGTTGTGCTCAACTGGATTTTTTAATTCCTTCTGAGATCCTAGGGAAACATTTCACGGTTTCTCTGTATCTAAAAACACTTTTCTTTTACATATGTGTTAAAAAAAACATAGACTGTAAATTTCATAAGATGGTATATTTTACATAAGGATGTGTCAGTAAATTGAAATACACCACCTACATAATTTTTCAAATACATACATAATGGGTATAATAATCCAAACATCTCCAATCAAACAGAAAATTTGCAAGATTTGCTTTTGTAGGTTTTGCAGATTTTAACTATGCTAATTACTTTGTCCTGGTCTTTGAATTGTGTCCTTAATAGCATCATTTTTGATTAAATATAAATTTTTATGCATAATTTTATTTCATTGAACCTCTGTTCATATGACCTAGCCTAAGTAATATAGTTTGATCCTCCTACTATTTTGAGTACTACAAAATTCAATGAGACCAGTTTGATTGGTTACAGGAAATATTTTTCCAATATTGCCATTACTTCTGGAGCAATTAATTTTCATTCAATGTAAAGCTGGTGCACTCTGTGAAATCATATTTGCAGGGGAAAAAAGGTGTCTGCAATGCTACAATTGGATGGCCATGAACAAAGCACTTCCAAAAAAAATTAATTTCTCTGCTACTGATGAAGCAGGCCTATTCTCTAAACATTATTCATTACTCATGGAACTGAAGTTAATCCTGACTTTCCCTAGATGTGAAAAGTGGCAAAGACTTATTTTTAACAAAAGTTAAAATCTAATAAATTTTAAGATACACTCAAAAACTATTCCATGTCCCCTCTCCGGCACAGTACTTTACAAAAAAATTAACATACTCTAAATGGAGTTTGTAAGCAGAGTAATGGTCAATTGACAAAATGTGATTACACCCTGATTCTTAGATTCTCTCTCATAATCAGATATATAAATGCTGAATGAAAAATATGAAATTCAGCAGTTCATAACCCAAACACTGTGTAAGTATTGCCAGCTCCATCTGTCATCCTTCAGGAGCTGAAGAGGTGGAATTTGTTGTGCAGCCTCATCTCTAAAGAGCAAAATCAAAATCAGCTCTGGGAAGAAATTTGGTGACTGGACTCAGGAAATGTTCCTTGAGTGCAGGGTGGGAATGCTGTGCTTGAACTCCTCAGGGCACTGGTCATCCAGCCAAAAACAATCTCCCTGGAGCCCAGGAAAAGTCTGCAATGGGAAAGTGAATCCCTATTAAATGTTCTCCTTGCTCTCTGTACACAAGGAGCTCCGACAGTATGTTCTATATTTTCTTCACATACTGCCTGGGAAAGTAAAGAGGGCACGTCGGTGCTCTTGGTGATTTAATGCATTTGAAAGTACCTCATCACTTGCTATAATCAGTAATTCAGATACCTTGGCTGAAAGTTAAAATGTATGTGATAGTATTCTAGCCTGAAGTATATACTAGGGTTTATTTCTTTTCTTTGTCGTACTAGTTTTTCTTCCCTCACACAGCGATAAGCAATGATAAAATCCAATTATTAAGTTGGGAGCACTATTGTAAGAAATGATAAGAGTAGCTTGTTTCTAAATGTTTTGTCCTTTTCCTAGTAAATTGAATTTTGACAGTGAAAAATTGACATTTTATGAAATTGAGTTTTGGCCAGATCTGATATGCTCACTGAATGAGATGGGAGAACTGTGTTTAATGCATTAACTGTTAGATAGCTTCTTCTCATTTAATATTTGTCAACAACTATGTATGTAATTAGCAGGAAGGGGCAAGGGACTAGATTTTTGGAAGTAACAACGTGTAATAAGGCTGCAGTCTGAAGTCATATTGAAAGGTATATTTAACATTTTGAATGTAAAGAGCATCCAAATATTATATATCTGGTTTAAAGGATATATTATCTATAATAAAATATCATTAAAATATGAATATTGTATTTGTGTTAAAAAAATGTGTATGCAGTTGTTAATTGTATAGTTCCCCAGTCTTTTAAATTGAAGATAAATAACCTTGATATGTAGCCTTTGGAGACAAATACTTTTATGAGATATTTAAAATTAATTATTCTATCTTGGGCTCAAATTTGTGGTATAGTCACTGTCCGTACCACACAATGAGACAACACAAAATCCAGATTAAACTAGTGGTAGGTAGCTCTCAAAACCTTTGACTACTATTCAAACTTCTGGGTCTTAAAATCTGCACAGAAAATACTGTGAGAATTGTCTGTGGTATTTCAGTGTCTTGCATCCAGTCATAGCTGGATCATGGTAGAACCAAAACACAAAACTTTTACAACATAAACAAAATGGGAAGAAAAAATACGGCATTTTCCAATTTACTGGAATAAAACATTTCACAAATCATTTCAAGAAGAGGGAAGGATGTACATTTGTTTGACCAGAATCATTCAATTAACTCTTATAAAGATAAATTTGGGTTCTAATATCTGCTGGTGCATTGCCATCGTTAGTAGATATGTACCTGTACCCATAGAAAAAGCAACAACACATTAGTGGTATTGTTTTATGTGTCACTTGTAATCTAGATGCAGCAGAATGTCCAATAGTGGAGAAGCAGTAATGGATTTTGCAATAGTGACTCCATAAATTTGCCACATCCTGATAATTTTATTTCACGCAGTCTATGGACTATACAACACATATGTTTTCAGAGCTTAGACACCTGTTGCAAATTTACAGACATGAGGTAGTTTGCCAAACTACCCAAGAGAGACCAGAGTACACCTGCTCAAACAACTTGGAAGCATTACAAAAGCACAAACTTCACGTAGGCATTATAAAACAACACTGGTTGGAAAACGCTGAAAAAAAGAAAAAAAAAGAAAAAAAAAGAAAAAAAAAAGCTATCCATGGCATTTGCAATTTATTGATGGAGGGACACATCTGCTGATTTAATATTCATAACCTTTGCCAAGTAAACTATGCTTCTTTACAGAAGCTTATTTCCAAAAATGACAAGTTTATAAAGAGTCCCTCATGTTTTGGTTTTCATGGTAGAATAAAAATTCCAGCACTACATGGCACACCCCAATGAATTTGTTGAACAGGATAGTACTGTAGGAGAGAAAAACAGCAAGACAAGCTTAATGAACTAGAAAATATCAGCTGAAGACAACAGGATTGGGTGTTGGCTGAATTCCCACCGGATCAGGCTCTGTGTGAAGAGACAGCCACACTGGGGAATAGTATCTCTGTCTAATCTGGTCTCTGGTAATGGGACCTCTATTATCTGCTCTAATGAAAGATGTGTCTGCGCAGTGTTTTGCAGGCAGATGTGGATTTGCTCTGCCAGTTCGCTAACCTCCCTGGAAGCTGCGTGTGTCAGACAATGAACCTTAGCTAATGTACATTGTTTCTCATAGGGGCTTATTAGCTCAGCCTTGATGTTATCCACTGTATCTACTTTGCTTCTGATTTGGAAGTGGCTGGCTTCCAACTGGCTTCCAGTGCGGGCAGTTGCCATTATCGTGTTCAACTGCATCCGTGCTTGAAATGCAGCGCAGATGTACTTCCAGAATTCCAGAAAAAGAGATAGCAATACCATGAAAAATAGAATTTGATGCCTTACTAACAAACTGGAAAAAAATCCCATGATATGTTTAATTTGGGTGATGAACATCGCATGTGGTGTGTATTACCAAAGAAGAAAAGCTTTATATGAGGATAGATTCTCAATGAGAAAAAACTGGAAATTCTGGCAATATTCATGTAGCTTTGCAAGTCAGATGACAGACATAACAACATATCATAAAGCTGTATTTCTTGGGTGGAAAAAAGACTTTTATTTTACTGAGGTCTAGCAGGCTGGGTCTCTGGGTCTTCTCAATGTACTTGAAGGCCTGAAGATGGAAAGATGCTAAACAAAAATACTGAATTCTCATACAGAGTCCTGGATGAAAGATCATAGATTTTTCCTTGCAAGATCAATTTCTATGGCAAATGCAGCGGGTACATGTAAGAACTCACAATGGCATTTTGAAGATTGTCCTATTGTCAAAGGCTATGAGGGTATGGAAATTTGCTGTACCTTACTGCTAGGGCAGCTCAAATCTCTGGGGAGGAATCCACAAGACAAAGAATTGGTATATTACCAATTTGCCAACCAACTCAGGTGGTCTAATTTTTTTTATGGTAATGCACAATGGGAAAATAAAATGTTTTTGCTTAGCATAAAGTAAAAAAAAAAAATATTCAGCAAAAAAAAAAGTAAGTTAATGACACTGCTTTGCAAAGGAGCAGAGAAATACATTGTTCCTACTGCTTGCAATTGTTTCAATGCCTCTTTGTGGAGATTTCAAGTAAAAGTAAACTCTTGTTCCCAGAGGAATGCATCCAGTCTTCTTGTTTGTAGAGCTAATAATCTGTCAGGCTTCTGGAAGCTCAGAGTCAAAGCTCCAGTCTACATGCTGCCTTTGGCCTACCTCACATATAATTTTTTCTTTTTTTTTAATTTCCATTTTTCCTTCAAAACATTCCACTCTCATTTTGGAGCAGTATGAACAGATGGAATGATGCAGTACAGAAAAGCAGTAGTAAACTCAGACAAAATAATCCAAGAAAATTATTTTTTAAAAGTGTCTAAATCCACTATGTTATTTGAAAAGCATCACAACTCTGAGTTAGTCCTCAGGAGTACACAGCTGTTTATGGCAGCTGAGAAACTAAAAAAAAACATGAAGTATGGTCAACATAAATGAGGAAAAATAGATATTGACAATTAATGTATTTCAGAAACATTATAAGAATTTTATTTTTCCTTTCTTTTTTTTTTTTTTTTTTTCTAGTCCTGACACTCTACTCTTGAAAAACAACATGATTCAATCAGTTACCATTAGAAAATCTTGATTATTCCTCATTTTACATTACACAGCAGCCTGCAATCAGACAGAGCATAAGACGTGCATATAAGTAGGAGGAATGAAGGGGAATGCAGGTGGGCAAATATTCAAAAAAAAAGAGGGGAAAAAAGATACCAGAGCCCCCTGTGTGCTGGGCTGCGCCCAGAGCCCCGTGGGCAGCAGGGCAGGGAGGGGATTCTGCCCCTCTGCCCCCTCTGCTGAGACCCCACCTGCAGGGCTGCATCCAGC
>JAOTQP010000001.1:101253676-101271632 GCA_026413545.1 Cichladusa arquata
TGCTTTTTATAAAAAAAAAAAAAAAAAAAAAAAAAACAACAGCTGTCTAGGAGTTCTATCAATAAATTCTGTCTATTTTGCAAGTTGCCACCTGTTTTTTATTTTCTCATTTCTCAGATGTATCTCAGTTTTCATGGTAATTAATTGTGAATACTGTTTCTGTACTTATGTGATGCTTCTGCTCATTTGGTTTTTCATTTTCTGTGGTGATGACTGTATAGAACATTAATTTTGTTCAGTGCATGAGACTTACTTCTTACTCCTAGTGCCTTAATGACTAAATGAGACACTTCTAGTTACCCTTTAATGCTCTTAGGATATCTGATGTGTGGCACAAGCTCAAAACAAATGACCCATTTCTTATTGCTGGATGTTTAAAGTACACATGTAAGGTTCTTCTATATCATAACTAATTTAGTCTTTTGACAAAAGACACATGTAAAATGTCTTCTGACAATGAAATATTAAATCAGTAATCAACTATTTCAAATAAGTCTCTTAGGTGTGAGACAGCAACAAAGTATTTTTTGCATATTACCTCCAATTAAAAGAACTTTATGTACCATATTTCACACAGAATGTGCTCTTTTACACTTTGGCACTGTTAAGTACAGCTACAAAAGTTAATATAACATGAAAACTGAAAGAAGCTGAATGAAGAAAAAAGCTTTCAATTGAGAATTGAATATAAAATTGAATTTACTGTTGAGAGGGAGGAGATGTTGAGGACACCTCATCTCCTTTCTCCTCTTCAGTGATGATACTGGTACTGGGTTTCTTGGCAGCACTACAGTTCTTTCTGCAGAGAACCCCCAAATTTCACTAAGGAAGAAAAGGAAAGCATTAAAACATCTCCACAAATGAGACATTGGCCCAAGCCACCCCAGCATGCAAGGTCCTTGTGGAGAATGGAAAGAGATCTTTCTATGTTCCCTTATGTAGTAGATTGAAGTCTGGAGTGGTCATTCAATGCACTGATCGAAAGAAAGGCTCATGAGTGAAAATAACTGGTGAAATGACATCATAAAATTGAGACTACGTACAATACAAGAATGAATGGAAGGAAGATAGAAAAAAAAACATGAGAAAAGTAGTTTTAATTAGCATAACCTGTTCCCAGATTGTTGCAATGCTCTAAATCTTAGAATAATAGAATGGCTTGAGTTGGAAAGTACCTTAAAGATCACGTTGTTCCAAGCACCCTGCCATGGGCAGGGACACTTCCCACTTGACCAGGTTGCTAAGAACTCATCCAACCTGGACTTGAGCACTTTCAGGGATGTGGCATCCACAACTTCTCTGGGAAACCTGTTCTGGGGCCTCACCAGCCTCCCTGCAAATTTTTTTTTCCTAATATCCAATCTAACCCTACTCTCTGTCAGTTTGAAGCCATTACCCCTCGTTCTGTCACTACAAGCCCTTGTAAATAATCTCTCACCATGCTTCTTGTGGGTTCCCTTGAGGTACTGGAAGGCTGCAGTGATAAAGGATTTGCTGTAGCTATGATTTTGTACCTTTAGTGCTGACACTGATGCACTTGTAGCCATTTGTGATATTGTGGCTGGTAACACAACTGGGAGCCATCCTACTGCCTGGCCCTTAATTCCACACTGCTGATTCAGGTAGACTAAAGGTATCTTCCTCAGTGTGGTAAACGTGTTCTGCTCTTCAGAGCAGAGTTAGTAGCAGACTGAAATATGACCTAGAGAGGGAAAAGTACAAACAGGAATCACCACAATTTCAATCTAATCAAGGTTACAGTCTTCTGATAGAAGACCTAGTGAGTTGAAAATAACCTTGGTGTGAATTAGCAATTTTTCTTACCAGAGTTTATCCCTCTTATCCTGTGTTGGTACATGAACACAGTGATGTGTTTATGTACCAATGGGAACAGTACAGAAAGAACCAGCCAAACAAATTTTATGAGCCCTGTATCTTTCTCTGCTGCAGGCAGGCAATGGCAGCTGAATGCCACTTTATAGACCTAGGGTGGAGTGGATAAAAGCCCAGATTTTTCATCGAAATTTAAGATTTTAAAAAAATCAGTAGCCTCTTGGAATCCAGTGGTTACAGCACCAGCCCAACAGAGTTCAAGAAGTGTTTGAACAACTCTCCCAAGGACATGGTGGAATTCTTGGAGTGTGCTGTGGACTGTCTGACCAGGAATGGGACTTTGATGATTCTTGTGGGTGTCTTCCTACTCAAGATATTCTATAGCTCTAGGAACTTCCACACCATTTATTTACAGAAATATTTATGTATTTCTCATGAACATTTCTGGAAGAAAAAATGTCATTCTCTGAATAATGTTTTATGCCTTCCTGCATATCTACCACATTAAGTGCAATGCATTCCTTCAAAAGAGTGCATTTACTTACTCAGATTGTTCCATCCACATGCTTAATTTAAATGATGGACACAGATCAAAAAATATATTCCAACTTTTAGGCAGAATAATTCAATAGCTAGCAGATATCACATATGTGTCACTGTTGGGGATATGTCTCAGTAGGACATATCTGTACATTTGTAAATTCATGTGCCAAGGTATTTGAATGCTGATTTGGGACATTATGAGGAACTTCAACCCATTAAAAACGAAAAAACAAAACCCAACACATCAGGACAAATGATTCAAGTACTATGTGCTTCATACTAGTGTAAACAGAAATCACATCAATTTCCTTTGGGCAAATTACAGTGAGATTTCAACACACTAAAAAAAATAAACTTAGAAATGAAGTAGAAATATGCATAGTGAATTTCACTTATAGTAAACCTATATATCAAAATTTAGCTCACAATCAGGCATAGAGAAACAACTTTTTCATTACAGTGCAGCACCAGATATAGAACTGAAATGAGACACTACAGTAACAAAATTTTTCAATTCTTTGACTAGGACTGAATGCTCTTTTGGTAAAATTTCACAAAAACCTCTTACCTCTCCTATATTTTGCCTGAGAAGAATAAATAGTGAAATTTTGAGAGAGAGACAAGTAGTATATAAGCCCAAGTTTTACCCTACACTTCGAAATATTACCGACATGATATAACGTTGTCCATTTAATTTAATTTATAAGTTAAAATATTCTGCATAAATGAGTACATTTAAGATACGTTAATTGAATTTATATTTGGTGCTTGTTCTCTGAGCCACTGGACATAGTTTTGGTCTTGCTGTGCATTAGGAAAAGCCTCTTTAGGGTTACTACAGACACATCTTTGCATGATGCAAGGAATTCTTCCTCAATACAATATAATGTACCTAGATCTCACATCTGTGTCCTCCGGCATCTTGAAATACAAAAGCTCCAGTGAAACATGGTCCATTAGAAGGTTTAGCCAAAGTTTCTGCTGCAGTCTGGCCATCTCCCATTGGTAATCTTGGGAAGTCATAATCACAGAAATGCTGGTTGAAAAAGCTTTGCCCAATCCCACCTGCACCTCTCCCAGCTGAATTAGTGGCCATTTCCCCTTGTTTCATGGGATGTCAGTTTGAAGAAACATTTTATTCCATCAGCTCTGTGACTCCCTTCAGGAGGAAATAGGCTGCCCTTAAATCGGTCTTGAATCTTTTCTTTGCAAACCCAACCTCCATGCACCATGAAAGTGCTCTAGGCCTCCTAGCATATTTTTCATTTATTTTAAACAACATTAAGCATTTCAGTGACACTTTTAAAGTCAGATTTCACTGGGAACATAATAGGCAATCCCCACAGAAAGGTTATCTTGATCTGTGTTAGTGTATTTATTCACAGAGTGCCATAAAAAAGCCACAGAGCACAAAGACTCAGATGGAAGCTCAGGAAGATTTTCTCACCTCTTGCATGAAAATTATTCCAACATTAAGAAAAAACACTTCTTAATTTTCAATTTGTGAAAAGTTATAAAGTTTAACTACATGGTAAATTATAAAGAAATTCATCTTTGAATACTTGTTTTTAACAAGCTAGATGAGCCCACTGACACTGATATTAACTAAAGTGGGTATTCAAAATATTTATTGATGCAAATCAGAATGGAAAAAGTTTGAAATTTGTAAAATGCTGAAAGGTCAAAAAAGAATGATTTTAAAGACTAATCTATAATTATGTCTTCTATGTATCTGAAAATTATTAGTTTGTATTGATTTTTCAATTTGAATTAAATAAATTTTTTCACACTGTGCTAAAGGAAGGAAAGAAACTAATCGTATGGACACTTCAACAGGTGTATGGATTGCAAATTAGTTTTTACAGATGTATGCTAGAGTCCTGAACTTAAGTTTTTAACTGGTTTTAAGGATAACCATAATCAAATTAGGAAAGAAATTGTAAGGCAATTCAGAGGTAGCTGAAATTCTTACTGCTCAATCACTCAAACATAAGAGATAAGAAATCTTTTTCAGTAAATGTGATCAAAGTTTTATCAAATATTATTTCAAAACTTTTCTTTAAACTAAGCTAAGCCCTTTTGAAGAAATAGTTTTTCATTCACTTTCCTCTTTCTGATCAAAATTATTCCAGTGAATGCAACTACTCTACATAATGGCTTGAAACAAACCTACTTACAAAAATAGTTTGTCCGTTTATACATTTATTACTTCAATTTTTTGGTATTTGATGTGCCAAAATCATGTGGTCCTGTTTATGCTTGTCAATTTGAAATGTTTGAAATGAGAATAAGTATTTATGAATAACAAATACCTCGATTTCCATATCAGTGTGTTTATTTGTACAGAATAGGGCTATTCTCCATGTGCTTGGGTAAAAATCATTGCACTCATAAGTGTCTTGTGTCTACCTGCCAAGCAATGAGGCATATAAATGACTCCATAAGTACAGGAAACTGCATTACCCTATGATTAACAATTGGCTTGAAGACAGGATAAGAGGCCATGAGACTTCCTCTCCTCTCAGTTTCCCTTTTGCCATAATTTCTGTTTGAGATGGAGCAGTGCACAGAAGACCAGAAATCTACAGTCAGATGAGAAATGGCTATTTCTGAGCCTTTTTACAGTTCCTCCATTTTCTCTGCTTAGGCATGTAGGATCTCCTTTCATGGGGATTTTGGATGGAGTGACAGCTCCAGCTGTCTTCGGCTGTGGAAACCTTGGGAGCAGGGCTGTGCTTCAGAAAAGAAAGAATAAAAAGCAGGCTGTGAATTGACTGTTGCTTCAGGTTCAGTAGAATTGAACCAGAATTAACAGCTTCCAGCATGTACAGGAATTGAATATTCACAAGTGTGAAACAGCTGTTTTGGTTATACCTTGTGAGTAGGGTACTTAAAGAATGAGTAAAAAAATCAACTGCAGCTGGTCCACACTTAGGAGATGTTTTGCCTACTGTACTTTGGATAATGATGAAAATGATGCCTCACTGGAGACCGAAAAGCTGGGTCATTTGAGAGCTGGAGGATTGCTTAGGCACAAGAAATTCTCATGAGATTATCCTTGCCTCATTCCAGTCTCTATCGAGAATGAGATTAGGATAATCTTGCCAGAAAAATCTTACCTCTTATTTTTGTAAAAGAAGTGCTTTAATGTCATATGTGCAAAGATTCATAGGCATTTCCCAAGAGGAAAGAAAACCATACCTCTTATCTGTGGAATTACTGTTTTAGTAGATAACAAGGAATCTGATTTGACACTGAACCTGCCACACTTCAATTTCAAAGAACTTTGATTTACACATGCTCATGTCCTTAAACAATTATTTACTAGGTAGGGGGGAGGGGTAGATTTAAAAGAAGCCTGTCTAACCTTAGGTGTATACACCAGGCAATGTAATTAAGAAATATGAAGGAGATTATGATAAGGTTCCTTCACAAAGATCAGTATTTCTTTGCAGTGATTCTACGTTTTCAAATTATTTGCTTCTCAAAAACTACAAATTATTACTAATGTGAAAATAATATTAGCTGAAATAACACTAGCACTCTCACCTAAAATTAAATTTCAAGTCTAATAGGTTAAAATGGGAGACACTACTTTAAACATACAGTGTGAACAAAAGCAAGCTAAGAAAGACTTTAAGAGTTTTCAATTTGCTCTACAAACTGCCATGGTAAAGTTCATAGGAGATGCTTTATTTCTAGCAACTTTTACTCTAACTAAACTAGCTTAGAGATAAGAAAGCCTCCAGTAATTATGGATGTATAGGATCTTGAGAAGATTATTCCATAATTACTAAGCTTAGGAATCATGCAGCAGGTTGACCTTCAAGGCTTTTTAAACTGTTGTATTACAAAAAAAATTAGCTCTGTAATATCACTGCTGGCAAAAAGGAACAAACAGTGTATTTGTGCATGTATATGTACATGTACACTATGATATATGGGTAGCACATACACTAGTGATCAACCCTGTTTTCCTTTCAAAATACTGCATTCAAGGAACTATATGACAAAACAAGTATTTATTCAAACAGTCCTTTCCATTGGCTAGAGACTGGACAAATAACTTAGAAAATAAAGAAGAACAGAAGCCATATAATATAGATTGTATTTTAGGAGAACACCTCTGGATGCACTTGGATTATGCATCTATCACTTTTATCCAAAATTCAAGGACCTTCATAGTTTGAAATTGCAGGCCAGTTCTCCAGTTGGGTGCAGCTTATTTTTCTTTTTCCCTTTCAAAATTGAAAGCCAGACTAAGTTTTAGAACCCAGTTTTTCTCATATAAGAAAAGCATCTTTTGAACTGATTATTTCTAGGCTGTTTGGGATCTTTTGCCCACCTATTTTTTAAGCTCTAGCTCAGAAACTCCTGAGGTACTCAGATCTCAGTGTCTCATTTCTTGAACTATGTAATGCCCTCTTTCTGGAAGATTCTCTTGCTTATTCTTTATTCACCTTTAGAGGCTGCCTGGAGGTTTTCCTCATCAGCAAGATTAATTCATACCAGAGAAAGTTTAAATTCTGTTATGTTTGAGGATCTGCTGCTTCACACCATCCAGACCTCAATGGCCCCTCTATTTCAGTGTGCAATTTCTTCTCTCATTTGTCAAGCCCAAGTGTTATGGTGGGAACTGACTGGAATTCAGCCTTACCTCTAGGTTTGAGGGAGGCAGAACACTGATTGAAACTACTAAACTGCTGTGAGTCAGATGGACGGTGCAGGAGTTAGTTTTAACCTATGGATGAGGCACCATAGATGGATTAAACTAAATACTTGAAATAAGAATGCATGCAGAATCACTATGGCTTTGTTGACAAGTGGATTTTCAATAACCACTAGACATTGATATTTAGGTTTGGAGTTCATCACCTGGAGCTAAGTAAATATTTGGAAATATACAAATGGTTCTATTGCTCTGAAAATATTTTTATTTTAAAAAGAGCATGGGGTTTTTTATTTTCTGTTTGATTTCTGTCAATTGTTGTTATGAGCAAAGGTATTTCTGTAAAAGTTACATTCTGGCATCAAGAGAAAAAAACCCTAGACATCTAATTTTTATATCAGAATGGGTGGACTCATCCATACATTTACACTATTTGTACAGTAATATGGAAGCTTTTCAGACAGATCTGAAATGCTGGACAGGAAAAACATGACTAAAATATGTAATCCCCATTGTAGAAAAAAACAATAGAAGAGGAAAATTATATGCTAGGAATCACTGCAAAAGACAGGGAAAAGGGCAGTCTGTACTATTGAAGTAAGAATTCCAGAAATCCATTGAATTTTGAGTGAAAAAATCATGAAAATAATGTTACAATATGCTATGAATACTGTAACAGGTATTTACTGCATGAAGTTATTTGTGATTGTCCTGGTTTAGGGCAAATTTGGGAGAAAATCTCCAAAGGGGTTCCCCTAGAAAGCAAACTCAAGCAGTCCCTTCCCCAAATTCGGGAAAAGAATTCCTTGAAGAAAAGATTTCCTTGGAGAAAAGTGGAAAAAAATCTGTTTATTTAACAGACAAAGCAGTCCCCAGCACAAAAAATGAACAATACTAAATAGCAAAACCTCTCACTGCTGCGAAGAGATGACAAATTCAGAGGAGTCCCCTCCATGAATCACATCCCAGCTCACCCAGTCTGTTCTCAGTCCCTCCGGCGCTGGGAAATGTCACAGCCCAGGCCAGGCCTGGTGAGCCACAGGTGTGAGCTCCTCGTGCTCTTCTGGGTTTTCAGTCCAGAGCAGGTTCGAACAATTCCAAGAAAAAGGGGAAAAAAAACCCCAGTCCAGGGAACTTCTCTGCCTCAGTGGTTAGAGAAACTAACCAACAGGCGAAGAGAGCTCTCTCCTGCTGTCCACTGCAGGCAGCACTGTGAGAAGGATGTGGGGGAGCAAGTGCAGTCTCTGATAACAAACTCTGCACCTCTTCTCTCCCTCTTCACTCTCAGAACCAGTTTTGAAGCTGCAGAACTTAATATCCATCCCAAACAGAGCTGGTAATTGGGTATACAAGCATTATTAAGTCATCCGAGGGCACCTTAGGAATTTTTCTGCTAAAAGAAGAGATGAACTACTACAACGACATCCAGCTATATAAGGTTATAAATATAAAAAGACAGAGTTTGAGAATAATAAAAATACTACGTTTTAAGTACATAAAATAAACCCACAAAGAGGTTTACAAGAAATTAAGTTCCATATAGTAAGTTCTAAAAGAAAGGTAAAATAAGTTTGTAGACTCTACAGGGTCAAATGCTGATATGTTGCAGAGGTGCCTGCATGGAATGTGGTTAACATCAAAACCACATAGGGTAGCTTTAATATATGCATTTGGTTGGATTTCTTTCTCTCTTCAGAGGTATTTCTTTGATTTTTATTTGAGTGTTTTTCAATAGGGAAAAGGGAGAAGAGGAACAAATATTGAAACTTGTGAGCAATACAGTTACTCCCATGGCTACAAGTTGTTAATTTTAAAAAAGGTAATTTTTAGTTTTCAGGGATGCACAAAATGCTAGAAAATACATTCTGTCCAAATGAGCATAGCAAAAAGATCATTCAGGAAAGACCAATGATGGTCCCATCACGCTATCTGAAATATTTATAAAAGTAGAGCTGATAAGAATACTTCTTTAGTTTACAGAAATAATAAATTAGAAGTCTCTGAAATTCTTTGGGAAAAATAAGGTAATTTGTTTCTGTGCTTTATGAAATATGCATTGCATTCTTCTATTTGTCACCTGCCATAAAACTAATCATGATATACAAATATCAAAAATAGAATATACTGTTTTCTTTCTAGAAAAACCATAAATCTGGTTCTGTACCATAGGTTTGATATTTTTTATTTCAGAAGTATACCGCTGCATTTCATATCATTGTTTTTTATTCAAACCTGTCTTGTTCAGCAGTTGCCCCTTCTACTTTTCAAATGTATTTCTCCACTTCTAGGTGTCTGGTAAATGAGAAATATATCTTTTATCACTATACAATCTTTAAAAGGCTGACTTTTAACCTCGTAGGATAAGATTCTGAATGAATGACTTCAGGGTCTAAAAATTAATGTAAGCAAAAATATAAAAATTCAAGCTCTGAGACACAGAAGAAAACACTTTCTGCAGCAAACAAGATCTGGGAGACACATAAGAAATGCAATATAATCATGGAATTATTTGAATTGGAAGGAACCTTACCTATCTTTTCCCAACTGCCCCTTCCATGGGCAAGTTGCTCAGAACTGACCTTGACCTACCGGGGATTCCCATTTGAATTTTCTCTGGGAAACCTGTTCCAGTGCCCTACAACCCCCACAGGGAAGAATTTCTTCCTAATATCCAAATTAAATCAGCACTCTTAATTTGAAGCCATTTCCCCTTGTCTTACATGTCCTTGTACAAAGTCACTCTCCATCTCTTTTTTTAGGGCCCCTTTAGATAATGGAAAGGGTTGTAAGGTCTCCCCAGAGCCTTCTCCTTCTCCAGGCTGAACAGCCCCAACTCTCTCAGCTAACCTCCATGGAGAGCTGCTCTGATGATTTTTGTCTGATGATTCTTGACTCACTCCAACAGGTCCATGTCCTCTTTTTGTTGGGAGTGTAGAGCTGAACACAACACTCCAGGTGGGGTCTCATGAGAGTTGAGTAGAGGGGCAGAACCTCATCCCTTGTCCTCCTGTTCATAGTCCTTTGGATGCAGCCCAGGACAGGACTGGCTTTCTGGGCTGTGAGCACAAACCACCAGCTCATGTTCAGCTCCTTGTCTGCCAACACACCCAAGTATTTCTCCTCAGGGCTGATCCCAGTTTATTTTCTACCCAGCCTGTGTTTGTGCTGGGGATTGCCCTCACCCATGTGCAGAACCTTGCACTTGACCTCGTTGAACTTCATGAGACTCACACAGACTCACTTCCCCAGCCTGTCCAGGTTCCCTGGATCCATCCCTTCCCTCCAGAGTGTTGACCCCACCACACAGCTTAGTGCCATCAGAAAACCTGCTGAGTGTCCTCAAACCCACTGTTCATGTTCCCAAAAAAATGTCTACATAAACACATGAATTTTCCATAGAAAAATCCAGAGAATAGTGGGGTTTATGTCACAAGTGCCACAATTGTTGTCACAATTATTTGTCAATATTTGAAATGCTTTTGTGTCAGGTTCAATAATATGTTTAGTGACTTCTGTGGAATGGATGAATTGCCACCATCAGACAGCAGCATGCCAAATGAGGAACTTCATGCTTCAGTTGTCACAGATCATATGCAAGAAAATGCATTTATTCTGGAAATAATTTTTCTGTGAATAAATACGGCAAAGTTTAAGTGAAATGCAAAAGATACAGAGAACACCATTAAATTTAATTTTCAAATTTATTGCCTTATGTATTCATAAGACAATGAATGTATACATCTAAAATTTTGGATCTATCTTAAAAATCCAATTATTCAAACCCATGTACTGTATAGCAGAAGCAATGAACCCTTTAACAGATTTTATTATTTTTTTTAAACAATAGGGCCTGCTAAGAATAGCAGAAATGATGGAGAAATTATCTTATGAGAAGTAGCTGTGGTGTACCTATAATGTAAGAATAGGGCTGGCCAGCAGGTACAAAGGCCTCCCAAGTGACCCACACCATCCACCCAGCCTTGACAATGCTTCAGAATATTATTCCTCTAGGAGGCAATAGTAGATTCAAAATGCTTGGAAGTGCATTAGGGACCTTTGTTTTCATGGACAGTTTTCCATTTTGAGCCTAGTAAAATGGAGATGTGGAAGACACAGTCCATGTGTCAGACTGAAGGATTAATATGATGGAGGGAAATGGGTTACATCAAAGACAAGAGGCACAAAAAATAATGGGTATACACTTGCTTTTGACACATTCAGGGTTGAAATCCATGGGAGAATTTATGCAGCAGCTTCACAGTTGGAGTCCTCTTTTCCCTCTCTCTCACAGATGGTGTAGAGAGACAGTAACATGTAATAAACTGCACTCTCCTTTCTACTGCACCTGATGCCTCAGCAGGTACAGTCATGGTGTGCTTCACTCAAAGGTACTTAGTACTTGTGGACTGCCAGGTAGCTTATGTTCTTCAGCTTGATTGGCCTGGAAAAGATACTCTTACAAATCTGTTAAATGAACAAGAATTCAAGCTGCCTCCTTACTGACTTGGGAAAACCCTCTTGCCTACATTTTGATTGACACACTTTTGTCATAGTTTTGGTAGTTAATGTGGCAAATTACTTAGAACATTGAATTTCAAAGGCCTGTAATCCTTATCAGCCATTTCAAAATATGTGTTCTTTAGGGATTAGGGGAAAAAAAAAAGTGTTCAGAAGTCTGAGGTCTGCACAAAAGAAGTGTCATTTTAGCCCTCTGGATCTGCTTCAGATAGCTCAGGACATCAGTCCTCACTTATGCCCACCTTTGGATCTCCCTAGATCTGTCACTGTCCTTATCTCCTGGTAAATGAAGCTATCCATTTTGCTCATCCTGGTGCCATCTACCTTGGCATTTTTGCCATCCTTTTTTTTTCCCTCCCAGAGAAAATCATTGCTTTTTTTTTCCCTATCTAGTCCTGACAAACAGCTTGATTCATTTACCAGTTCTGAAGGGAGCTTAGCTCAACTTTTCATGCTGTCACTTCACGACTGATGCTGTCAGCACATGCAGAGTGTTGATAGCCCTGCCATACATCTTTGCTTTTGGGGACTGGGGCACCGAAACTTCACTAGGTTCTTCAAAGAATTGCAGGGGAAAAGTGACATGGGATTGGAGCAAATCCTTAGGTATTTTAAACTGCATATTTCAGAACTTTATTACATGAAGTGATGACCTGGCATATCAGGAGGCAGGGCTACACAATCTGGTCTTTGCTAAGTTCTCTTTCCATAGGGGAAAAAACCCAACCAAAAGAGAACAAACATCCTCAAAACAAAAAATCTTCTTACAAACAATCATTTTGATTGTTTTTCTCCTTTCTAAAATTTTTTACAGGTCTATATGGAGTTATGAGGAATATGCTTTATATATGTAATATAAATTTCATAGCTACCCCTTCATTTTTCCTGTTTTCCAATTTGGAGTATGCATGAAATTTAACAGCTTCAGTTCTCTTTCTCTGAATCTAACATAAACTTGAACCTTAAAGTGCAGGAAGTTCTGTCAGGTTTATTGGGTTTTGCTTTCTCTGACTTGTGCCTACATTAAGCATAAAATGAGAATTGCCCATGCAAATACAAAATGACAATTAAGGTAATTTAATACAAGGAAAAAATGCCAAGGAACTCATAATGGGTTCTTTGTATGGTCTAAGAAAATAGATTAGTTGAAGTATTTTCTGCTTATGTGCTTCATAGAATTTCAAAAGCTAATTTGTCAGCAGACTAGACCAATATACCTTAGTAAATGAATTTACTAATCCTTCTTATGATATGGAAATGGCTATTGGTGTTATATTTGGTGCTACATTTTAAAAAATATGTTTATCTTTTACTGAAGTGTGAGGAGCTTTAGCTTTTGTTATCCTAAGTGATATGTATATTCAGAATTATAACACATGGCATTAGGTTGTTCTCAGCTACGATTCAGTCATATCATAAATCTTCATAGTATTGATTAGTCTCACAGAAGGGAATTTATCTTCAGTGGAAGTGTGAGCTGTGAAAGGCACAGGGAGAAGCCTTCAAGATAATACTGTAACTACCATGTATATTATCAGATGCTGGATATTTTTCAAATGTATTGCAAAGAGCCATATTAAAAAGGGGGACCTTATGGGCAAGAAAGGATTTTGTTCTCTTGTATATAGCACAAACACATTCATAGTAATTACTAAAAACAAAACTATATACCTCCAGCATAGTAGCCAGACAAATATAAATCTTCTTTGATATATAGATCTTCAATGTAAAGTAAGGTATTTTCTTCTTTGTTCAATGTATTTTTTTATTTGTTTCTGTGATTCAGTCTCTTTCTGCACAAATTAGCATTCTTTCTGTGCAAATTACAGCATTCCAGAAATCTATACCAGAAGAACTAACCTCTACAATCTCACCAATTATATAGATTTAAATATATCCTGCTGTTACTTTCCTGGCCTTACAGGTTTTACACATATTGCTATCTGTAATTACCCAGAGCCTGTCTGTTCTTTTAATTCTCAAGGTAAGAGGGAAATTAAACATAGAATTCTCCATGTAGGTCCATGTAGGCAGTTGGAATTCAACTTCCTGCTTGGAGAGGTATATTAGGGTACCTTGATCTTCTGAGCAGATTTTCTGTTAGGGGAGGAGAGGTGCTGCTTTCAGCTTTCAAATTGTCACTGAGAACAAACAAAGTGAAAATGGCTAGTGAGAGAATAGTGCTGCTCCTTTTTGCCCAGGCCAATTAGTGGATTATAGTGGGAAGTAAAATGTAGTATTATCTGATTTAATGTAAAAAACTTCATTCACAGGACAACTGAAAGAAAAATGGTTTCTGAAAGAAATGGTTTCTCTTGCAAGTATGAGGCAGTGCACTGCACAGGCAATGCAGAAAACCCCAGCCCAGATTTATATCTCAAATACCTTTCTATAATGTAAACACCTCTTGCTCATTGAACATGACACCATTATCACTCGTGTAATAAACATTCAGGTTGAATTCACCCCTTTAAACTGAAATGTTTGGCACAGCAGAACACAAGCACACACTGTGATTGTTGGCACTTACAAGACACAGTGACTATCTCAGTCCTGGAACACCAATGCATGTGGTAGAGCTTTGCAGAAAACAAAAAATAAAGTGTTTTAAAAAGCAGGAAAAATATTTGGACACTCCATCAATTCCCAGATGCTATTTTTACTTCTGTGGGCTAATCATTCTAGTGAGTGCCAAATTCTTGATGGTTGTTTAAGAATTCTGCATTTTAGTGAATACTCTTGAGGTTTGATCCCAAGCTGGTCTAAAACAGCAGTTCTTTAATGATATAAATATTTTTTTCTAAAAAGCACCTGGGATGACATGACTTCTCATGAACACAAGAGTTCACGAATTTAAGAAAGTATTAATCATGCTTGAAATATACATTAGGAAATATCTTGCTTAGCCACCTGTTTTGAAGTTACTTTGAACCTAATGAAACATAATTTTGCATTTCAGTAATAAAAAATAAATTTGATATTAATCCAAATTAAAAAAAAAAAAAAAAGCTGAAACTGAGCCACAAGTATATACTTCAGTTGTACATGTTTGGTCACCAAACAGAAATCTGTGCTTTGTTAGCAATAAAATATGATGCAAATGGAAAAAGAAAATCTATGGAAGGAGAAAACCTGTGCAAGAAAACGCGAAACTGCTAATATTTTGCTATTAAAAATAGCTAATATGTGATAATACTGATGATTCCAATTTGAATTTCAGGACCCATCCTAATGGACACTCTACAAAAACTGAAAGTGTCTCCTCTGTAACGTTATTAGAAGCAAAGATTGGGGAAAAAAGACTCCAGAGTGTTTCATTCAGATGGAGGAATTGGGAAATATAAACTGTCTGCTCCAGTAACTAGAATAATGAAAGACTAGAAAAAAAGAACTGTCTTCTGACACAGACTTAATATTCCCAACTTTGAAACATTTAACAAACTGACCCATTAAAACTGTGCCAGCCTTAAGTATTGCTTTAGAGAATAAGTATGGTATCCTTTAACAAAGCAACCCCCTACTGCTATTCTGTGAAACAGGAGAAATTTTGAGCAAAAGAGACTGTTATAATGAACTGTAGGAGCCATTTTGGTCTTAATGTCAATTTGTTAGGAGATGATTACCAGACTTTGTCAATGTGTAGCCAAAAGGAGTAAATTTTTAACTAAATAGATTATAGCTTTTATAAAATTATTTGGAATGGAATTGTGATGGATATTAAGAATTCATTAGCTAAATCTATTTCTCTTGAAATAACAGTGCCTTAGCTACACCATTTTTACTAATTTATGTATGATGATCTTTGTGAAGGAATAGATTTTTTGCACTGTATTTGTACTATGTCATGGAAGTAAGAGGGAGAAAATCAGATTGTAACCTTTGAGTTAGCTTATTTGTCCCCAGCCCTCTTAGAAATGAGGTCTGAAATTTATTCCTTTACAATTGACTTTACTGCAATGTTTCCCAGAAAAGATGATCTTGCCAAGACTACTTGATATATCTTCATTCTTCCATTAATAATCTGCTTTGCTCTGTACCACACTCCTACCCATACTATAACCAGTTTTTAGGGCTTTGAATAAATTAAATTTCCACTCAATCGTTATCTTTCTAAACAAATCATTTTGAAGTTTAGCTGTTTTGTTATTTGGTCTTCCCAGTTAACACACTCCAGAAAACTCATTAGATTAATTCTATACATGTTCCTAAAGGGTATTTCAAGTGTTCATATAGCATTTACCCTTTTACCCTTTTTCTTTGCCTGAATTCTGGTCTTTATTCAAACCAAGAACTTCTGTGCTATCCTATTTAAATCTTTACCTTCTCATGAAATAAATTCATTCCAATCTCTCCTCCTGCCTTGAACTGACAGGTCTTTTAAATTCCCAAGTCATTGACACAGAGATACACATTGAAAGATAGTAAACTAAGTTTCTCAATGGCACTCAGCAACAAATGAAAATCTGCTCATGCATATACTTGCATATATGAGTCTTTCTCATCAAGCACACTTCTGTGCCTCATGCATAGAACTAAATTTCTTGAGAGTTTTAATTCTGTCACATTTATCTTTATATTTAGTGTCTATGTTTTAATTCTTCAAAGGGATAGTCTCTTCAGTCATAAAACAAATCAAAATATTTGAAAGATGTTCTTCTGCTGTGTTCACTGGTTTTAATTTTGGACTTCATTGAATATTTTGTAAAAAAAACCAAAAACCCTGATGAAGCAAAAGGATACACTAATAAGTAATCAGGTCAAATGAAAATATTGTCCATAGCTGACACAAGTGTGTATTTCAAAATAAAGCAGAGGTCATTTTTCCTTTCCTTGATAGCTAATTATTTATCCTCCCTTATAATTATGCCATCAAGGTATGCTTAAGAGTTACAGCTCTCTGTGGTTGGATTAGTTTGTGGGTGACAGCCAAATGTGCACAAGAGATTAAAAAACTCTTTACTCTTTCATCTTTTGCATTCTTTATAATTGTAACTTAAATAGTATATAGCAAAATTTACTTCAGAAGATAATATTTCATTATTCTTGCCACAAGTTCATTCAGGTGGTTGTTTTTCTCTTTTTAAAGTGCTTCCAAGTGAAAACAATTATTTACACTGTATTTTGGGATCATCCTTTTTCTTTAAGTTGTTCCATTGCACTGCTTACTAAAGAGAAGACATGAAAAAGCATGAAAACTTCAATATTATTTTAGGAAGAATTTTTTCATGGAAATAAGTGTCAGAAATTGGAATGGACTACCCAGGGAGGTGATGGAATCATCATCCCCAGAAATCTTCAAGAAAGTACTTCACTCAGTGTTCTGGTCTGTTTGACAAGGTGGTGATCAATCAAACGTTGATCTTGGAGGTCATTTCCAACCTAAACAATTCCGTGATTGTGCAATTATTGGATAATTTATATTTATAAAGATATATATTGAAAGATATATATTGGACACCTTAGCCTTTTCAAGTCAGGTATGGGTGGTTACACGTTTAACTAAGACTCACCAGAAACCTTAAGGCTGGAAACTGAAGGCACATTTAATAATACGAAATGCTGTGCAAAACCACTAGTTTTGGAACATTACCTTTATTGTAGCTTCACTGCTCATTCTTATCCCTTTGTCTTGCTCCTTCTTCACACAATCTGTCACACACTGCCAACGGCATCTGAGAAATGATCTGGAGAAAATGAAAATACTTTTTTTGTTGTTGTTTCTTTCTTTCTTGCAAAGGTGCCATTTTTCTCTGATCAGATTCATAGCCCAGCTATACAAATAGCTCTGTTGTGCTGGTGCAGGGGGATGTGCAGTGCCTAGACAACAACAAACCTTTGAGAAGAATGGAAGTGCTTTCAATCAGTCTTGCCCTGGAACAGAAATCACTGCCCAGGGAAAAACTCACAAATGGAAGTCTCTGGATTTAGGTGGCTGAATCCATTTTAAGCCCTCCATTTTCTGTATCCAACATGAGCATCATGCTTCCCCTACAATGTGTCATATAGAGCTGTGATGTGTACAGCTTCAAAGCTACCTCTGATAGTCTGGCTACAGAAAAAGTTAAAAAAGGAACCCACAAAAAGCCCACCCACAGAAAAACCCCCAGTATTGATCATTCAGTTGTTATTGACTTTCATTTTCACAGAAGACTATGAAAGCTGATGAGAATCTTAGAGAATTTTGATTACAGGGTGTTCCAAATATGTGTATTTATTTGTTGGAGCTACTTTGCTGAAAAACTAGACAATGAACTTCCATGTGCATGGTGAACATGGTAGTGCTGATTAACAGTTGGAATTTGTCACAGTGTGACTTGGGTTTGCCAACCTTAATATATTTAATTTCTTTTAGAGACAGGACCCAGGAGTAGAGACAAGGCAGGCTCAAAACTT
>JAOTQP010000001.1:101271732-101282240 GCA_026413545.1 Cichladusa arquata
TTTTCATTGGTTTCCTGAGCTGTCCATCACCAAATCAGCTCTCTGATTGGTGCCAGCAGCTCACAGGGGAAGCTCCCTGAGACGGGAGAGTCCCTCCCAGTCCCCAGCCTCATGGAGCTTTCCCTGAGGCGAATCCACCCCTCCCCCCCAGCACGTGAAACCAACACAGAATTGATAATCTTTTGGAGATCTTTTCCAACCTTTATGATTCTGTGATTCTAAATCTCTGAAAAAAACTCAATATCATAAGACGCAATTTTGAATATGCATTATGAAATCTGACACAGATGAACTTTTTGAAAGAAAGTAAAGCATTTCTTACCTGCAACTTAAAATTTCTAAAGAGCCAAAACCACCTGAAAAATCTAAAGACTTCACTTAAAAAAAAATAATTAGAGTTTGAAGCTGTCTTCTACATCATTTTGCAGATATGAGGAACAGGTCAAGAGAATTAAGACACAGTGGCACTGTGGCACTTTCTCTTTTCTTGGCATTCAAGTCAGTTTTTCCTCAGTGTCAATCAAAGACAAAGGTACTTGGAAGCTGATGGAAGTGGAAAAATACTTTCTGGCCTCAATCATTTGTTTACTAATCATATGGTGTTGTTTAGTGAAGTGATTCACTTTTAATGGGTGCTTAGCTGTGTGGACCAAAGGCAAAGGGGAAGAAAAAGAGAATTGTGTTATCCCAGTTGCTCCATGTGTAATACTCATAGACAGGTCTTCATTTGCTATAAATTGTGATTAGTACACTGAAATCAAATGAGTAAAGTCCAATTACATAATCAGGGCATCTTATCCTATTTTTTATTTGGCCTTAATCTGGGGGATTTCTTAAGTAAATAATATTAAGTATATCTGTACATGGTATCTACAGTGACTTGTAGCTAAACTATATAGATAAGGAGGAAATTTTATTTTCCAGGGATTATTAGTAAACACAATAGATTGCTATGTGTGCCTTTCATACCAGTGTGATGATTTATTGCTTTGAGGAACATTTAAATTTATTTTATCAGCTTCTGATCTTCTGGACATTTAGCAACCCATAATCAGTTTTAACTTCCACATTTCTTGTGTCACCCCAGTAGCACCATCCCAGGGCTGTCCACTTCATGAGACCATCCAGCAGCAAGCTTTATGTGTAGTCTGCTTCCCAGGGAGTTGAGCAAACCAGGTTTGGTACCAAGAAACAGTTTTTGTGTTGACAGACAGTTCGTTCTACTCATGGACTAGTCCTGGCATAACCTGGGAGGTCCCCCAGCATTCAAGTATTTGAAAATTATTTCAACTATATTTTAATCAGTTTTCCCATTTTTTTTTCATCTGCAGGGTGTATACCCTTCTTTATCCCTTTTTTACCATTGTTACGGCTCATCATTGTACAATTAGAGTATTATCTCCCTACCTTTTAAGCCACTCCCTATCATGTCTATCTCTGAATTTTATCTGTCTTTGCATATGCAAAGAAGTACTACAGACATTAGGCTGCTTAAATTATTGTAGCATATATTTTCTGAGAGCTCTGACATCAGGATAAGTGCACTATCTACTTCATGAACCAAACAGCTCTGAGTGCACTAGAAGTTCATACTAATCACTTTCACATGTAACACTGTCTACAGTTATTTTCACCAATATAAAAGCACTCTGCACTTGAAACACTGCAACATAATGTATAGCCACAATAAATCCTTTGATTCTCATTGACTGCTTCTCAGAGAGGGGAAAGACATATTCCTTGTTATATATAATTATTTTGTGTACAGTATTTACATAGGAAGCACCATGGACTATGTGTTCAGGTCAGCAGAACTTTTTAAACACCTTGTTTTGAACTGTAAATTTGCTAGATTTGATTTAAGCACAAGGGTGATTTGGGAAACTTGAACAAAAATCTAATGAATCAATTTTGAGAAACTGTGACCTTTCCATCAGTATATACATATATGTATACATATATGCATGTAATGCGGTATTTACACCTTATTTATCCAGTTCCTATTGCTTGGAGGGTTCTGTCTTTGAAAACACTTCTGGCCTACACAATTTTCTCTCATTGCTAAACTGAAGCATATTTTCCATTGTCAGAAAATATTTTTGCCTTTCATGAAAAAAGTTAACAGATTTTAAAGCATCAATTCAATTTTTTTGAGGAAGAATTGGAATTTTTAGTGGAAATCAGTATTTTCCATTTATTTTTTATCGTTAGTCAGTCAACCACACAGTGCTAAACAACTCTTAAAAGTTTTCCACGACTTGACCCTGATAAGACATAATAACACATATGTGAAGGACAAGACCTCATTTAGCAGACAACATAGAAATATTCATTTTGGTTTTGGGGAGGTACATTTATCTTCCCCCTTTCAATCACAGAATATTTCCTTTCAACAGCTTAATTTCTCCTTTATTTTTGGTGTTTTGGTTGGGGTTTTTTTTTTGCGATTGAATCCATGTCATCTGCAGAACATAGAGGTTTACATCTCCTGCTTTTTATAAGGACTATTAGTGCTGTGGATGGAGTGATGCATCTGTAACAGACAGATAGCAGCAGGCTTATTTAAAAAAAAAATGATTCAATGACTTTTGGTGCTAAATCTGATGGCAGTTTAACGAGATCTGATAGCAAGGTATTCTTGATTACTTACTGCTAACAGGACAGGGTCAGACAAAACTCTTAGGGGCATGCTCTTGGGTGAATGATGAGCTAACCTCCCCAGAGGGGAGTTTTGGTGTAGCAGAATGCAGACTTATTCCTGGACTCTGTAAATTGTTTATATCTGAATGACTGTATCTTGCATCACTTGGCTAAGATTTCAAAGCTTATCATGCCATTAAATGCTTACTGGGTGTCTGATTAGATAAGGAATCTCTAAACCTCCAATAACCTTTGAGCAGCAACCTTTTGAGGTGTCCCTGCTCCAGGGTAGACCTGCTGTGTATCCCACGCAGGATAGCTGAGTGTGCCCTGGGCTCTCCACTGTTTATGGAGTGAGGAAATGGGCTCATGGTCATACCTGCAATCTGGCTACAGCTGTCAGTGTCTCCCAAACATGACTTGAGTCAGACCTTCACCAGCACTGGGGCTAGATGTGTGCATGGCTCAAATTAGCCCTTTTTATTGTAATATTGGGAACCCAAACTGAGCTGCATGCAGCCATCACAACCAGATGTACCCACTAGTGTTTGTTGTTTGTTTTTTTTTTTTCCCTTAAGTTTTGGTATCAGTGAGTTTAGTTTATGGTTTTTAATAGATGCTTCTCTTCCTTCTTGGACTTTAGATGGTTTTACTCTCAACACTGGCTTCATCATGAGTGTAATTGATTATATTTTGTGGATAAAAAATGAACAGTCATTATTCAGTAAATGTTCACTATTAACGAGATATGTTGAAAGGACTTTGTAATGGTTATAAAGGAGCTCAGTAACATCTCAGTGTAGTGGTACTTCTTTTATAGCTAGAGGAAACAGATCATTTGAAAACACTATGAGAACTAAAGATTCTATGTGGAACAGAAGGTCAGTCTGTTCATGCAGAGAATGGATGATTGAATAAACGATTTTGCTTGATTTAACAGTTTTGACTTATAATAATACAATATTATCAGATGTTAGCAATTACATCTAAAATCTCTTTCTTTTCAGTGGAAAAAAACCATCTAAACCAAACCCTGCAATAGACTTTCTTTTCCTTTTTTCTTTTGTTTTGTTAAGTCATTATATTTCACATACATGTTTTGTTGGTAGCTGTGTGCAATTATCCAACCGTGTCTGAAAGCTACTGTACAGTTACTCTTTATTTAGGGTAATACTTTGCATATGGTTGGCACTGACTCCTTTCAATCTCTTTTTTTTTTACTTCTAAATGCAGGAAATGGTCTGAATCCCATTAAAGTAATTTGGAGAATTTAATTATATAGATGTAGATATGCTTTTTGTTACAAAGAAATTTAATGGAACTTGCACCGAAATTCAGAGAATGCTGAATTTTGCTGTAATGAGAGACCAATTACACTAAAAAGTAGAAAGTTAAAGAAAAATGCAGTGTGTCAAAATAGAAAATTCCATAAGAAACCACAAATATTGAAAGTCATGTTAAAAAAGAATTCTTTTCCCACTGAATAGCTCTGTAAAAGCAAAAAACTTATATTTGTATTTTGGAAGCAAAACAAGAGAAAACTGAAGGGAAAAATATCTGGCTGTATTTTAATTTTTCAGGTGCAATGTGCTACCTATGACAGAATTCCATAAGTTTACTCTAGTACACTCTACCTCACAAAATCCAAACTTGTTTAATAATTCTATACTGTCTAAACGCCAGATAAATGCTTGTATTTGTTTAGATTCTCAGAATAATGACTACATTTTCTACTACTATCAATAAAAACCACATACTGGCTATAAGTCATGTATGGCAATTTAAATATTCAGGTATTATGTGTGGAAGATTTTTTAATGACTACTCATAGTGGCCTATTTAGTACACTGCATTTGGAGTTATGGTAGTGCTCTGGGTTTGCCTGGCCAGGTTTTGGTAGGGGAGTGGCTACTGGGGTGGCTCCTGTGAGAAGATACCAGACAGAGCCAGTGCACATCGACTCCAGGATGGACCCACTGCTGGCTGAGGCCAGCCCCATGGTGGTAGCTGAAGAATGGGGAAAAGGACTTAGACACCTGCAGCCAGACAGGAAAGGAGTGAGAATGTGTGAGAGGAACAGCCCTGCTGTTCCCAGGGCTGTGCAGAAGGAGGGGCAGGAGGTGCTCCAGGAGCTGGAGCAGAGATTCCCTGCAGCCCAGGGTGCAGCCCATGGAGAAGCAGCTGTGCCCTACAGCCCATGGGGGTCATGGAGCTGAGATCCACCTGCAGCCCATGGAGGTGACCCACGATGGAGCAGGTGGATGCCCAGAGGAGCCTGTGACCCCATGGGAAGCCCTTGCTGGAGCAGGCTCCTGGCAGGATCTGTGAACAGAGTAGCTCACACTGGAGGAAATTTGCTGGTAGCACTTGTGAGCCTGTGGGGGACCCATGTTGGAGCAGGTGGTTCCTAAAAAGTGACCCCACAGGAGGCACCTACTGTGGAACAGTTTGTGAAGAGCTGCAGCCTCTGAGAAGGATTCACATTGGAAAAGTTCATGGAGAACTGTCTCCTGTGGCAGGGACACCACACTGGAGCAAGGGAAGAGTATGAGGAATCCTCCTTCTGAGTAGGAAGCAGCAGAGATGTGTGATGAACTGACTGCAGCCACCATTCCCTTTCCCACTGTGCCTCTGGCAGAAGAGATATAGAGAAAATCAGCAGTGAAATTGAGCCCAGGAAGAAGGGAGGGATGGGCAGAAAGTATTTTTAAGAAGTATTTTTTAATTTTAATTTTTTGGTTTTATTTCTCATTACTCTACTCTGATTTGATTTGTTATAAACTAATTTCTCACTTGAATCTGTTTTGCCTGTGATGGCCTGCCCCAGTCTTGATCCATGAGTGTTATATTTACTTTTTCCTGCCCAGCTGAGGAGGAGAGTGATAGAGTGGCTTTGGTGGCACCTGGCATCCAGACAGGGTCAGCCCACCACAGGTCATAAATAATTTTTATCTTAGTTTTGTTCCAGTCAATCTTTAGCACTGTTTCCTGCAAAAATACATTTTCTTTTAAATTATACTGCACAAAAAATATGTATATACTCAGAATAGTAAAAAGATTTTTGGACTACAAATGACATTTTGCTGTTTGGTGACAGTTCAGGAAAAAGACAATTTTGTACTTTGGGAGTTAATACACCAATAAAGAAAAAAATGTGACAAGCAAGGCAGAAAATACTGATTACTGCAGAAATTCAATCTGAAAACTAGATACCGTAATAGTAATATTTAATGCCTTTAGAAGAATAGTTTTTGCTTCAGAGAGGAAGCTTCAAATGATTTATTGAGCATTATTAATATTATTGTATTGTGAAAATAAAATGGTCATTTAAGTACAATACTTTCCCTCTAGGAGTACTTACAAAATGTTTTGTTTCCTCAGATAAATGATCTTTATACTATATTCTATAAAAAAAAAGAAAATAGAGAGAACCATACTCTGTTCTACGGTGCAAAACTAGTACAGATATCAGTTTTAGAAGAACTGCAGAAAACATACCCTTCAACAGAAGATTCATGACTGAAGTGTTATGAACATTTGAAATATTATAGAAGAAAACCCCTAATATTGGGACAGTGAAAAGTTTTATTTAAAGGGATACAAAGGATTTCTGAGATTCAGAGATAGGGTTTAACATATGTAAAGAATTATTGCTATATTAACTGTAAGAAGTGTTTAATTCAATAGTGTTTTTCCATTATTACCAATGGGAGCTGGAACATATAAACTCCTTTCTGTTCCATTTTTTTTTTTTCTGTAAGGTTTCAAATAGGACAAATCAGTTACTCATTCACACAGAACAGTACACTGGAGCTGCCATTTCCTGAGTTCAAGACATGCTCACACTGGGGTAGGAAATGAAGTTTACTACTCCTATTTTCCGTGTTCCTGTAATTCAGGCACTGCAGCACTGGCAGTCAGAGCAATGAAGCTATGTGCAATGTATTGACATGTTTTCAGGACATGAAAACATATACATAATACTACAAGGCAACAAACTCCCTAAATGAGGTAGCCAGAGAATATCTTATGAAACCATATGCTCAAAGTTCAATTTGTGAATAAAACTTATTTAGAAGTTCCAAAGGGTTTTTTTCAGTATACTTTCAAATTGTACTTTCTACAGCAATGGATTGATAAATCTTAATATCCAAGGATCGTTCCCTCTTGTAGGGAAGGTGTCTGTGCTAGGATACACTCCTTAAAGAAACAGGATGTAATACATGTCTTCCTTACTACATGTTCTGGTGACAAATAAGCACAATTTAAAAAAATTCTCCAAGAATCATAGAATGGACTGAATTGGAAGGGATCTCAAACATCACCTAGTTTCAATCCCTCTGTCATGGACAGGGACATCTTCCACTAGACCAGGTTGCTCAGAACTCCATCCAGCCTGTCCTTGAACACTTCCAGGCATGGGGCAGCTACAGCTCCTCTGGGAAACCTGTGCCAGTGCCTCACCACCTTCACAGCAAATAATTACTTCCTAATATCTAACCTAAACCTACTCTCATCAGTTTGAAGACCATCCCCCTTGTTCTGTCACTACAGGCCTTTATAAATAGTTTCTTACCATTTTTTCTTGTTGGCTCTCTACTGGAAGGCCACAATTCGGTCACCCCAGACCCTTCTCTGTTCCAGGCTGAACAATCCCAGTTCTCCCAGCCTTTCCTCCCAGCAGATCTGCTCCATCCCTCTGCTCCCCTCGGTGCCTCCTCTGGGCTGGCTCCAGCAGGTCCCTGTCCTTGCTGTGCTGAGCCCAGAGCTGGATGCAGCCCTGCAGGTGGGGTCTCAGCAGAGGGGCAGAGGGGCAGAATCCCCTCCCTGGGCTTGGTAAATACAGGATTTCACCCCCTTGAGCATATCTATATTGACACATACTCCAGTTACATTCTCACATCCATTTTTTGCTGGACTTTCAAGCTACAAAAGACCACATTAGAATTCCTCTCCTTCCATTCCACTGAGATGGAAAAACAATGGTGCTCCCTGCAGACACATGTGTCCCTCCAGCACAGACTGGGATTTGTATTGAGTAGTACCCAACAAGATTTCTCACAAAGTTCAAATATCATTAACAAAAATCCAGCATTTTCAGTCATATAGCTAATATTATTTATTGACTGATAAGAGCAAAGCATTGCATTTTGTCCTGATCCTGTTTTGAAAAGAATTAATACATTGATTCTTTTTTTTTTTTTTTTTTCTTTAAATCAATCTCAGACATATCAAATGCAAAACATCAGCTGGAGTGCTTTATATTTTGTTTAGTTGCAATCATCTGAAAACAACAGCTTGTAATAGAAAGTGTCAAATAATCCTAACTACCTTTAAAAACATTGTTATTTAACTGCCTGAAAACTCTATTATTTTGAGAGAATACATAGCTCTTTTTAGAAGCAGAATTGTTTGGAAGAGAGAAAAAAAAAGAATGAACACTTAAGTACTGTTTGTAAACTTGTGTTATTCTTCTCCTTTATTGCATATCGCATATGTTTGTGTGTATCTTTGTAGCATTATTCAAAACTGTTCAACAATCCCCAGATGACAAATAGGCAGGAGATACAAAACTGACTTTTGACCACCTCCACATCTCAGTTTATCAGGCAACACCATCTAGTTTCAGGAAGGACAAAGAATTTGTCCATTCTCCTTCAAATGTTTCTACAGTAGAAAAGAATGCAACTGAGCAGGCAGAAGAATGAAAAATCTACTATTTGTGGAGAAGAGATGGAAAACATACTTTTCAAAGGATTATATCACATGTCTTTTGGCATACCACTAAAGAATATTAACTTGGAAGATCACTGGAGTTGAAACATTCTTTAACACAAAAACTCTTGCTGATATGGGATGATCTGCAATGCACATCCCATTTATTAGAGAGGTCTATTAAAAAATCTATCTTTTAAAGTTAATTATTTAATTCCTTAGAATATGGCTGAAATGTAATTTTGTTGAGTCACTGAAAGTTGCATGAAATTTCCTAATGATAGAGTTTTTACCCAGGTCAATTGCACATTTTATTAATGAGGCATCATATTGCTTAGTAATAATTATTTCAAATGAATACTGATAATTCCATTTTTCCATAGCTAGACATATTTTTTATGACCTTGAATATGCACAGCTATTACTTTTTGCTGACAATTTCAATACTAATGGATCCTGTATATTAGCAACTGATTTACTTCTAAGTGCTGAAATACAGCACTTAATGCACTATGCACAAATACTTGGAAAGTAATTTGTTGAAAGCCAAGTGACATCTATTCCAGAGCTTTATATGTCTTTTTGCAGTGTTGTATCATATGTATCTATATAGACATGTACACATAAATTCAAAACTTAGGCAATAACATTTTTATTACTGGTATGAATTCTCCTACAATTCTCTCAAGTAGAATTAAAAGTAAGCTTTACAAGACTTTGGATAACCTCAGGAAACTAAGTATATCATAATTTTTTTTTTCTGCACTGAAAAACAAAGATATGACATCTACAAAGAGCAGGAACTATTATGTTTTCCTTTTTTTAACTTTAGAATTGTTGTTAAAATGAATAGAAATTTTTAAAAAATGAAGAGTAGACAAATCTGGGTTGGCCCTGGCTGGATGCCAGATTCCCACCAATGTCACTCTATCCCTCCTCTCCCCAGCTGCACAGTGGAGAGAAATGTAATGAAAAAGTCATGAGTTGAGATGAGGATAGGGAGAGGTCACTCATCAACTACCATCGTGGGCAAAACAGACTCAATTTGGGATATTAATAGATTTTATAACCTATCAAAATCAGAGCAAGATAATGAGAATAAAAACAAATCTCAAAACCTCCTCCCTCCTCTACCTCTCCCTCCCTCCCAAGCTCTACTTCCTGCCCACCAGTAACAGAGAGAGATGAGGAAGAGTGGCTATGGTCATTTCACCACAGGATATTTTTGCCTCTGTTTCCCCCTAAGAGAGGATTCCTTCCCCTGCTGCAGAATGGGGGTCCCTCCCATGGGAGAGTCCTCTGGGAATTTCTTCAATGTGAATCCATCCCATAGGCTACAGTTCATCACAAACTGCTCCAGTGTAGGTCACCCACACAGTCACTCCTTCAGGAATAGGCTGCTCCTGCGTGGATCCCCTACAGTGTCACAAGTCCTACCACAAAATTCCAAGGTGGGCTCTCTCTCCATAGGTCCACAAAGTCACTGCCAGAAGCCTGTTCCAGCATGGGCTTCTCATGGGGTCAAAGTCCTCTCTCAGTGTCCATCTGCTTTGGTGTGTGCCTCTTCCATGGGCTGCAGGTGAATCTCTTCATCCCTGTGGTCTCCCACGGGCTGCAGGGGCACAGCTGCATCTCCATGGGCTGTGCCATGGGCTGCAAGGGAATCTCAGCTCTGGAGTGACTCCAGTCCCTGCTCCTCCACTAATCTTGGTGGAGGGCTCTTCCTTTTGCATGTTCTCACTTCTCTTTCTTCTGACTGCAATTACTCCTATACAATAGCATTATTTTCCTCCTTCTTAAATACATTTCTCATTGGTGTTACCACCTTCACTGATTGGCTCAGCTTTGGGTGGTGGCACCTCTGTCTTGGAGCTGGCTGGAACTGGCTTTGTCAGACACGGGAAAAGCTTCTGGCAGCTTCTCACTTAAGCCACCTCTGTAGCCACCCGGCTACCGAAGCCTGGCTGTGAGAACCCAACACAACAAAAGAAGTGATTAAAAGAGGATGCAGCTGAATATATCACTGTGCTGTTGCTACTCAACACAAAGTAGTTTGTATGCCTTCAAGCTCTTTTGTAACGTTCAAGGCTTGTCAAACTACTACAAACTAATTTTTCCTTCTCCTCTCCTCTCCTCTCCTCTCCTCTCCTCTC
>JAOTQP010000001.1:101282843-101328400 GCA_026413545.1 Cichladusa arquata
CTCCTCTCCTCTCCTCTCCTCTCCTCTCCTCTCCTCTCCTCTCCTTTCTTTCTTTTCCTGATTTTACTGGGCATATAATTATTTTATGTTCCTGCTGTGCCATTGTTTCAGTAGTTTGAAGTTCTCCTTTGAAAAAACATGTCAATGGCATGGAAACTCAAATAATTCACTGCAGAAACTTTGCTTTGGTACACTGTTGAAGACTGCCCAGATTCATGAGTAGGTGGCTAACTTGATTGATGCAATCCTGAGTAGATATATTTGTTATTGACTGGAAAAAGAAACAGCAGACTCAGTGTTACCATTGGTAACTTCACTCTTCTGCATCATATTTGGGGCAGTGACAGCACACAGGGCCAGGGTAAGGCGTGCTAATTGGCCTCAGATCTGGTAAAAGTCATGAAACCCCAGAGCCTGTACCTGTGGGAAAGTGGTGCCAGGCAGTCTGCATCAGCTTGGCAGACTCAGCATGCCAGATAAGGGGGGGAGATAAGCAGCTCAAAAACTCTGTTTACCTTAAAACTTCAAGAACATCTGGCCTGTGAGATGGGGTGAGTTGCTTGGTACACTTTTCTTGAGTGGTTAAATAAATGTAGATCCCAAGTGCTATTTTCACTGTTTGTCCTCCTGAGAAGCACAGAAGAGTTGTTTGATAGCTTATTGCCTACTATATTAAATATTTGATATTATGTGCTTCAAATTCTGTGTTTCATCATAACAGAAATTTTCACCATTTAAAATAATTACTTTTTGTCAGCCAAGGAGCTTACACAAGAAAATTTTTCTCCAAATATTGGTAATAACTGATAAGTAAGAATCACTCATCTATTAGTTTATTATTCTCTTTAAATTATATCCATTTTAGTGACCTGATGGCAGGACTACACTGACTACCAAGACAGCACAGAAACTTTGATGTTTACCATAGATAATTTTGTTCAGCTAGTTGACATATACATTAGCATTCAATAGTGCCATCTACTCAGAGAATCATCACAGAATGGCCTGGGTTGGAAGAGTTAAAGGGTTGTATCCTCTCATTCCAACTCCCTGCCATGGGCCGGGACACCTTCCACTCGACCAGGCTGCTCAGTGTTCCCTCCAGCCTGGCCTTGAACACTGCCAGGGATGAGGCATACTTAGTAAAATATACTGTGCAGAGACATCATCTTCAAGAGGCAGTCCGGGTGCCTAGTGGTAGCAGATAGGATTGTCCATCTGAAAAAAGGACTGGAAAATATCCTAGTCCGTGGCTTTTCTTCTCTAACATGCCTGTGAAGAAAACCTTCCTTCTGGTCAATCTGTTGTTCAGACGAACTGCAGTTCTTAATGTCTCTCCTGATTTCTTCCTCTACAATGTTATTTCCTCTCTTGCAGGAGATATTTAGTGCTTCTTCTTGTCTTCATGACCATGATCTTGTTTTTTGTATATTTTGGCTTGCTTATCATCAGACTGGATTGAAGTCCCGAGTTCTCTATTTTCAGACTTCTGGACAAATCAATGATCTTTGCGAAGTTGTTTTATTTCTCTCTAACCTTGAGTGAACACAACCTAGTGTTCCTCTGGTTTCTGACCTCAGTATCCTTAGATTCCTTAGATTCCAATACATATTTGTGTTCAGGTGAGACCCAGTGAACCAGAACCTCAGCATGAGAACAGACCAGTGGCTGTATGCAGGAAACGCTCCATGCACACTAACAACTTTTCTTGTCCCAGACGTCTCCTACAAGTTGCCTGTGCAGTTTAAAAAAACAAAACCTGGGTTATTGTTAGTTGGTGCTGTTTGGGGTTTTTTAAAATAGACACAGAAACCTGTGTGTTCCAAGAAGTTTACTGGGCTTTGGAATGCCTCATTTTTGCAGGATTTTAAGAACCACATGGTGGCAGAACCATGACTACAAACCCATATTTAAAAAAAAAGAATCAATGCTAGATTTTATTATTTCCATTGATTGATTGATGCCTTTAGACCTTGTTTGCATCTGCTTGACTCCTGTCATTCCTATTTAGATTATTCTGGACTGTTATTAGCTATATGACATCATGTACTTGTGCCTTGAACAAAAAAGTACAGAGCATTCTCTGAGACTACTAAAGATTGCTGTCAAAGTAATCATTGATAGTGACAGTCTCGAAAAAGCAAAGTTATCTATTTTTTATTGATAAAGAAAAATGTTAACAGATATAGTTTATATCATCAGACACTAGAAGCCAGCAATACAAGAAAGAGTATATTTGCTTTAAAATAATTTAAATAGGCAAATAATTAGAAGTGGAGGGAAAAAATTACGATTTTACAATCATAAATATCTAACAGATGCAGTCCCTGTTTGAAAAGCTGATCTTTATATTTCTGTATGTGTTGATCTTGTTTCAAAAGTTCTACTCCATTGAGTTAATATTCCTATTTACCATGGCCTCTTTGTCATGTCAGTGCAATTCATGATAAATGTCAGACATAAGTTGTACATTCTGGTACAGTGAGATTAAAATTTTAAAAATACAAGACTTTCTGGACTTTTTTTTCTTTTTGTGGTGTGTTGTGTCTTTTATCTTGATAGAAAAGGCAGAACAAGGTTTACAATGTTTCCGTATTTGCAATAATTTTTGTTTTTTGCAGTTATGCAATATTTTAGATGTGATCCAGCATAAAATTAAGGCTTAAATCCATTTACAGTAATTCTGTAAATATTATCGCTTGGACAAAAACTGCCCTGGGATTTCTTCTTCTTTCACATTAAACTCACTCATTAAACTTGCTCATAATACTTTCTGAACTACAGATTGAAAATTTTGTATTCAAGTCACAGTCTTGCTTACTTATGTTGTTTAGTTTCTTCTATTGTGAAGGCCCTTAGATTCCAGATTCTGTTTTGAGGAACTGTAATTTATGTAACCTCTGACTGGTATATTTGTTACCTGGAATCATTAAAGATAATTATCTCTCCCTTTGAGGTTAAAAAGATGCTTGGGGTTAATTCTTTTTCCAGTTAATATTGTAAGTGGAAATTAATATTTTTCATGGAAAGAACATACAGTATACAAGTGTACATATGTTGTTTATTTATATGCACCATATATATAATAAGCCATATATGCATGTATAAAAAAATAAAATCTTTATGATTAGATATTAAGTACTCGTAAATTAAGAAATAATCCATGCATCTTCTCAACCTCATCTCCTGCAAGACAGATATACACAGGGTATTGTATGGGAGAGATATCAGTATTTTTAGAATGAGGTTACTTATACACTCATAATATAGAATCATAGATTTATAGTCTCATTTAGGTTAGAAAGAACCTTTAAATCATGAGGTGCAACTGTAAACACTACCAAGCCTACCAAGTGCCTTGTCTATACATCTTTATAAATAATTCCAGGGATGGTGACTCAACCATTTCCCTGGTCACCCTGTTCTGGTGCTTGATAACCTGTTAGGCAAAGAAATTTTTCTTAATAAAAAAATTGGATCCTTGTTGCAACTTGAGGCCATTTCCTTTCAATCTATAACTTGTTACTTGAGAAAAGTGACAGAAACCCACAAAATTTAAAAACTATGTGAGCTTTAACGTTTTGAAAGGTGTGTTTCCAAAAGTAATACAAATGATGGAAAATGTGTTCTATCAATAGTTAAGTCATTTAGTTTGCTAATTTATAAAACTCTTAAATAACTGTATCTTATTCCAAACACTTATTCTTGATATAATCAGGTTTTTTCCTAACTAAAACACAGCGTTTTTTTGTTTGGGCACTAAATTGACCAGAGGACCAAATTGCCTGAAGAATGGAAAAGAAGAACTTAATCAACTTTTTTAACTGGAGATAGTCATATTAGCTCAATTTAACTAGGAAAATTAACAGACTTCCTTTGTGAGGTATGGGGGAAAGAACTGGAAATTCTTTTGTGGCACAGTTATGCATTACTTCTGAAGAAGAAATTACGTGGCATGATGACAAGAGAAATTGATGAAATCCCTGAGTCTTATTTGTCATGAAAGTCTAGTCCATGTGAGACTCGCTAAAGCTGCAATTAAACAGCTGTTCCAGGCAGAAGAGAATTGCACGTTTCTGAACTAGTACAAATCCTGTCCCATTTACAAATGTGATTCAAGGCTAATTATTGGAGATTTCATCAAAGTTTTGCTCACATCAGTGGCAAATCTACTTAGTTTAGAAGAAATGCAGGCTGAGGTTGTTTGGAAAAAGATCTGCTGTGGAAAGCATGTCAAAGACATGGAGACCTATTGATAGACCAATATCTACTATGAATATGAAACAAACCATCAAGATGCTTTTTCTAAGCAATTATTGACTTACTCACTCAGAATTTAGGATAAAGTGCTTTATAAATTGAAAAGAACATGCTTTTTCTTCTGCTAATCTCCTTTAGTGGAACCCACTGAGCATTGCCACTGCCTTTTCATAGCAGCAAAACACATCTCTCCGAATGCCTCTGATTCCAAGTATTGCTAAGATGTAAATTAATAAACAAGCATTTATGGAAGTCTTCAGTTACTAAGTGCCTTCGTCAAAATGGTGAATTCTTTTGACTGACAGGTATTTCCTCAGAAAAAATGACCAACTTATTAAATTTAAGACTATTTCAATTATTACTCTTCCTTGCAAATGCTTCAAAACTAAGTGCCAAGTGCACTATACTATTAAAACAATCATAAAAGAAATCATATTGGGTTTAATGGTTTTAAAAGTAATTTTGCGAGGGTGTAGGCAATCATTCATAATAAAAAAAATCTAGAGAAAATCAGCTTAATGGATTTAATGATCTGTGAATAAACTGAAAACAGAAAAAGTGTAAGATTATTCATACCTAAATTTGTTTTTTAAAGATGGGTGTTTATTTCAGTTTCTGCATTAAAGATGTTACTTCTTATAAGCCTTATTTTTCTTTTTGTTCCAAGGAGGTTTTTGTCATTTTGTGTCTCTAATATCTCAAGGACAGAGGATTTTTAAACTTTTATGTTTGTGTGCCATCATCTTGTTTAAGCTATAGGGTCTTTAGGGCCAATTCTTAATGGAAAGGGAACTAAATGAGCATTGCAGTCCCTGCTGAGCAAAAGTTAAAGGTATCTGAAATTTTAAATAGTTATGAAAAGTGGTTGCAAGTTAAAAGCCTGCTGTTTTCTCTTAAAACACTGTAATAATGTGTAAATTAAGCTGTGTAAGAAAGGGATAGCTCTTCAGAAACAGCTTGCATCTTGCATTCCCTGTACATGGAGATAAATTGCTAAGCCATATTGGATAATTTTACATAGCAGAGAGTAAAGATGTTAATTGTTTTATAATGTTAGCTTATTAAATGATGAGCTTGTCTATAATTCCTTATTTGATGGAAGTGTACATCTAATTTTTAAATGGTGCACATAAAAGTAAACCCAGTGATATACAAAGCTGCTTTCTATGCTCTCCCACAAGAAGAACGCAGAGAATTTCACAAGCAGGCATCAAAGCCTTAAACATTGTGTCCTGCTTTGGGCTGGGATAGAGTTACTTTTCCTCTTGATAGGTGGTACAGGGCTGTGTTTTGGGTTCTGTATGAGAATGATGTTCATAATACTTTGATACTTTGGGTGTTGCTAAGTTGTGCCAAGTCATGGACTTTTCAGAGTCTCATGCTCTGCCAGTGAGCAGATGCACACGAAGCTGAAATGCAGCACACCCTGACCTGAACTGATGACCTGAGCAGGCCAAATGGATACTCCATGTCACAGCACAGCTGGCTTGTACCTTGACAAGATAAATCTGGCCATAAACAGAAACCCAGTTTGGCTGGCCTAGCTCATTCTAGAAAAAAAGTACAAGTCCCTGGGTGAGCAATGACAGGACAGATTTGAACTCAGAGACCTCAGCAAATCCTGTTCAATCCAGAGTGCAGACACATCACAGTGGAGAGGAAAGCTACTTGATTTTTGCAATTTTGATGTCTATTTCAATGGCTGAAATGATGGCCACAGTGCATACCATAAAGTTCAATGGGTTAATGTGCATTCAGGTTCAGCTGGGAATGCTCAGGTACCCCCCTGGCAGGGGCAGGATTTGCACTGGTGTAACACTGTGGATGGTGTACAGTCCTCTGGTGAAAGACCCAAGAATTGAATCTGGGGATGCTTTTATGAGTGTTGGTGGTTGAAGAAGTTGTCTGTCCCATAACCTTTTGTCTGGATACATTAATCAGGACGCATTAACTAGATCCAACCTCTACCAGGCCTGGAATTAGAGCCTTCCTGAAACTCCCTTCTGTGCTTATTGCAAGATCCTGCTGTGGTGGTTTATCTATGGAAAATTCCTTCTGTGGCCTTGACACGGTTTGAGACAGGCATCTGGGCTCTTCAAATCCTTTCAGATTATATTTTGATTAATTTGAATTATTAAATTGTTGTTATCTCAGCCTGTGGGCTTTACCTTTGCTTTCATAGTTCTCCAGCCCATCCTAAATGTGGGGGCCAAGGCAGTGAGCAGTTAGTTGGTTCAACCATGACAACTTTTCACTTCCATTCATTGGTTTCAAAAACCTGAGAGGATCTTGATATTAGGTGAAAAGGGGGCTTGGCTTTATTAGTTGCTTATAAGGATAGTTGGGATGTTTGGGATTTTCCAGTCTTCCTTGACTAATTGACCAATAAAGCAACTATATAAAACTATCCATAAAAAAGTAATATAGAAATACAATTTTTTTATTATTTATATAGAGGGAATTTATTTTGAGTCACAGTTTATATTAATGTTGGCTTTCCATACCACTATTTTGCTGTGGTTTATGTACATTTGGTCTAAGGTAATTCAGGGTTCTGTGTAGATATGTAAATTGGAGCAAAACTAATTCTACAGCAAAGATATTGATTTAGCTGTTTCCCTTGCACTTAGGTCTGTTTTGTTGCTATTTTACTCCTCCTTAGACTCTTGAGACTCATTTTGTACAGCAGATAAGCAAGGACATAGGTGCAAGTAATTTCATTGGGTTTTCTTTAAGAAAAAAATAAAATATATGTATATATATAAAAGATTAATTTTTACTTCTGTTGTGATTTAAATGTTGCATGCAGATTTACATCTGTTTTAACAGTTAATGTACTACAAATAGTCATACTTGAATTTTGAATTTCATCTCAAGTACTAAGCTACTACATTATGTTGCTGACTAAAGCTCCCATCAAGTCAAAGTACAAAAGATCATGTTTCAGATGTTACTGTGGCCTGATTGTCTTGGAGTGCACACAGGGTTCTGACAACAGTGCTATACTGTCAAACCACACATAAGGGAACTCCACAGAGGAAGTAATGCTGAATTACATGGGAAATACAGAGAAATGTACTTGGCAAGATTTTAGTTGATTGTGTTGTGCTTGAAAGAAAAGTTGTTTGGTTTTTTTTAAAGCATTATCAATGATTTGGAATCCTAAACTGTCTTGGCAAGTTTTATTTCTAAGATGCTCTCTCAAATTTTTTAAGAGGAACAAAAATCTATGTTTTATATTTCCATAACTGTGGGAAATAAGGCTCCAGAAAACTGGTGTAAAAAAATTGTAACGTTGAATCCAATGGTTAAACTCTCAACAGCTTCCTTATTACCAGAATGTTAAACTGTAAGTTTGACAACCAAGGGGAGGAAGTTATTTGGACTATCTTTTCAAGTTTCTTTTAATTTCAGAATTAAACCAGTAACAAATGTTACTTTTTAAATGGTTAATAGTGATCTCATGTGAGTATATGTTTTAAAGCAACTGCTGTGATATTGTTGTGCAAACCTTATGATAACATTCTTTTATGCATAAATTTTGTCTACTGTTTAGTTATCCTTTTCAATCAAGTTCATAACTACTGTTAGTTTCTGAACAAGCAGGTCATTGATATGATTTATGTAGAAGAGATTTTTTTGGTTAGAATTATACTTCTGTTTTTCTTCTGTCAGGGGGAAAAAAGAGCCAAACAAAACCACTTAATGTTTAGAGGAAGAGTGTGAAAAAAAGGAGTAAATATGAGACCTGAATCTTGGAGAAATAACTTTTGTGGTATTATAGTTTTGAAACCTGACATTTCACTTGTAATTCCTAACCACCTACCTCATAAGCAGATATGTGAATATAACTAAATCTTGCTAAATATTTGAGAGAGGAGATAGAAGAAAAGAGCACGGTAAGATATAAAGGAGACAGAGAAAAATGCCTCTCATCTGTCCCTAACCAAAAAGTACAAAAAACCTAAAACTTAATAAAATAAAGAAAAAAAAGAATGAAAATGTTATTGAAATAACAGTCAAGAAATCAGAGAAAGGAAATGAGTGAATTGACAGTGGAAAGAGTGATTTAAAAAAATTCAAGTGCTGCTTTAATAGTTTCATTGCAGAATGTTTATCTGTTATATATTATCTCATGTTTGTTTCATTCATTTATCCTCATTACAGGCTGGCTTTCAAGCATGTCATTTACCATCATTTTATTTTCTACTTGTCATAATTTTTCCTTCCCTTTTTCCTGTCTTGCATTTTTACAGAATTGCTATATTATTCCCCATTTTGGAAATCTGTATGCATAAAGCAATCTCTACAGCTAAGGCAGCTGCACAGGAATCTTTTCAAGAGGCTGATGCAAAGCTTTTAGATTACACAGGTGTGTTTTTAATCAGATGCTGAAATTTAAAATCAATGATAGGAATTAGAACCTGAAAGGCATGCCCTTAATTCCTATCCTGCAGCATCACTTCCTTTTTCTAACCTTAATTGTAACAGAAAATAATCATAGAATCATAAAATGTCCTGAATTCCAAGAGACCTACAAGGATGACAGAAATCCAGCTCCTGGCCCTACAGAGAACACCCCAAGAATCCCACCCTGTGCCTGAGAGTTCTGTCCAAACATGTTTGGACTCTGTCAGGTTTGGTGCTGTGGTCACTTCCCTGGGGAGCCTGTTCCAGTGCCAATCACCCTCTGGGTGAAGAATCTTTCCCCGATATCCAGCCTAAACCTTGCTGGACACAACTTCAGGCCATTCCCTCAGGTTCTGGCCCTGGTCATAGAGAGAAGAGATTGGTGCTGCCCCTTCTCTGCCCCTTGTGAGGAAACAGCAATAAGATCTGCCCTCAATCTCCTCTTCTTCAGACTGAACAGACCAAGAGACCTCAGCTGCTCCTCAAACAGCTTCCCATCAAGGCTCTTCACCATCCTTGTTGTCCTCCTTTGGACACCCCTAACAGTTTTATTTTTTTTTTTTTATTGTGGTACCCAAAACTGCCCCCAGCACTCGAGGTAAGGCTGCCCCAGAGCAGAGCAGAGCAGAGCAGAGCAGAGCAGAGCAGAGCAGGACAATCTCCTTCCTTGCCTGGCTGGTGATGCTGTGCCTGATGCCCCCCAGGACATGGATGTCCCTCCTGGCTGCCAGGGCACTGCTGACTCATGTTCAGCTGGCCATGGAACAGGAACACCAGGTCTTTTTGCACAGTGCTGTTCTTGTGTGTCATTCCATAAGGGAAATACATCAGATGCTTTCAACATGATATATATTCAGTGCCATTAATGTGTAGCAGTTATTAGTATAACTAGACTTAAACTAGGGAGAAATATAAAGACTATTAAGGATACTATAAAATCAAATCTGATATGGCCCACCTACCCAAGTACCTTAACCTCAGTCCCTCACTGTTCTTTGGACATTCATAGCTCTTTTGTTTGTTATCTGTTTCTATTAATTGAAATTTAAAAAGAGAGCTATCGAAGAAATTACTTATGTTGTTTTAGTGGGCTTTTTTTTTACTGTGAGTTTTCTTATACAGCAAAAGAAATTGGTATGATGACAGTGCAACACCTCATAGTTTCTCTTTAGTCAAGCTGATCATGTTAAAACCCAGTTCTGTTCATGAATAATTTTTTCACATTTCATTGAGCAGCTATTTGTATTGATGAAAACAAATACAGTTTGATCCCTCTCTCAAACTGAAGAGAAGTACCAATATTTTCACCACTGCTTCTTGCTTTTAAAGGCTTTCCTTCATTGACAGCCTGATATGTTTTTTAATGAGCTACTATTGATAAAAGTACCTATGAAACAGACCAATATAAGTCTGATAAGATGCATAAAAAAAGATGGAAAATAAAACTTAAAAAATAAGATTAGCAAAGGAAGTTTGAGGGGGAAGGAAACATCCAAAAATACTTGGTTTTTGTTTTCTTTAACATATATCACAATTCTACTCCATAGTTAATAACAGAAATATAACAAGTGTGATTAAAAAGAAGTGTTCAGGAGACAAAATGGAAATTGAGGTATATGGCTAAACATTTCTAGAGAAATTCACTCAAGCATGTACACACGCCTGTGCTAGGTAAGAATTAAACAACATCATGAGCCACTCCACTGGAAAACATGGATATTTAATGCTTGCCATAACCAAGGTTGCTTGTTAATCTGCCCCTGCTTTACCTTCTTCCCATTTTCCAATGAGAATGCCAACATTTTCATCATTTATTCCTTTTTCACATGAATACTTATGTAAGTCTATGGTTAATGTTCCATGGCCTCAGAGCCATGTTATCAGAATGATTTAACAGATTTTCAAACAGCGACTGATCCTCATGTAGATATTTGGTCCAACTCCGTGCTCCATAGCCCAGTGTGTCACCAGACATTAAATAAAATAAATACAAATCAAGAAAATAAATAAATATCATTTTTTACCATCTCATTTTATTTTATGGTGGTTTTGTCTGTGTATTTAGACATGCAACACATTAGATATTTGAAGAAGTAGTTTAAGAAGCATTAAAAGGCAAAAAATATCATTGAAATAGGTTGTTAGAAAGTTCTGAGATATTTAAATGTCAGAAAATATTTACAAGTAAAAGTTTAGTTAAGATAAGTAAGAGGAAAAAAATCAGATTTAGCCCAAATCTTAATGCAATCAGTCTATAAATTTGTTTTTAGATAGTTTGTTATAACTGTGCAAGTAGACAAGACTGATAAAATCAGCAGCTAAAATGTGTTTGTTGGTGTTCTGAATTATAATTCTGAAAAACATAATTCTGCAAAAGAACACTGAATACTCTGTCAAAATTTAACTTATTAGGAATAGGTTGCAATAGGGAACATGGGCTTTTCATCAGCTGAGAACTGTCTGTGGGGTTTTTTTGCCATACAGCAAAAACAAATAAGATTTCCAACATATAAACAAATATTTAGATCCTTGTTTCTCAAGCAGAGTATGCTTGAAGCCAGGTAAGTGTCTATGAACCCAAAGAGGTTGCAGAGGTTTCCCCCAAGATGTAGAAATCTTTTGGACTGGTGCTGGTTTATTTGGTTCCAGGTGTGTGTTTGTTATTAACTGGGCATAGTTAATCTAATTTTTTAACTGACAAGAGATATTTAGCAATTTTACATCTGAGCAAATGTGGCACACATTGTCTTGGCTGGTAACAGGACTAGTGGCATCAATTGGGACACCACTGCTCTCCATCCTTGGCTTATTGTTGGCAGAACTGTACTTCAGTTCCGTGGACTCAAGACTCAGGTTTTGTGACCAAAACTAGATTTGTTTATTTCTTTCTATATAACAGTAAAGCTTAGTCTGTGCAGAGCATTACTGGACCTTCTGACATTTATGTGTCTCTCAGAGACAAAATGAATTTAGATGGAGTTTCTTCTACACCTATTTTCACTGAAACACCTTCTTAAGCCTGAGATGCCAACTGCTAATATGAAAAATTAAGCACACTGTCTCTAGCTTCGACTTACAGCCTGACTGCTTTTGCACTGCTCATGGCAGTGGGTTTGATGAGGAAATAATACCTGAATTTATTTGCTTATGGATGCAGCTCATGAATGATGCACACATCTGGCCATGGTAGTTTTCTTGTTTCATTTCTGCAGAGAATACAACACAGCCTTGCTAGGTATGACACAGGATAATTGTAATTAAATAAGCATTTGTCATCTTTAACTACATCAAGTATAAAGTGATAACACACTGATACACCTGCAGGACAATCAATTAACATGTAATGATACATACATTTTGAATCTGCAATTCTTCTAGATCTGAGCTACAATACAACACTTTGTGAAGTGCTAAAGATGACTCAGGTATCATGTCTTGTTGCCTGTATAGCTCATTTGGACTGTGCAATCAAAGAAGGCAAGGAATAGACAGGAAATTTTCCCTGCCACTTCTTTCTGCAGGAAACACTTTCAAAGACCCAGTAGCTACTTTTTGGGATTCTTAATTCATAGCTGTCACTCAAAACTTGGGTCTCATTATTTTAATATATATCCCTCTATCTGTCCATGCCAAAGGACATCTATATCAAAGATAGACACTTATCCTGACTGGAAGTGAGCGTGTTGACTAAAGGTGCAACACATGAAGTTACTTACGGAAGCCATAGTGAATGGCAAAAGCAATTTTGAGTCTGGTGCAATTCTCTGTAATAGCTGTTGACAGAAGCCTTGGATGGAGGTTGCAAGACTCTAAAACCATAGAACAGTCTGGTTTGGAAGGGATCTTAAAAAATTCCAATCCCCCTGCCGTGGGAAAGTTCTTCTTTTACTAGAAAAGGCTGCCCAGATTACTATAAAACATGCCCTAATCTTGAACACTTCCAGGGATGTGGCATCCACAGCTTCTCAAGGAAACCTGTTCCAGTGCCTCACCACTCTCATGGTAAAACTTTTTTTCCTAATATCTAACCTATACCTCTCTTCTGTCCGTTTAAAACCATTTCCCCCTGTCCTGAGACTCCAGGCCCTTGTAAATAGTCTCTCTCCATCTTTCTTGTGGGCTCCCTTCAGGTAGTAGGAGGCTGAAATTAGGTCACCCTGAAGTCTTCTCTTCTCTAGGCTGAACAATCCCAATTCTCCCAACCATTCCTCAAAGGAAAGGTGCTCCATCCCTCTAATCATGTTAGTGGTCTCATCTGGATTCACTCCAACAGGTACAACAGAGCACAATATCTTTCCTGGAAGACCCTCCTATGTATGCCTTGGGGTGAAAATGAAAACTTCTTGGTTTTCCTCTAGCCCAAACATCTAAAATGAGATAATGAAATAGGTTTGTGCTGCTGCCACTACCAGTAACTGTAACACAAAAAGACTGCCATCAACACCCTGAATTTGAACCGCCACTGGTTCCAAGGTGCCTCACAGCATAAAGATGATTCTCTGCCTCCTAAAGATGCCATGAGATGATTATGTCCCTGAGAAATGCTGAGTCCTTTAATGGGAAAGCACTTCCATATGGCATTCTGCTCAGAGGCATAAGATATTCCTCTCTGGTATTGCCTCTACACATTCTGGAGCACATCTACAACAAGGAAGACTTTGAAAATAAAAGTTAAGAATAAGTTGGAAGATGAGGAAGCGTCTGTTAAAGGTTGTGTGCTGAAACCAAGTATATTAAAATTATTTAGGAATTAGGAAAAGTAAAGCTAAACGCAAGGATAAATAAATACATGGTCAGAATGACGTAGAAATAGAGGTTTGTAAGGATTTGAGAGTTGCATGCAAAGGGAAGATGCAACATTGAACACTTTCATAATATGAACGACTGGAAGGATCTGGGTGGTGAATGGGTGGTATGGGGGTATGTAGGAGGCCACATTCTGGTAGGTTTTCTGGAAGACATGTAGAAAATTTTGTCCAAAAGAAATTTAAATAAAATTCACCTAAACAATTTTGAGACCAAAGAAAAAACAGAAATCAACTAAAAATCATAAGGGGTTTCACACACACACACAACACACACACAGTCTCTCCAAGTTGCTAAGATACGTGCATTCCAAAAGAGATATGGACATGAAAGGAGAGCCTACAAAATGAATCGAATGTTTTAATTTAAATTCAGAAATAATTAGCTAAACTTTGAACTTATTTAAGTGACAAACTATTAATTTAACAGGAATGAATCCTCCTGTAAAAAGAAAAAGAAATTATAGGAAAATGTTAGGAAAACATTAAGTTTGGTAACAATATGAAATGAAAGACAGTGGCATGATCCAACAGGAAGCAAAAAAGACTCGTGTGAAACAACTTCTCTTTGATTAACCAACTCTTTCAAGGTGGGAAAGGAGATAAGGTTTTATGATTTGCATAAGAAAAGTTTATCTTCAAGAAAAAATAAAGGGAAATGAAAAATACCATAAACTGTTTATTATATTTTAAGAACTATACCCCATCTGCTTCTCAAGACACACCACTCAAGCATTTATTTTCAATAACCAGTAACAATTTTGTGTTTTCTGAAACAAATATGCTCCATGAAAGCCAAAAATTCATTCTAAATAATAATTTTCTTCTTCCCTTTTGGTATATATGGGTGAAAACATATTTCTTTGCTAAATAGCACATAACATGTGAAATTAATTATCTTCCAGCCGAAGTGAATAATTAAGAAACCTTGGAGACAATTAATAACAATTGGTTGTAATGAAAAATTCTCCAGCTGTATTTCTTACTAATTAAAATTCATGAACAGAATATTAATATATAGTTTAAATAATGTTCATGTTGCAACTATAGAAGAGCTGTGTTCACTTTCCTATTAAGATAATTCATCTGATATGCAATACCTATTCTCAGCTTCTATTGCCACACATATGAAGAATTCAATGTGTCTTTCAAAAAAAGTGATGTGCAAAAATATCATTATATGAATAGTGTAAATGAGTTCTTGCCACACAAATATAAAGTTTTACTTTTCATTAAGTAATGCTATCACAATCTAAGTATGTTTCTTTCACTCTGATTTTCTTTCACCTTTTATAGAATTTGAGGGTAGTCAGATGGTGAAGGTTAATCAAGGGATCAAATGAATTTGTGTGAGATCATAATTATTTTGAACAGGAAATGGTGCAGGCACAAAAAAAAGGACAAAATTTTTTGATAACAGCACAATATTTAGATGAAGGAAAAGCCGGAGATATTAAAATATGCTCATATATTTTTATTTCTATCATAATAGTCAGGCCTGAGAAGAAGCACATGACATATGTATACATGTCATATATAGTAAGTCACGCTTAAGAAGAAACATTTGACAAATTGGAGGAACTGCTTTGAACAAAAACACATTGTTCTTTGTTGGGCTGCATGTTGATTGATTATATCCAGATTAACAAGTTGTAGTAATTTTATTCTTCAGTATTATGGGCAAGAATGACTTTTATATAATGTGTCAAATATAACATAAAAAGATAAACTGTCTGATGAAAATATTCCTGAAAGTATATTCATCCTAAAGCAAATGCTGAAAACAAAATAGCAGAGGCAATACTATTACTGCTTAGTTGTGCCAATAGTTGGCCCTCCAGTTTATTAATACTGATATGAAATGACATCTTGTTTTTCTGATAGTACTTTAATGCATTTCATTGAATGATGTACCCGTTGTGGTTTGACACTGGCCCAACTCCAGGCACCCACAGTAACCGATCACTCACCTTTCCCTGCCACAGCTGAGCAGAGGAGAGAAAATTCAACAAAGGGCTCATGAGTTAAGGATTGGAGAAGACACTCCAAGGGCAAAACAGGTTCTACTTAGAGGTAAGAGACAGGGAGACAGGGCATGGAGATTTTATGTCAACATGTCTCCATTTCTGAGAAAAACCAGCATGTATTTGGTTTTTATGGGGCTTATCAGAGGTTCATATCAGTACTTCTAATGCAGTGTCACTGCTACTCTATCAGCTGGCTGATGTGAAGACCCGTGTATGAACACTGCAGGAACATGAGAATCACAGGAATCTTGGGAAATTTAGAGCATTTATTTCCCAAAGAAATAAACTTTTAGGTTGAGTGTGGTAGGTATAACCCCTGGTGTTTTCACTCTACTATCTTGCAGCTGAAGGTGGAACATTCTTCTTCAGTTTATCAGTATGGGTTCAATTAACTATGGTACTAGGTTCATACACATATATAGAGACATACTTGAAACCTTAAATAATTTTTACTTCCCTTTTTATATCCTCTTTTAAGCTGTCATCACTGTTACTGTAAGACATTTAAAGTGTTATGGTACATATACTTTCACAGCATTGAGAGGGTCTGATTTGGAAATAAATGCATTTGGGAAATTTAACCTCAAACCTTTTGCACTCTCTCAGTAGTCAGTCGAGGGTAGTATAATGCCAGGTGGGGGTTTTTCTGCTTTCTTTTTTATTTTCCTAGTGTTATAAAAAAGTCATGGGTCAGTAGTTCCAGGAAAAAATGTGGCATCCTGTGTTCCACAAAATGCACTGTAAACCTTGAGTCAAAAGGGAGCATGGGGTCACAGACTCCTGCACTCTTAATGACTATAAATTTCCTAATGCCATGGAAGAAAAAAGGAGAAGGAGACTTCTTGGAGCAGATGCTGTGAGAAATAAGCTCTGCTGTAGGGAAGGCTGAGGACAACAGGCTTAAACCAAGACCCCTACAAAGCCTTTATTCTGATAATCTTAGAATCTTTGCAGAATTCCTAGCTATTTTGAATATCAACTAATCACAACTCACTGATTTTTCATTTTCCTTTTCATGATTTACTAAATGTAGGTATGAGTCATGTCCCGAGTTAATAAAAATATCAGTGTACCTGAGAACATGATTCATAGTGATTAGGCTGAGCCAAGCTATGAATCAAGAATGGTATTTCTTTGCAATTCCTAAAATTTAATAAAAAAATAATAGCAATGGTATGTTCATAGAAGGCAGAATTAAGAAACTGGAATGAAGAGAACTGAATTTGGAGACTGGAAAAACAGGACAGGTGAAATCCAAAGTGGGAAATATGGGCAAAGTGAACAACTGTTGGCTAAGGAGATCTCATTAATGCCATTACTTGGCTATTTGTGCACAGGCAGAAGCTGATTTATAGCTCTACGTAAATCAGCTCTACATTGATATATTACAGGATTCTTTTCTCCCTCAGATATCTCTGCCATTCCTCCACAAACAATGATATTTTAAGAAGTTGAAAAAGTATAGACGAGAATAATTAAAAATTAAAATACTAATTTTCTGCACTTTCATATGATACAGAAAACATGTTAAACACCTACAAATTGTAAGGAAAGTAATTAGGGAAGTGTGTCATGAATCATGTTCTCAGGTATATTGATGTTTCATTAACTCAGGACATGACTCATATCTAGATTCAGTAAATCATTACAGGAAAATTAAATATCAGTGGGTTATAATTAGTTGATATTCAAAAGAATGAGAAATTCTGTAAAAGTTCTAAGACTCACAATAAAGACCTTTCAGGGTCATTCACTTCTCTGCAATTCAGCTATTTAGCTGCCCAAGAAAATTAAGGAGAAATATAGATTAACCTGTGAGGAAACATATCTGAAACCTGCATTTTACAGAAAACTTATAATGGGACATGCAATAAGGATCTAATAGTCATAACATCAGGGCGCAATATATTCTCCTGTCATCCTTTTTTGTGAACTTAGCCAGTAAACACAGTTTGCAATACTGGTATTTTAATTAAAAATAACTGAAAATTAGAAGATTAAATGTATTTTTTTTTCCTCTGGTATATGAATGTATAGACCAGATCTGCCTAACAAATTCAAACTGCAAGTTGAACACCTTGTCACTTGATTATGAAAAACATGGAATGAAATCCCAGCTATATGAAAGTCAATTATCTTGCAAAGTTGTGAATTATTATAGAGCTAATCTGTCTACGGTAGTTCAGCTGCAATGTTGATACCACAGTTTTTCATTCCATATATTCTCTAAGTATTTGGAAAGCAACAAATTAATAAATGAAAAATGAGAAATTAAATAAAGTTGGACATCATGTCTGTATAGGGCTGGAGTCCTGATTTAAATGCTAGGAGATGTTAGCACTTAATTTATAGCAGACAAAAGATCAAAAAGCCAATTTTCAAATTGGTTTCAAAAGTTTTTCTAGAACTCTTCACATTTTCTACACTCATAAACACATATGAAGAGATATTTTTCAGAAGCATTGGCTTTAATTTAAGGATTTATAATTTTCTGGCACAGAATTTGGTAAGTCTGGCTTTTTCAGACAATTTTTAGGGTCTACCATCAATTGTGTTACCAGGGGGTTGAAAGTTGCAGAAGATGAACTGAGACTCCTTTCTGAGAACTGCCCTCAACAGGCAGCCCCATCTAATTTTGTCAACCCTCCCAGTGTCCTTCTTTTCTTCTTTCTGTCCCACTCCTCTTTTAGAGGGACAAGAGTACTAGAAACTTAACAGACAAATATTATTTGCCATTTATTTTAGTCTGAAATATCTAAACATATGGTAATTGAGGCGAGGAAGATAGAGGAATTATAAACAAACAGTAACCTCTATGGGATATGCACTTTTTATACAAATACCACTAAAAATAATGTTATGCGTATTTCAAAATTAGTAAAATAAATCAAAAAGAATTACTGCTCACAATCACTAAAGTGATTTTTCCTATGATGCTAAATGTTACTTTGTGGTAAAACAATGCATCTACAAACAGCAAATTAGCCAATTTAATTGAACTGAGACGTACAAAGGAATGGCACAATATAATTTTTGTCAATAACTGATGAATTATTCAGTGATTTAAAATGTTTTGGTCCTTGCAAATCTGTTTGTATCTTCCACACTCAATTTACAGCTATATTACTGAAGCTGATATTTCTCTGGATTTTTGTCAATTATATTTTTTTATTTTAATTTATTTACTGCTTTTATTAACGTTTTGAATTTTTCTAGTAGAAAAACTGTCTTGAAAGCTAACTGAAAAAAATTAGGATCTCCACCAAAATATTATTTCCATTGCTTCAAATTTAAAACCTGAATAGCTATCCAATGCTTTGAATCACAGTTGAATCGCTCCTGGCACTTTAGCATATCCAGAGGCAAATTCCTACATGGCCTCATTTGACTTTTAATCAGTTCAAAATTCAAGAAAATTCCTAACTATCACAGCTGAAAAAAGTGATGCATTTTTAATTTAATACTCTCCAGTGTTTTAATGACATAAATGTTAGACTCTGGTGTTTCAGTTGTGGTGTATTTATTAATATTCTGGGTATTTATGCATGACTGTTTGGAAAGGCTTAAATACTATTCAGATTACTTTGCATCCCCACAATTTTGCACCAAACCGTGTAGTATTGTATGTGGTTTAAGTTATAGTACCCAGCATTTGAATTAGCATTTACATTTTCTTAAAAGTGTACATGTGCATGTGAGGATATGTACAAAAACATCTACACACCTGCAGCAGGCACTCTCTAGCCTTTAACCATTTTCTTCCTGTTTGAATATTTTCTCCCTTCAAGGGAGAAAATCAACAAACCAAAAACATCCCCCAAACTAGAACACATATTTTAAACAAGATTAAAGTAAAAATCTAGTTTTCTCTTCTCTAGTTTCTTCTTAAACCACAAAGAAACTTGAGATTCCATCTGTCTCGTTAAGGAAAGACATGACAGCTCCTCAGTTGTGCAGCTGACAAGAAATTAATAACCATACGCTGATATAAACCTGAAAATCTGGTCTAATACCTGTATAATATCTCTAACAGACTGTGAGATATCAGATGTAAAAACACCATTAGTCCAGCACTGAAGTTTGTAGATATCCAGCAGCTTTATCTAGTCATGGATATAGACTGGAAAAGCACAAAGAGTTTAAATGGCAAACCCCATATTTACCTAACTTATACAAATTGTCTCCTAGGGTTGGCTCACCTTTTCTTCCCCCCAAAAACCGTGCTCCTCAAGATGATGTGAGTGGTAAGGAATAGCAACCTGGCAATGTCCATACTCTCCTCTCCCTCTCTGCAACCAGGACAATCCCAACACCACCTAAGACATGAAAATATATGAAAAAATATATGTTTCTAATGCTGCTTCTGCTATATAGCATATAAAATTGTCATTGTGGATTGAGTTCTGAACAAGGTGAAGTTATTAGATGCTAAAGGAATTCTCATGCAGCGTGGAAATGACAGACAGAACACTATGTCACAAATTTTGTGAGAGCGAACCTACTGCTGTAACCATGCAAATACTGAAAACATAGAAGATACACATGAAATATTATGTTTCAATATTTTATTATTATGTTACTATTACAGAGATTTTAGAGGTCACCTCAGTATAGGCTTTGCCAATTCTTCTTTTCTCCAGTAGCTTTCCACTTATGTGGGGAACACTGATAATATTGAGAAGTCTCTCTTACCTTGAGTGTGATCTACAAGTCAATGCATGTGCATTTTCTCAATTGAGCTTTTGGGAATGTGAATAATGTTAGTGCAGTCTAAAAATAAAGACAATGATAAAGTTATGTACCAATATGTGTTAAATACATCATAGATTAAGGTTTTTATTATAAGAACTGCTTTAAATATCTAAAGCTCTTTTAGAGTTTGATACATGTCACTGCATTACAAGTTTTCTTGAAGCTTTCCTTTTCTTTATCTGATGGATAAAGCTTTCTGCCAAACATTTGCTCTATTTTTGGAGTAGTGAATATTTTGTTTCTAATGATGGACATACAATTATATAAGACAAAGAAAACAATTTTTTGTAGAATATTGGCTATAATATTTAGCTATTTATAGAGGTAAAAGAAAGAAAGTTCAAAACTAGGTCAGTTGATTTTGTCTAGTTCAGAAAAGAAATTAAAAAGAGGTTTATACAAGCTTCTCATCCTATTCATTCCTTGTGGAAAAATCCTATTTTCTAAACTTTGTTTCACTCACCTCAGTGCCTCTGAGAGCTATTATTTTCTTTTGTTTTCCTCTGGTTGATGTGAAGCTTTTGTTTCTGTAGTTCCAGATTCCTCATTGTGCATCTCCTTCTCTGCTCCTTTCAAAAATCTTTCTATCCTCAGAGGAGCTACAATTTTCCAGCTTACTCCTGCAAATCTCTTTCACCTGCCACATCCTTCATTCTTTCCAACATGCTATTTCATTGAGCAGGATCAAATTATTGTGAAAGGCAGTAAAAATCTCCCTTTCTCTTCTGTAAATTTCACTTAATCCTATAAGTCTATTGGTAAAAGAACTACCATGCAGACTGGGAAAACACAACTGGAAATGGCATTGATTGTCACAATGGTCATGTATGAGTGAGGAAGGGAGAGGAGTCAAAAATATCTTTACGGGGACATCTGTCACAAGGATCTTTGTGACTAACTACCTAGTATTCACCATTGTACCCCTCTGTGACTGCCCACCTGGCAGGTAGTGCAACTACTGAGTAATTTTGGGAGAGCATGGGCTCTGTAGTAGTAGATTTTAGTGTTGATGCAACTGAATTTTTCATATCTCTTCTGATTTAGGGGGGAGATCATAGAGAGTGGTTAGGGTTGGAAGAGATCTTAAAGATGATCTAGTTTAACCCCTGATGACAAATGCAGGCAAAAAATATAGGGCTATATTTCTGTATCTGAGATGTTTCATTCTTAAATACTTGCAGATGGGAAGAGCTGAACAGAGACTGGTAAATGCAAATAATATTATTCATGTAATCCATCACTGTTCCTCTTTTTCATTTCCTACAGATGTTTACTTCTGAAAAGTTGTGCTTGGTAACATCTAAGGAACATTTGACATTTCCATTTTCTTTTTCTGTGTTCTTTTTCTCTTTTGTTATTCAAACGTTTCATATGGGAACTAAGGAGAAAACAGGACAATGTTTTTCAACATTTTTCATGAAAAGACAGAATAACTTGCTGCAGAAAAGTAGGGGTGAATATAAACAAAGAGACTGTAGTGAGAAATCAATTATCACTCATTTTGTAATGGGGAGGCAATAATGCTACTTTAGGTGCACCTTTTAAAATCAAATATATTTTAAAAAATGAAATATCTGACAGTATAATTTTTGGGTATTTTGCTGAAAGCTAATTTTATAGATATAATGGAAGTAATATTAAGAGTTTTACCATATTCATTGCTGCTGAAGTTGTTTTGCATATAGTTATCACAGAAGTAATAGTTATGTTTATCATATTATGATTTAGAACTCCCATGTTATCTATATGGAATGTTATCTATATATCTGTGTTTTGAAAATACGTCTTATAGTGTCTCGCCTGAAAAATGAAAATTAGCCATTAATATTTTTTTCATGCTATGTAACTCAGAAATTTGTAATATACAACACAGTATAGAAAATATTGCATATTGGTTTTACATCAAGACTATGCAACATAAATTCACAGTGACAAATACTTTCTTATACAAAAAAGATTAAATTTTCATACTACTGGTCTGCAGCATGTGATCAGTTTCATATTTCAGTGTTTTGATTACATTTAGTTCACAATGATGAAGGTGAAAATAAATTTAGATTTGCGTAGAAGGTAAATTTTGGTTTTAAGTAAAGGGCAATCAATGCTAGCTTTACAGGTTAAAGATGCCTACATAAACTTACTCAAAAAATAAATTGAAATAAACCGTACACCAGTGAGAAAAAAACTTCTCCTGTACATTATCTTAAATTAAAAATATCAAAAAACATATCATAGAAAAAACCCCAAAACTAGAGGAAAAAAACATGATTCAGTTTGGGAAGTCTTTGATAAAAGGTCACTAACTAAAAAGGTTGCAAATAAAGTTACTACATTACACTTTGTTTAACATATTGAATTGAGATTAAGATAGAATGCAAGGAAACTGTGCACTTTGGATTCTTCTTTCTCTCCTGGGAGAAATTTAAAAAAGGCTCATTTCTTCTGGCATCCTTCTATATTCGTACTGACTCTGTCAATCACGATGTCTATGACTATGTTGTGCAGTATTTTTCATTCTTCCCTTGATCTAGTTTTTAGAAATTGCACTTCTTTGTCTCTATGAAATGGCACTCGAGATAGAGAGGGGAGAATACATGCCTATTCTTTTAAATTTAGTTTCAAATAAATACAACAAATTAATAGTACAGCCTAGAAACAGTGGAATTGCAATGACATTGGATTTCAAATCAAATCATAATTTAGAGTACATAGGTATAATTCAATACAATTCTGGAAGCTTGATCATTTGTTACTGTGACTATGATTTTTGAGGTGTTCTCACAATTTTCCAGGAAATGATCTTTGGAGCACCAAATTATTATGCTGTTAATAATGAACTAACTGTTCTGTTTTGTGAAAGTGCTATATTGATAATATTGTGCAAGATTTTTTTTTAATTAAACATAAAAGTACAAACTGGATTTGTTTCAATTTCATTTCTTAGAGTATTTTCAAAATGTAATGATAAGGAAACTCATGAGATTTGTTAGAGCATTTTATGTATTTCTTTTTTCCTTTTTGTTTTTTATTGGACATTTATATCACTAGGTTCTATTTTGTATGGGTTGCTATGAAAACATCAAAGAAATTTCAATTGAAAAGAAAAATTCCTAGATAAACTGGGAGGAGCAGCACATATCTAGTGTTTTGCTAATAGTTTTAGAGAGAAAATTTTCCTTCCAATATTGCAGTGCAAGACAATAGCAAGAGGCAAGTGTAATTTTGGAATGACACTCAGTGTTCATTAAGAAAACTTGTATATTATCAGGAGAAATTTGAGAAACATTTGTATAAGTTATAAACATGTCATGAAAGAAAGACAAAATATGAATTTAATAAATGTAAGGAAAATCAACAGGATATACATGTGGTTGTTTCCCACCTCATCCCCCTTCTCATAGGTCAAATGTTGTGTCATTTAATGGTTAAACACTCCTGGTGTTTTAAATTAGGAATACCTTCTGCTTACCCTGGGGTTTCCTTGGCATTTCCTGTCTATCTAAAGCTCACTCAATAATAAAATTCTTCTCCTCCAAGTATATTTCCAACTTACTCGTAAAACACTCAAATAATTCCTAAATTTATCTATTCCAGAAAGACAAATTTGAAAATTATTCTTCATTGTTTCTTGAACAGGCCTGGAGAATGAGATTTTACTTTTCGTATAATCTGGAAATTATAGAACTGCATGCATGTTTGTATGCAGTTTCTTTTCCCCTTCAGGTTAGAAAAACTCTCTCCCAGCTTCTGTAGAAATTCCAAAGCACAGTAAAATAGATTGCATGAAATGAGAAACTATTTTAAAGTTCCTAATGCTACTAGTATCTATTTTGCTCAAGTTGGTTAATTAAGCATAAATAACATTATATCACAAATTTTTGAACCTGATCATTTCATGGGGACATGGAAGTATTGTCCTTCAGGTTCACTAGTCAAGCAGTCTGAAAAACGTTAACTTCATTATTTATAAGGCAATCCATTTTAAATGTTGTCTTAAAGATAATATTTTGAAACTTCAATTAATTTTTATAAATTGACCCCTGCTCATAGTATAGTATTTTTCCAGTGCACTGAAGACACATAGTATGAACATTGTTTTAATGCTAAGTAGTTCTAACTTCCTTTCAAAAAAAGATTAAGCATAGTATTATACCCACCAAAGCTACTGTAGCTCTTTTCCTGATTTTAAGTAGCAAGTACTCCACCCTCAACCCCCAAATAGAAGTACTAAATTAAATTATTGGACGTGTGATCTTATGCAAACTATTCTGGAATTGCATTCCATTATTATATTTAAATAGAGCGTAAAAAATAATAAATTATTAATTGCATTTGGGTTTCTATATGTGTCTGTAGCATCACTATAATGTCTCAAATGAGAGCAATGGCAACTTAGCCAGGTAATAAAGAAAATCACTCCTTTTAAGTCCTAAAATAACCATGATTCACTTCTCAGAAGTTTATTTCAAATAATTTAACTGATTTAATTAACCCCAAAGTAAACACATTAATTAGGTCCTAGTGAAAGAAAAATTGGGACATTCAGGCATAATGAAAAAATGGTAAAGAGTGAATGAATTATCTTTTATCTCATTTTCAAGGGAATCATCATGAATAAGTCTTGCATTTATAATTTTTTAAAAATACTTTAAAGTAGCTGTCACTCCCAATAGGAATATCCATCTGGGTACTAATTTTGCCTCTCTTCCTCCCCACCAGCCTCTCAAAATCCAGACAAAAAAAGACATAATCATTAAACAGTAATAATATAGAAGTCATGCCATAAAATATCAATTAATGGAGCAGGCTTCGTTCTTCAAAAACTCTTCCCACCCTGCTGCATGATATTAATCAATACATTTTAGGAACTCTGGAGAATATAGACAGAATTACTGATGGCCTCACATGTACCCAGGATGGGTAAACCTTCACTCTCTATCAATGAACTAAAGATTTTATATCTTAACTTGTAGGGAGTCAGAAATTACAAAGGAAAAGGTTTCAAATCAGCACCCCACATATCAGAGTCATCATCCCTGTTCACCCCACCACCAAAATAATTAATAATTATTTCATCTTAACTGGAGGCTAATATTTCATAATTTCATACTTTCCTGCTTTGTCTGAAGCTCAAATACCTTGCAGAGAGGACAGTTGTGTGGTTTTCATGGTAATTGAGTTGAAAGTATTCACAATGAATCTATTTATTTTTAAGATGTCCAAAATATTCTGTGTATGGACCCAAAATGAAGAAAAATTTCTTGACGAAGAATAAACTCTCTGGAATATTAAATGAAGGATTATTCATATATTCAGAAGTATTACATCTGTTGACCTAGATCCTCATATAAGGAAAAAGCATAACCTTTAAACTTCCATTGAGGCAATGATGATTTACTATGATTAATTACCTACAGCATTCTAGTTTCTTTGATCCTTTTTTCAAGATAATTAAACATAAAAATTACCTTATGACAATGTATTTTTTTATTATTATTTTTCAGTACAAAACTGAAGTCATGGTAACAGAAAATTTGGGGAAAACTTTCTATGCTCTCCATGTGGTAATTGCCATTTGTGTATATCTTCATCGAAGATGAATACAATTTTTTTATGACAAAACTTCTAGCTGATCACTATGGCAAGAGAGACACTGTCTACAGGGAGATGTAATTTAATGCATACAGGAAAGCAATAACAAATTTTCTGATTGTCAGACCTAACAGCTGAAGGAAACCCAAAACAAATTTGGCATCTGTGCTTTTCCTATATTTTCGTTTTCTATGAGATTCAGGTTTTAAACTGTAGATTTAAAAGTACTAGAGTGGTATGATTTGTTTAATTTAATTTACTGCCCTTTTATGGTGAAGAATATCTAAAGCAAACAAACCAAATTTATATCAAATGAAAAATAACCAAATAACTATGGAGATGGAGAGAGAATTACTTTTTTAGTTAAAGACATATTTGAGTAAAAACAAAAATACAAGGAGAAAAGAAAAAGGCAATGAATATAAGGTGAAATACCTTGTGATTTAAAGGAAAATTAGAGTAGAGCTTCAGGATATTTTTTTCAAGTTTAACTTCCAGAGAGTAAAATAAATTTAATCTCAAGGTTTCAGACAATGTTGAACTAACTAGGAACTGAGCAGCAAAGCAATTTAGGAAAATGGCTCAGAAACCAATTTTTAAAACATCTGCTAAGGTGATATTTTTGAAGGAAGAAGACTTTGTTAGAAATATTAAAAAGTTTAAAATTGAATTTAAAAACTGTCAGGTTTATCAACTTGTTTCCTGAAGAAGCAGCTTAATTTCTAATTTTCAAGTGTTCATGAATACTCATACTTTAAAAAGTAAGAGAGAGAGAACAGAGTAAGTTGATTAATTTAAAGGGTGAAATTCATCCTGTGCACAGATGTGGCATAGAGAGTATGTTAAACCTGAATTCTTATATATCCACAGGTTCTTAAAAAACCCTAGTAGAGCTTGCATCAACAGGCGAAATTTATGTCTGAAAAGAGTATTTGCAGCATTGTTTATATGACCAGATCTATACCTGAATATAGTCTATAATCATTCTGACACAAGCTATTAATTTTTCAAAACATATGCATATATATGTGGCTAAAAGATGAAGGAGAGTAAATTGAAATTCTTCACTGGATATGGTTATTGAATTTTACTACAAAGAGATCCAAATGTTTCAAAGGTTTTGACATTCTTCTTGTCAATTTATATTTTATTTGGCTTGACTTCCTTCTTCATAATGAAAAGAAAATTCAATCACAACCACCTCATACCTTTCATTGACTTGGAAAAAAAAAAAGCCTGTAGTTTTTTTAAGAGCACCTACGCCTTAGATAGTTGCTAATGCAAGAAACAGCAGATTGGATGCAAGCATCCAATAAACTGTAAATCTTTTTTCCTTTACACAGCTATGCCATTTAGTGCAAGGTTGCATAGATGTCACAGGATTTCCTTACTGAAATACTTCTGAAAGCAGGTATGAGCCAATGCAGGTCTGAAAAGCAAACAAAATCAACAAGTATGGCTTTTTTAAAAAATCTATTGAATTCAGAGAAAAAGGTGTGCATTGTGATAGTGGTAGAAGGATGTGTTGCAGGGAAGTAGAAAAATAAGATAATATTGTCCTCATTATTTGCTGACTTCATGAATGAATTAAACATATCATAGAGTCACAGAATTGCCTGGGTTGGAAGGAATCTCAAAGATGATTTAGTTCCAAGCCCCTTCCAGGGACACTTCCCACTAGACCAGATTGCTCAGAGCTTCATCCATCGTGGCCTAGAACACTTCCAGGGAGGGAACATCCACAACTTCTCTGGGCAACCTGTGCCAGTGCCTCACCACCCTCCCAGTAAAGAATTTTTTCATAATATCTAATCTAAATATGCCTTCTTTCAGAAGACATTCCCCCTTGTCCTAACATGACCTCTTTTATTTTGAAAAACAGTCCTGTCACTGTGTGCTTTTGGTAAATACAATATATACAACGATATCTAAGAATAATATATAAAATATATAGAATGCATACTAATATATAATATGCAATCATAGTATACTATAATAATAAATATATTCTAAATATCTAACTGAATTTATCAAAGCATCTCAAGGATCTGTCACTTCATAACTTTTAGACTTTTATAAAGTATTTTATGGCAGATGCTCAGAATACAAAAATGTTGAGTTAGTGGATTGCTTGGAAAATCTGAAAAGCAGACTCTGTCCTCATATATCAATATAAGAACCAGAAAAAACACATTAGAATGGATGCTTATGGTTCTTTTTTTGTCTCATGAGGGGTCATCATCCTTAAAGACTCATATAAACCAACTATACTCTGTGGTCACCTAGAATTCAAAGAGTGATGGGACATCTTTCCATTGTTCTCTGCCCAATGCTTTGTCAGTCTTGTCATCCCCTTTCCCTCTTCCACTTCTTTTTAAGCCTTTTTATATGAGTCTCCATTGTAATGAAGAATCTTTTTGCTGTCTGATCCAGGGAATATTAAGAATCCAGATAGTTTCCTTGCTACATTTTTAAATAGTTCACTGTGAAAACTCATGCTCTATAAGACCATGTTGGGAGTGACTTTAAATTTACTTTAGTTTTTTAAGGATATATGTTTGTCACAGAAAAAAATGTAGAAAAGATTAATATTTGACATTGCTCTGAGGAACTAAATGTAATTTTTGTTGTTTCTGCCAATCTACATCCTGGTCTACTTTCCAAACAATTTCCTGCCTTAGAGTGGGGTGGATTTTTTTATCATATCCATATCTTTCTCTTTAGGAATGTGTTTCAAGAAAACGAAAAAGTAGGCATGAAATTTAATGTGTTCCTAAACGGGAGAAGGGAAGAGAGTAGTGCAGTGCAGGAACACTCTGAATTTGGCACCATTGTGTGTGTTTGCTACAGGCCCGCTGATCAGGAAGAGAAAGTCAATTAGGTTCTCTACAAAGAGGAGGACTGGCTGGGCAGAGGAGATGAGAACAGTGGATGTTGTCTCTTGGCTTCATCAAGTGCTTTGACACTGTCTCCTATAGCATCCTCATAAGAAAGCTCATTCATCCACACTGGAGCCACATTCAGGCTGCAGAAGGGAGCAGGGAGGAACATAATGGAGTTCAACAAAGGCAAGTGCAGGGTCCTGCACCAGGGGAGGAACAGCCCCAGGCACAAGCAGCTCTGGGGAGAAGCACCTGGAGGACTTGGTAGACAAGTTAGCTGTGAGCCAGGAAGGCCAGTGGGATCCTGGTGTGCGTTAGGAAGAGCATTGCCAGCAGGTTGAGAGAGGTGATGCTGCCCCTCTGCCCAGCCCTGGTGAGGCACATCTGGACTCCTGCATACACCTTAGGACAAGAAAGACAAGGAGATACTGGAAAGGCTTGAGTGGAAGCCGTGAAGAAGTTGATCTTATGAGGACAGACTGCAGGAGCTGAGCCTGCTTAGCCTAGAGAAGACACACCTGGGAGGGGTTCTTATCAGTGCATATAAATACCTTACACTGACACTTCCATCTGAATATAAGGAACTTTTTTACTCTGAAGGTGGCAGAGCACTGGAAACAAGCTGTCCAGTGAGGTTGTGGAGTCTCTCTCACTAGAGATATTCCAAACCTGCCTGGATGTGATCCTTTGCAACATTCTTGATGTGACCCTATTCACAGGTTCCTTCCAACCCCAACCATTCTGTGATTCTGTAATAACATTAGAAAAAGGATAGTTCTTATCTTAATTGGATGTTCAATACAAATTAATTTGCATAACTCCAATATTAAGAATGAACACCCAGCTAAATAAAATTCATGCCACTTATCAGTATTTTCTCATTTAATCAGACCATAATTCTAATGTCAGGTAAATGAAGCACAAAAATGTTATAAAACTTTCTCTTAGAAGGATGCAAGGAACAGATTCAGTCTGTCTTTTTCATGGTATGTAATTAATAATTCCTCAAGTAATTGTTTTGCTTTTGGTAGACTATATGCCAAGTAAGTACTACATATAAAAAGAGATGAAAGAATCTTGCTGTAGCTAATTTATTTCACTCCTACCCAAGTCTTGCAAAATATTATGCAAAATTGGCATCCAGTCTACTTGCTGATGAAAAAAATAGCTCATTTAATTAATTCAGAATTTATGAAATCCTATGGTCTATAAACGATGTTGTATCATTAGGTTAGCGTTTGCTCCAGGATTCAGGGTATTTTGAAGAGGCATGATTAAGGATGTTGTTAGTAAATCTACAAAGAACAGGACACACAGCATTTAAACATTACCCTATCATCTGTGCAACAAATGTTCAGCATCATTATGTTTCCACAATAGCAATTTGCTATTGCTCTGTGGGGTAAGCAATCAATATAAGCAGGCAATGCTTTTTATTTCCATAGAAAGAGAGTACAGTTTAGCCTGTTTCAGCCTTTGCAAAATCAATAGGCATGTCTCTTTATATGGCAGACAATTAGTCTCAGTTGCAGATGAGAATGACAAGGTATGGGCTATAATTAACACAGGAAAGACTTACACAATGTTCATGCCTTTGTTTGTAAAATGTCATTCAGCTTTTTACTGAGCATTAAACGTAAATATTGTTTACACCCCTAAAACACAAGGAGCAGCCCAGAATTACAGCAAATAACAGCCTCTAAAAGTGATGTGTAAGAGTTTTTAGTGGAATACTCAAAGTGTGCTTAATACTGATCTGAATCTGTATATGGAGAATAACTTTATATTCAAAATACATAATAAACAGATTTCAAACCACCCTCTGACCTCAGTCAAAGTGCATACAAACGGCTCTACAGAGAGTGTTGCCATCAGAAACAGATAATTTTCTCCTTCACACTGCCAGTTTGTCCTTATTATTTGTCTTGGGGATGGAGTGGTTTTGGGTTTTTTTTCAGGTTTGTTTTTGTTTTGAGTTGTTTTTTTTTTTTTAAATGCCATACCATTTTTCGTTATTTTGTTTGTGTCTTGCGAGGTCGCTGCCCTGTGCTCCACCCTGAGGAGTGAGAGACCAGGTTGCTCAAATCCCACCCAACCTGGACTTGGACACTACCAGGGTTCAGGCATCCACAACCTCCCTGGGGAACCTGTCCTAGGGCCTCACCACCCTTACTATAAAGAGTTTCTTCCTAATAGCTAACATAAATTTCCTCTCTTTCAATTTGTACGGATTACCCCCTGTCCTGTCACACAGTTCCTGGAGGGCCCCTCTGATACCAGAATGTGTTTGAGGTCTCCACAGAACCTTCTCTTCTCCAGGCTGAACAGCCCCAACTCTCTCAGTCAGTCTTCATATGGGAGGTTCTCCATTTCCCTCATCAACTTCATGGCCTCCTCTGGGCTGGCTCCAACAGTTCCCTGTCCTTGCTGTGCTGAGCCCAGAGCTGGATGCAGCCCTGCAGGTGGGGTCTCAGCAGAGCAGATGGAGGGGTAGGATCTCCTCTTTTGACCTGCTGCCCACGGGGTTTAGGATGCAGCCCAGGATTTGTTTCACTTTCTGGGCTACGAGCTCTCACTGCTGGCTCTTGTTGGGTTTTCATCAACCAATACCCCCAAGCCCTTTTCTTCAGTGTCGCTCCCAATCACTCATCCCCCCAATCTTTTGGTCTGTCTGGGATTGCCCTGGCCCAGGTGTAGCACCTTACACTTGGCCTTGTTGAACTTTATGCAGTTCTCACTTCTCCAGCCTGTCCCAGTCCCTCTGGATCCACCCCTTCTCTCCACCATGACTGCACCACAGAACTTGGTGTCACCAGGGACCCCACTGTCCATGGCACCAGCAAAGCTGATGAACAGAATCAGCCCCAGCACTGACCTGAGGGACCCCACTCATCACTGGTGCCTACATGGACAATGAGCCACTGGCCACAACTCTTTGTGTAAGGTCATCCAGCCAGTTTCTTATCCACTGAGTGGTCCATCCATCAAATCCATGTCCTTTCAAGTTAGAGACAAAGATATTCTAACAGGGCAGAAGAATGTAAAATTTGTTTTGCTTTGCAGAAGTCCAGATAGATGATGTTAGCTGCTCTGCTCGCATCCACCATAGATCCATCTTAAAAAGTAAGGCATGATTTCCCCTTTGTAAAGCCATGTTGGCTGCTACAAGTCAACTTTTCCATATGCCTTAGCACAGTTTCCAGGAGAACCTGCTCCTTGAATCTTGCCTGGCCCAGACATGAAGCTGGCTGATTTGTAGTTCCCTGGGTTTTCTGCTTTCCTTGCTTCACTGGCAGCCACATGGAGCCCTAATACTGCGTAATAATCAGTAGGTTTAAGAAGGCTTGACAGCTTTGCAGCCACACACTTCCCTCAAAAACAAGTCAGGTTGACAGTGCCTTAGTGCCTTTTAAAATGGAGTCACCAACTACTATCACCCACCACCTTTTCTTGGTTGAACTAGTTGTTAATTTCTTTATACACAGAGCATATTGGGCTGCTCTAGTTAGCTCTGGCTGCTCTAGTTAGCTCACACTGTTTTCCAGTGTGCTTGGTGTTTCCTTGTTAACCTGCAGAGCTACCAAGCAGTTCTGGGTGGGGATGTTTGTCTGATGGGGAATGTCTGGCTTTGAAGGAAATCTCTTCCTTTTATTAGCTCCCTTCTTCTTCCTTTTGTTCATTTTCTTTTTTCACTACTTCCCAACATTCTGTGTTAATTCCCTCCCTCCCCTCCATGTGTGCTGGGTGTGAATTTTTGGCCTCTGGGGCTCCCTCAACACTGGGGTTTTGAACCAGCTGTCTGTCCTGGAGCAGAATGCCAGTTTAGCACTATGTGAGTGTGATCAAACTGTGTGTTCTACTCCCCTCTACATAATTTATGACAAACTGTTAGTGATGGGTGGTTTGCAGTAGTTGACCAGTGCACACTCGACACCTCAGGCTACAAGCTGGGTGTTAAATGAGGTAAGGGAGAAGAGGCAACCCTGCAAGGCTGGGAAGTAAGTGTTTCTTTTTCTTCACAAATGACTCAGCCCTGATAACTCTTTGGGGGGAAGGACCAGCTCAGTCACACCCATGGACCTTCCTGAGTTCTGGAACCTCCCTGTACAGCTTCATCCAGCAGTCACCCCTGCCACTGGTGTGACCTTGAGGAACTGATGATTTTATCCAAGCTTTTACTCATGAGTCATCACTTCCTGTAACACTATAGAAAAATCCCAACATCATCTGGAGTTTCATTTAGAACTGCAACTATTAATAATTGTTAACTTGAAAAAATATTAAAAATAGAATATAATTGCCATATTTATTTTTATTCTCTATTTTGATTTGATTTTTCATGTTCATATCTTCGTGCAGTATAATACTTTTCAGTCAGAAATCTAAAACTGTTAATTTGAAAAACCGGGCAGTTGGATTCTTTTATTTGGTTGGTTGATTAGTTTTTAGAATACTTATGATTCAACACTTTTCTCAAATCCTTGTATAAAGGGACCATCCAGCCTTTACATAGAGAAAAGTAATGTTGTACTCAATAAAATTTGTAATCTCACTAATGTGTTCAGCTGACTTCATTTGTCTACAAGGTCTTTAGAACATGTAAAAAGATGGTTGGTGTGGAAATACAAAGCTGGAAATTATGAAAATACTTTCTTGAAACAAAACTTCATTGCTAACACCTCTACCTACTATATGAGCAAAAAAACCCCAAAAACCAAAAGCAAGAACATTGAAGTATTTTCTTATGGAACTTTACCCTAAGAGACATTTAAATCAATATTTGCAATTTATTTTCATTTAAAATATTACACTTAAGGCTTTAATTAAATTTAATTAGAAATATGAATAATTTTATAAGCAAGAACCTCAGAAGAGTTATTGTAAAAATATCTATTTTTAAAATAAGAGAGAAAGGTCAGAAATTACTGACAACAGGTGCCCATGTATGGATCTTGTACTTGTGACTTTTTAGAACAGTTTTGTCTTTTAGACTCCTGACAAATACTGTACCTTATCAGTGGGTAATTAAATGACAACATTTATGAAAGTACAGATTTCAGTGAGCTCTATTTGAAGTTTTTGTGCTGAAATTTTTAAACATGCCATTTTTAGTAGCTTTTTAAAGCTGTTTCATCTTATCTAACATTTTTTATCAGCGCTAAAGAAGCTATCAGTAAAATTCTTTATGTGTTTTTCTTGTCCTTTTATCTTTTTGCTGCTAAGATTCCTTTTATTTTAAAAACCCAAACTTTCACTATTTTTCTTCGGTTTTAAAAATACTATTCATATTTAATAATACTGATTATTAGTTCTTTTTTGAGATTTAACCATAGTAAAACTAAGGCTCTTTAGAGGCTAACATTTAGACTCATTAGCCTATGAGTCCCTGTGTATCATGAGCTCATGAACTGGAGCCTTTTGCCTTGATGTGTCTTGGTTTGCATTCTGATCCAGCAGTTGATACATCCAGAGAGATAAAGGGATAAAGTTCTCACAAAGCCAGTTCCTTACAGCTACAGACAGAGCACTGGCTCCCTTCAAAACCTGAAGTGGTCATAATTTGTTTAAACATCTTTAATTCCTTCAGTTTTTCCTATAAAATAATAACTAGTGCCTTCAGGCCTCTAGGAGATAAGAAATTCAGAGGAAGCCCTCTGCTTTAATGGTACAGAACTGGTTGATGCTTAAGCAACATTTCACATCTCCTCCAGAAGCAATTTAGGAGAATGCTCTTTACTGGCTTTTAGCATGTGGCCTGAAACATCAAGAGTCACAGAAGACTGAAAGCATACTCATAGGTATAATCTTTTGACCTCTAGTGATAACCTAAATATTCACCTCTTTTGACAAATATTTCAAAGGCATGTCTAATCAATCGAGCAGCTTTGCTTTGCATTGTATTTCCTTCTTTTTCTGCTTCCTGTGGAAGCAGGCTGAACAGTGCTATTTCCATGTGTGCTTCTGTCACACTGCTGGATTAGTGAGGTCTTCAAACCACAGACCACTCTCATTCTTTTGAGATTGGATGTTCACCTCCCTTGCATATATTTATATCTATTATTATTATCATTATTATTATTAATACGAGCAAAAGGTTCAGTAAGAGGGGACATCCCTTGATTGTAAGAGCCATAGATGTGGTTACCTTGTACTATAAGGGGATTTGTAGTATTTATTCCAAAAAAAAATGAGGATGATAAACCACTTGGGAACTAATTAACATACCCCAAGATCTTTTGATGATCTCTGCCTGTGTCTCTCTGTAAAGCATGGTCTTACTACTTGTATACTTCAAAGGAAAGTTGAGAATAAAACACAGAACAGTGAAAACCTTAGATGCCAGTATAGAGATGGATTCATAACAAGATTATACTAAGCTCTTCAGGCCAAGTTATTTTATGCTTTCAATAGATTTAAAAATATATGATTTTAAACAGAAACCATTTCAAAGCTTTCTAATTAGATGTCTTTGTTTTCTTTGTTTTTTGTTTCTTCACATCCCAAAGAAAAAATAATGAGATAAAGCCTTAATTTATATAAATATATAGGCTCCATGTCATTATATAGAGAAAGTAAATTAAATACAGCTCCAGGGCAGGAGGCCCCTTGCAATTCCTAATTCTGAAGTTATAAACCGTTTTGACTTTTTTTTTGTACCTATAAGTAGAGCCAAAAGGTTGTTCTATCAGTAAGGATCAGTCAGTCATAGAATAATTTTGGTTGGAAAAGGCCCTTGAGGTCACTGAGTTGAACTGTAAGCCCAGCACTGCAAAGTCTACCACTAAACCATGTCCCTAAGAATCATGTCCACAGCTCTTTTAAATACCTCCAGGGATGGCAACCCCACCTCTTTCCTGTTCCAGTGATTGATAAAAATTCCTGCGAAGAATTTTTTCTTAGTGTTCAGTCTAAATCCCCTGGTGTAATTTGAAGGCATTTCTTCTTGTCCCTTCACTTGGGAGAACGGACAAATCCCTTAACTCACCTTAACTTCCCTTCAGAGTGTTCTGCAGAACAAGAAGCTTCCCCCAAACCTCTTTTTGCCCAGGATGAACTTCCCCAGCTCCCTCAGCTGCTCCTCATAAGACTTGTGCTCCAGTCCCTTCCCCAGCTCTGTTTCCTTATCTGGACTCTCCAGTCCCTCAATACCTTTGTTCCATTGAGGGGCCCAGAACTGGACACAGGATTTGAGGTGTGGCCTCACTGGTGCCCAGTGCAAGGGGACAATCACTGCCGTGGTCCTGCTGCCACACTCTTGCTGATACAGGCCAGGTGCCATTGGCCTTATTGGCCATCTGGGCTCATGTTCAGCTGCTGTTGACCAGGCCCTTTTCCCAAAGGCAGTTTTCCAGCCACTCTGCCCCAGCCTTTAGCACTGCCTGGGGCTGTAGGCAGGTTTTTGTTGTGACCCAAGTGCAGGACTCAGCGTTTGGCTTTGTTGGACCTCATACAACTGGCCTAAACCCATTGACCCAGCCTGTTCAGATCCCTCTGTTGTGCCTTCTTTTCCTCCAACATCTCAACATTCCTATCCAACTTGGTGTTCTCTGCAAACTGACTGAGGGGTCACTCAATTCCTTTCTTGTGATAGTTGATACCAAAACACGATCAGCCCCAAATACTGAGCCTTGGGGCCTGGCAATCCAGGCAGTTTTTTACCCAGCAAGCAGTGCACCTCTCCAAGCCACAGATAGCCTGTTTCTCTAGGAGAATGCTGTGGGAAAAGCAGTCAAAAAGAGATAAGTGATTCAAGGCACACATCTTAAAATACTTTCAGACATGTAATAGTCCTGAACTCCTGTGTGAAGATATTTCCATGCCAATAAAACTGCCTATTTCTGCCCATTTAATGATCTCAGTGCTTCATAGCTAAAATCATTATAGACCTTCTTGTGCTGCCAAGGTAGCTCAGAGCTGTGTCAACCTGCAATGGAATCAGCCCCAAAACTTTTTCCTATTTTATTATTTGCTACTTTATAATTTAAAATAGTAACAGCTGAGCATACCACTCGAGAATGGAATGAGCAGAATCCCGTTTAGTTTGCACTACTGGGTAAAAGAAAGCTGAACAGAAAAGTAGATATTAACTACTGTCTCCATATTTTAGCCTCCTACTTGATACTTATGACCTAATTCCTTTATTGATGACACTAATTTAAAGTGAGTGACCAGGGATCTCAGTGCAATCAGAACAGTTGCACACAGCAACGGAATGTTCAGCTACTCGAGTGATTTTTGCTATCCAAAAGCTAAGGCACCTATCACACACTTTTAATCATCATCTGTCTTGATCTGCAGAAAGATAGTGTGCAAGTTTTTAAATGTTTCTCTATAGATTATTTTTATGCTGTGCCTTGGTTAAAGCAAAACTATGTATTCACCACATACTTGCTTATATCTGAAAATATAATTATATTAATTCAGATATCTATGTGTTGTCACTTTTAGGAAAAACAATCTGAAATTGTATTCTGGAGATTTTGTAAGAGTTGTGTTTTATCTTTTCTTTTAAAAATAGCCTCAGGAAGATGGTGGTTTTTTCCTCTTTGGATTTATTCAATGCAGCACAATTTTGTATTTACAACTTAAGTTAGATCCCAACCATAGAATTAGGAATTGTTTAGGTTGAAAGGGACCAAAAAGATCACCGAGTTCTAACCCCTCTGCAGTGGGAGAAATGCCTTCCCCTGGACCAGGTTGCCGAAAGCCCTGTCCAGGCTAGGCTTGAACACTTCCAGGGATGAGTGTACAAGAAGTGCACTGAACTCCTTGTACTCCTCTCTTCTACTGACCAGAGTAGAAGTGTCAATGTCCAAGTCATAAGTGTCAATGTCCAAGTCATGTATATAAGCCAAAGCCTAAAACAGTGCCACCCAATTGTAGAAGACCTTATTGATGAATATCACAACTTTACACAAGCCTGAAAAATGTGTAAAGAGTGTAGAGTGATGTAGAGAAAAGCCATGTATAGAGAGAAGCCCTTTGCCCATTTTCCTTCTGAAAAGCAAAAAGAAACCTTTTGATCACATGCAGCATTTCCTAGAGTAGCCAGTTCACATTTGGTGCTCTTCAAAGAGCACCACCAAAAAACAAAAAAAGCAAACAAACAAAAAAACTAAAACCAAACCAGGAAGCCCCAAACCCAAAGAATTAAACAGAAGATCCTAACAAATAAAAAAAACCACTAAACCAAGGAAAACAAAATCATAAGTGTTGACAAATTTAATGTTCCATCCATCTAAACATCCTTCTTTTCTGTAACTTCCCAGTGATTTCAGGAAACAGTTAAAATACTTTCCCATCTGCTTCTGAAATGCCTACAGTTCATGTTTCTCACCTTCTTCTCCACTTTTCTACTGCTCAACTGATGTTTTCTTTTCTTTCCTTTTAACAGAGAGCTGGAGGTTAGACTGAAATGCACCTTATTTTTCATTGTGCTAATAGTCCAGCCCACACACTGTCAAGCAGCAGAGATGTACTCTGACAAATGTGTCCTTCCAAAATAGAACTGACCCTGAATGCAGCTGCTAATTCCCTTTTTATATACTCAATAAGTCACAATGAAAAAATCAATCAAATGTCATCATTGCGTCATTAAAAAATGAGATACAATATATTTGAAGTCTGAGGGAAAAAGGAGACTGAGGTTAAAATCACAAACTGTAGCTATAATTTATGGCTTAATTAAACTCTGTATTGATATCCTTATCTGACAACACCTTTTTTCCTCTTAAATTGTCTCAGTGGGAATGAATCACAAGGGGTATGTTTATCCAAATCTCAAGAGGCAGTATCAAATCACATAGAAAATGGGAACAGATGTATTGAAGATTTCTAAAGTTCCCAGTTCCTTCTTTCTCATTGCATCCTTTTTTTGCAAGATGATATCTATCCCAAAGTTGTAGAGAATTTTGAGAAAATGTCATGCAAGAAGACAAATTATTACTTTTTTTTTCTGTAAAAGGAAAGAATTATGGTGAAAGTCATCATGTTTCCTGATATACTTTGGAATATATCCTTTTGATAGCAAAGTGGTTTTGCCTTACAGAAAGAAAATACATGTATAATTTATATTATATAATAGTTTGATATGCAGAGTTGACACTGCAGCATTGTGCCCTGGCAAAAGTGAAATCCTGTACAAATGAATTATCCAATTATGTATATAATTTTAGATTGGAGATATATATATATGCATATATATATAGAGAGAGAGAGAGAGAGAGAAAGAGAAAGAGAGATTAGAGTTGCAAGTGTTTTTAAGTCTAATTTTCTCTCTTTCTTGCCCCCAAAAACAATGACAAGAAATTGTGCTTTGTGAATGAAAAATAGTCTTTTTGCAATGATTACTTCATTTTAAGGGCAGACTCACTTAGTTAATCTTAATGTGACAAATAACTTAAGTAGTAAAGAATTGCCTAAATTAATTTTTCAATGGTTTAAAGAATATGAAATGAAAGATTCTTTCGCACAAAATTTAAAATAATAAATCTTGTGTTGAGTCAGTTAACAATGGTTTCAGAAAGTTTAGCCCTGCCTGTCTATATATCCTAGAGATTTTTACTCACATATGTTTTTATTTAGGACTTGTTTTACCTGTAGAATACCTTACACAAATACAAAGTATTAATACTGCAATTATGGCAGCAAAGATTTTATGTTCACATAGAAATTTAAAAACATATGTCCATTCTTTTCTTTTCTCTTATTATTGTAGTTAGTATAGAGAACACTCCAGAATCCATATCCTGCAGAGAAAGGCCTTCTCTTGAATTATGAGTACTGCATAATTTTTTTTTTAATCTGGAGAGTAAAAAAGGAGGTTTGCATGAACTGGCCCACAAATAGTAATTTTTAATCTAGTTGAAGATGGATCAAGTCAAATGTTGCCACAAATTTATCAAAGTTCTTACTCCCAAAAAGTTACACACAAAAACAACCATTAGTCAAGATCTGTTCTAAGCAATGCACTTCATTGACCATTGTATATTTCTTAGTATTAACCTGATCTTCGCATTTTATTTTAATTATTATAAAAGAAGGAAAATGTCTAAGGATACTAGGTGTGGGTTTGATGGATTTGGTATGGATTTTTTGACAACAAAGAAATTCAGAAAAAATGTATTGGTTATTTTAAGTATTGGAATATATTTATGTTTTGAAATGTGATTTTACTATACTATAGAAATAATGAAAAAATAAAACCACAGAAGATCTGTTATGATTAATGAAATAATGATATAGGCTATAGAATGGCCTGGCTTGGAAGGAATGTTAAAAATCATCTAATTCCAACTGGTGTGCCATGGGAAGGGGCACCTTCCACTTGACCAGGTTGTTCAAATCCCATCCAACCTGGCCAGGTTTGGGGCACTCAGAGCTTCTCAGCGAAACCTCATAAGGCAGCCTTTTAGTCCCATCTGGAAATATCTTACACTGCTCTTATACAAACTCTTATGAAGTCCTTTTCATGCCTTTTTTTTTTTTCGTTGTTTTTGTTTTTGTTTTGTATTTTAGGAAAAGAAGCAGTGTGAAGCCTAAAGTAGTTCATTTTGAAGTTGTGTCTTCCAGGCAGCAACTTCCTGGTCTCCCCCAGATAACTGAGGTTTGACTGCCTTCTCACGTGATCATGATCTTTATTTGCAGGGCAGGGGAAAATCAAAATATAAAGGAGAAGTTTAAATCATGGGTCTTACATTTTTGAGAAGAAGTTTCACTGAAAATCTCTCATTTAGTGGTTAAATAATAGCAGTCAAGAATATTGGAGCTGTGAATGGTATCATGGAAGGGCATTACTTTATAGAAGCAGCTGGGTAAAATCAGGAAGAGAAGGAAATGCCTAAAAAATACAAAAATAGCCAAAGCTTCAAAGCCATTCAGACCTTAAAACAGAGAGATTAATGAATGCATCACCAGGAGGTTTCTCTTTGCATGATTGTGGTGCTTCACTCATCTGACATCTCCCTTTGAATTTGCTATAAAACATAATTGAAGGATTGTGTATTTAACCTTGCTTTGGGGCACTGCAGAATGTGTGAGAATTTACTGCATTATTCAAAACACATAAAGGGAGCACCAGGGAATAAAATATTTCAATTTAATTCCATAAACAAAAACCCACAAGAGAAATGTGTTCATTAGAAAGATGTGAAAGGATTTTATCAGCTTTTGATACACGTAACATAATTGCTTGCAGAAATTTGCAAAAAGCATCTCAATACCTACTCAATATTCCTTCAATGGGGAATAGAAAAAAAGAAAACAAAGTAAGTTTTCATGAGAGACACCTCCCCAAAACACTTGTCTTTCTTGGTTGGTACTATGTCTTAAAAATGCAGTATCTTTCTTCATTGGTACACTGTTGCCAGCACTTGAAATCTAGCAATTTTGTTTGCTTCATTTATTTTCTCTCTCTGGTCTTCCAAGTAATTTTACCATTTTCTTATTTTTCTCCCTCAAAAAGATTTATGCCTAAATTCCCTTGTTCTTTTAAACTGTTTCACTACCTGCAAAATCCATCTGCTTCAGGTGTTTTTCTACTACACTAGAGGGTGAAAATTAAAATAGCTTAATGACTCACTGCCTGTAAAATTACTTTCATTTTTGCAGTCCCATAGTGAGTATAGATTCAGTGCAAGCTTTGTGTTCTGTGCTCTGAATTTGGGACTTTTACTAAATAAAAGCCATCCTCTTAGTCAGAAACTGTGTATTAATCTGCAGAAATACCCATTTTCAGAACATAATACACCACTGATCGCTTAGAAAATTCATTCTTGGTAACTCCACACCTGAAAAATAGATTCAAAATTAGTACAAGGCTTACAAGGCTTTTAAAACTAAACTAAGCAAGTGGGGTGTTGTGGGTAGGGGTGTTTTGCTATTTCTTTGTCCTTATACTCATTAAGAGTTTTTGTTTTATTGCATTAGCAGACCTTCAGAATTGACATGTAACTATAAATGTAGGAGATACATAGATTTAGAAACAGACCAGAATAATGCTTTAATTACATAAATTTTGTCCATATTTAAATCAAGCAGGCATCAGCTGGACCAATGTGTTTGAATAGAAGTAGACTGTTTGCATACAGGCATCACATTTTGAAGTCATTTGTGTTTTATCTTCCTTTTTAAGGTCTTAAATTAAGCTGTATTAAAAAAAATTATTGACTTCCTATATACAGAGCACTGAGCTGCTCCTTTCTAATTTTTGGGTTTACCTTTAGAGTACAGAGTATTTTCTTAAAATATGCACATTGAAAGACAAGATGACCAGAGCCTCTCAAATTACTCCTTTAGAAACTGAACAAGAGGGTATTATACCACGGATGAGTTTTGGCAACAGATTTTACGAAATTCATCCTTGTTTTGTCCACCTCTTTTTGGCAAGATTGTTTTAAATATCTCATTTATTAAACTACAAAGAATAAAAAAGAGCCCAAACCAACCAAACAAAAAGAAAAAACACCCACTCCAGATATCTATGGGTTCACAAAGAAGTACCTGAATATGTGTTTTTATTTGGAGTGAGATTTTTCCTCCTATACTCAAATTTCATTTCCTGATTCATTCTGCATGAAGTCAATCTATTCATTGCATAAACTGAACATACTACATAATAAGTCAATAATTGTGCTCAACTGTAGATGTTCAGGTGAAAATTGTTTCATATTAAAGCACTGATTTTTATCTGACTTTGCAATAGGATACTTTTTGTTTCAAGGTACTGTATCTAAAATAACCTTACTATCCATTTTCCTCTAATTTTTTCAGGAAAATGAAGCCAGCTGTACTTTTTGATTTAATGATGCAGATATTTAAGTCAATCATTACTAAAAATTGTTATTGTTGCAAGGTTTATTTTTCACCTGGCTTTAGCAAATGGAGAAGCACTATTTCCTCAGCTCTTACAGTTTCAGCCAAACAGACTGATAAAATGAAACCACTTCTGTAAACATCTGAGCTTAAATCTTGATTGGGACAGAAAAGAAAAAAAGAAAAACTGCAGCTCCCAAACTCAACAAGTTGATAAATTCAATTAATTGACTTCTGTGTCTGTTGAAACTGCTGTTCACAGTAGTTATGGCAAATTACAATAAGGATGGCTACAACCTGGATGTAGTAACTGAAATTGTATGGAAACCTGAAGGACATGTAAGTAAAAAAGTCTGTGTAGCTACGGTACGTTCATACTGTGTGAATGTTATTTATAATATTTAGATTATCTGGAGATTTTAGTCTTCAATTTGAAGAGAATCCTGGTTATTTAGACATGAGTTTCCTACTGATGAATGCAGCTACACAGATTAATAAGAAACTGGTGAATATGAAGATTTTCAAAGGGTCTTTTTTCTTATTATGTCATATTAATAAATGAGGCTAAATAAATAAATACCAAATGGAAAGGAGAGCATTGAATAACATTTTTAGGACTGTGGAGGCAGGTTGAACACTCTCCTCTGAAGAGTTCTGATGAGAAAACTGGTATTCACTATAATATATTAAAAAAATAAACAAAAAAGCAACATGATCAAAACAAAACAAAACACCCACCTCCCTCAAGCAAAGTAATAACCTTCTGAATCAGTGTTTGTAAGAAGATTCCAGTTTTAGTGCAATATTTTGAAGACATAGAACTCTCAGTTATGATATGGATTCTAAGAGGATTCTGGTAAGTTCTCTGTTAGTAGGAAAGAGGGCAGAAGTTATGAGAGCAGTCACACTAAAAAGAAGTACAATTTTTAACATCAGTACCTGAAAAGCACCTGTTAGAAAAACCTTCAAATGTTTTTATTTCACAAGCATCTTCAGAAGCATACATTAAGGTCAATGGTAATTCTAAGGAGATGTGGAATTTTTTTTTTTTTTCTCTGTGGAACCTTTTGAGATTTGTCTAGTTATTTTCCTTATGTTTTTACCATTTTGTTATTAATAGAGAGACCTATTCAGTCAGTCCAGCAAGATCTGGGAATTTCTCTTGCTGATTTTATTCAGTTGGCATTTTTTCATGTTGTTGCTATTGTTTTCTTAACATTTTTCCCTTGTCTGAACCCCTTTGAGATGCCATTCACAGGGAATTCCTGAATTCTGCTCTAGTCAATGATGTTCAGACACAGTCACCAGCACCTCTGTGCTGCAAATATTCACTTCCTTCATTCAAATATCTCATTTACAATGTTTTTGATTTTTCTGCAGATTGTTATACTTTCTGCATCTGTGCTGAACAGTTACAGAGATAAAGTATGCAACCTTGGCATACATCTCTCTTGATGTTTCACTCTTTAGCAGCTTCACAATCTGTTTGTATTGCTACTTTCTCCCCAAGTATTCATTTTTTTCATTAGCTGCATATTTCATGTCACCATTAAGCATTCAAAAATATGTAATGATCTGACATATTGGGTTTCATCAACAGCCTTTTCAAAATCAACAAAACATTAATGAGCTTTTGTTTGAACTTCTGATGCATACATATACCATCATTTTGTTTCTCATTCCTAATTCTATGTAGAATCCAAACATACATCTTAATGCTTATCTCACAGTCTTGATAAATGCATGTGGAGTTTTAACCATCCTCTCTTTTTTTTTTCCATAAACTTATAGTTCAAGGGGTTTTTTATAGTCTTTAGTAAAGGAGTAAAAACCAATTATTTGAACGTTTGTATATTTATCTTTCAAAGTTTACTCTGAAGGAGTGAAATTTTTCAAATTTTTAACAACATCCTGCAAATATATTCGTTTTTGCTTAGTACTACCCAGCTTCTGTCTAGATACCATTTTATAAGTATGAGAGTTTCCTCTCTGTAGCTTTTTGTTCAGATTTATAAGAATCTCAAAAATCATTCAGATATTGGCTATTCATGTAATAGTTCATCATTTCAGAAGTTGTGTGGGCATAGAGCCCTCATTTATGTCATTAAAGGATGAGTTATAATCAAATATTTCAATTTTTCTATTTTACTCTCCCCTTGAGCTTAGACTGCTGTTGGATTCTACAAAGTACTGATAATTGATTACAGTCAGTGTGGACATCAAGACTACAGGCAGCTCGAGGGTCAAAGTCACCTTCTGACATCGATCTCTCCAAATAATGGGCACTACTTTCCTGGACAAAATGAGCTTGATGAGTGTGATGAGTGTGTGACTTCACTTTAAATTGATGCTGGATTATCTACTTTAAATGAAATTATCTGATGCCAGAGTCTCTGTGTCTCATGACATTAAATGATCTTTGTGGTCATTGCTTTATATAGCTTGTGAAACAGAATGGTTTGGGTCATCCTTGCAGGTTCCTGGAGGTATTTGTTACATGAGCTACAGTTTATTATGGACAGGCTATCAGGCTATCTGAAATAACAGGTATTTTTTGGAATGAACAGTCTTCTGGGATTCAAAATTCGTAGTGAGTTTTCATGTTTCATTTTCCAGTGATTTCAAAGACTAGAATGGCTCATGCTTTAAAAATTGTTATGAAGGAGTTTTGCCCATTATAGCAAAAACTTTACAAAGAAACTACAACCACAGAACTCCTCCTTGAAGACTCCTGACTGGAACTTTGGACAATGAGTTAAGTTGCCTAGACAAGATAAAGGGGACACTCTTGTTAAATCATCTCAGGCTGAGGGAGAAGAATACATCTGCAAGAAAGCCAAACCTAGCTGCACTGGCTGTGTTTGTGGTGGGGGAGAACACAGCCCACAGAGGCCAGGTTTACACAGACTCCCCCCAAAATGAGGCAGGGGGAGGAGGTTCTGGATGTGTGGTGTAACCTCTGGTCAGAGACAGTGAACACCCATCCTCCCTCACACAAACCAGCCCAGGTGTGAAAC
>JAOTQP010000001.1:101359321-101429648 GCA_026413545.1 Cichladusa arquata
TTCCTTCCTTCCTTCCTTCCTTCCTTCCTTCCTTCCTTACTCCCTCACTCCCTGCCTCCCTCCCTCTCCTAATTTTATCTTTCTTTTTGCCTCTTTTACTATTAAATAAAATGTAACAACTTTCACAGCATCAACATCTAACCTTGTCTGGTTTTAGTCCAGTTGAATCCATATTTCGAACCTTTCCGGGTTCAGTCTGTTTTATTCACAGAGATTTAGTTTTCCTTGGTCTTCTGTGTTTATTTGGATGGTAACAGGTCTAAAGGATAACAAAGGATTTTGCAGCAAACACATGTCCAGGGCTGTAGGGTGAGGGCAGGGTCCTGCCTGTACTAGGTGCTTCTGCACAGGACATCTGTTAAAAGGAAATAACACGGTTTCCTTTTCTTGTGGTCTTGCCTGCTCAATCTTTTCCCAGCTTCTTGTCTTTGATCAGATTAAATGGCCATGTGGGAGAAACTGTACTCCTGAAAATGAGTTCTAGTATTGCTCATAAAACACTTGGAGAATATGTGAATCCCCAGCTGACATGAAGATGGGACACAGCTCAGTGTTCTCCTCGCAAATTAATATTTTATAAAGGATATTTTAAGTGAAGCAAAACTCCAGTTATGAAGGAGATTATAACATTGTGGTTGAGTTTTTTAGTAAAAAAATGAAAGAAAGTATAAGTTATGTAACTTGTATTTCTTCTTAATTTATTCAATTCATAATTTATAAAACAGATTTTTAAAACAAATGATATGAATTAAATGCTCCTCTAATGTTTATTAATTTTACTCCTGGAATGGAGCAATGATTACTTTGGTTTTAATTACTGAAAATTCAAATATTAACTGCAATGTGTTAATCTGGGTTTGCTCATTACTTCAAACTCTCAGATTTCTGAAACCTTTGCAGGATTTTTTGTACTGTTGGTCCTGCAGAATCTCTTCTCTATAGGGTTTAAAGCAGAGGATAATCAGAACAAAAGGAAAGAGAAACTTATAATGCAAACCTGCTTAAGAGCAAGTGAACACCTACTTATGTGTGATAAAACAAAAGCTCTCAGAGGTAAACACACTTTTGAATAAATTTTGTAGTCTAAGGACTTCCAGAGTTCCTCATTCTGCAGCTTCTCTGACAGTAAATTTTAGGATTTTTTATCTATGAAATCATAAACTTTCATGTCCATGAAATACAGAGCTTTTTTATTTCATGCAGTTTGTTAGTGTTCATTAGTTAGGGGGAAAAGGGTTTCTAGATTTAGAAGGTGGAAGGTATTTTTAGTAAAAGTCTCCATCTCTTCCAAATTTGTATGTTTGGACAACTTTAGGGAACCACTTCATTCCTGAATGTTCACTTATATTGCTGTACCTTTGCAAAATTGTGAAAAGGCTAGAAATAACCTTTTTCTACCCCAAGATATCAATCTCAGCTCCAAAAAAGAATCTTCCCACAGAGCAGATACCTTGATTGCTCTATAAGATTATTACATGCTTTTTAAAATTCCTTCCACATCAATGGAAAGGTTGATGATAGTGCCCTGTTCAGCTGTAAGGGGAGTTGAGGAGGCTTCTTTTTGATATATTTCTCAGGCAAAAATAAAATGCAAACATGGAAAATATTACATCTGAGAACTGTTTACTGGTAAAGAAAGAGTATGGTCCTGAATTTTATGTGCTCATAGCCTAATTTCTCAGGGATTCTTTCCTGGGTATCCAGGGGTCTACACCACTGGCAAGGTGTTTGCCACTTGCAGCCCAATGGTGGAAGTTTTCTCTGCCCTGTCTGTCTGCCAGGTGAAGTTCCTGCAGAGACAGAATTTCCCTGCGTTTTCTAAAGGGATTTTCTACTTAGAGCCTGTTCTGTCCGTGGTCTCTGCCCCTGTCACACGTCTGAGCTGTCCCCTGTACATGTCAAGGATCCCTGGACATGTACAACCCCTATGGTAATTCTTCATCCCGTGTCAGAAAATGGGTTTATAACATAAAACCTGCACAATGTTGAGGCATAAATAAAAATTAAATTGGTTCCTCTTAAATGGTGAGGAGGGATGTCTAATTTTTTATTTTTTTATGCAAAATATCATGTCATTTCTTTGAAGTGAAGATCTGCTAAGAGGATTAACCATGGTAAAGGTCCTGGTAATGATGAAAGATGAAATGTAATATCCTATTAGGAGGTTTCACCATTTCAGACTCATTTGAAGTTTAAGTATTGAACAAACTAAGCTAATTTTATAACTGTGGACTGTGCCTTGGGTGTGGATTTGGGAGAAATATACTTGAAGAACCTCTACATGGCTTGATTCTGGGGCTGGTAATTCTGGTGCTGCTGGCCAGAATCACTGGGATTGCAAAATAGTACCTACCATAAGAAGAAATGTGATTTACTGCTTATTAAATGAATGAATGAAACATGCTATTCAAAGCTATAAACCAAAAACAGCATGGCTGAATTCTCTTCCTCTCTCCTTTATCATGCCATCATATTATCAACACCTAATTACGTCCAAATAGAGGGACTGTAAAGTGTCGTCCCAAAAAGCTGACACAAGAATGTTCAAGTTTTCTCTCTTACATCTATTACAGCTCTTTTGTTTGTTTTTTTGCCTGCCAATAATAGGTTCTGTGAATTTGTCAAGGAGTGTTTCTTTATTGGAGATTCTATCACTTTTGTTTACAAATGAAAACCTGCCATTTTCTCAAAGAACTGAGTTTGAACATTAGGGGTTTTTTCTTATAGATTTTCTGAGCAAGAATGGATTTTGAAGAGAACATGGTGTAAATAAAGAGAATCACATTTTATCACTTGTTTTAGATAAAGTGAGATAGTAACTAAAACCCATTTTCTCAATCATACAAGAACTCTGAAAGGAAAACACAGCTATATTTATTGTCCTGTGTCAGGTTTTTTGCCTATGTGTATAAAAGATACAAGTGCTATGTGAGAAAATGTTAATGATTTCATCTGACTGTGCAGATAGTTCAAATGATACAGAAAGATACCTTGAGAGATCGTCTTCCTTTAAAAATTGAAGTATTTTCTTGCCTTTCCCCAGATTTAATTAACTAAATCACAGAACTGATTTATATATAGAGCGATGAATATTACTACTTATCTCTTTCCATAATAATTTGAAAGAGTAATTAATATCTGATGAGGAATAACAACAACTTTTTAATAAATGTTTGCTATCAAAATTGGATATCTAGTTTAAACTAGTCCTGGCTTCTCTTACAGCCAGTGGAAAAATAAATTTCTTCCTGAATCCTTTGTCAAAGAGAGGTGAAGCAATTTTCCAGTAAAGGTCCCTACTGTGCCTTGGGTAAATAGAGTCTAAATAGGTAATCTGGTCTCAACATATCTATTTCAGGTGACTAGAAACTCAAATGACTTCCATTGGCAATGACAAAGATATTCTGAGAAAAATTAATTGAAGTAAAAAGACTACATTTAGTTACAAAATGTAATTTTCACTCAGTAAAGCAAATATAAGAGAAAGATTTTGAAGTTACAGAATCATTGACTTGTGAGAGATCATCAAATCTGTTCCCCTGTCCTAGGACATGATAACTTAGATGATAGTCTTATTGTCAAGGTCATTTTCTACTCTGTTCTTAAGTTTCCTATGGGTAAGGACATGTAAATACTCTCTTTATAGCTCTTTCCTTCAGAAAAAGTTTAACACCTGTAAAAAGTTAAAAGTTTGGACACCTGTAACACATAGACATTGTGTTCATTCCCAGTAGTCTTTTCTTTTGACTAGAACATCTAAAGAAGGATGTATTTAGTTGGTGACTAACCACCCTTTTTTCTCACTTTTGTTTGGAGTTTGGCATATAGTCAAAAATTCCAGAAAAGTGTGGGACACATTTGTTTATTCACAACCATTCCAATTATTGTTCCTCTCCTCAGTGTTTGACCATTTTGGTCCTCTATAGGTCACCAACTAGACTACATCACTCTCTTTCAGGACATTGAAGTACTCTTGATTCACCTTCAGCTTGAGATTCAATGATGCATCTTGATGTCTTTACTGAATAGCTGCTGCTTACAAAGTTCTGCATTGCCACATGAATTTGCCTGAGTGGCAGCAGCTCTGTCAGAGAGCATCATGCATCTTTCATATCACATATCATCCATTTTTCAAGATCATTTTGAGTCCCAAATTCCATCTCCTGTGTATGAGCAATCTCTTTCAAAGTGATGTAATCTGTGATTTGAATAAGCAGATTTCTTCATTCTGATTGTTAATGAAAATTTTGAAAGCAGAAAAAGTCTGATCCTGCTTGAAAATCTTTCATTGTGGATAGCAAAGCACCGAGAGGTGCTCAGATTTGCAATGAGTTCACAGCCCAGTATATTATTTTCAGCTAGACTGTCCTTCCTCATTTGCACATAAGAATGTTGTGTCAAAAGCCTTACTAGCATGTAAAAATGACATTTGAAACTTCTTTTCTATTCCTGAATCTTATTGCCATATTGGAGAAGGAAATTAAATTGGTCTGACAGAGCTTTTTTCTTGACAGAGCTTTTTTTCTCTTAAAAGACATTTTTTCCATATGATTGTTCAACTTCTAGTTTTTTAACTGGAACTAAAATTGTCCTGAATCCTCAGTTGTTTTCTAAATACCGCAAAACTTTGGGGACAGAAAAGTTCTGGAGTGCTTATTTTTAAAAGTAAATTTATATTGATATTTTTTCTAGACTTTTTAGTAGTTAGAAAAAGACTATGTAAGCAGAGTTTCAGCTTATATCTGTTAGTGATTTTTTTTATTACTGTCTGCAATGCACAGAAAGTTGAACTTTAAAACAACATATTTAGATGTGTTTTTTACTATTTTGTTGGTTTTTTACTTAACATTATCAGTGTGTGTAACATATCTCTAAATATGTGATTATAGTATGGGATATTCTGACATGAACAATACGAGTAAAACTGTTTATTTCAGTGAATTTGAGTCCTAGGGCAAACCCACACATTTTCCATAGGTATTATCATTTTGTTTAGTTCCCAAGTAAAGAAATAGTGATGATTTCATTAAAAAGAAGTCATAATAAAAGGCCAAAAAGAAATTATAAACGATTGCCCATTCTAATTCAATAAACAGTTATCTACTTTTGAGATGCTTTTTTGAAAATGCTGCTGAAAAACATGACCATTTCCTTGATAAATTATCTTTATTTATAAAATAAAGATGATTAATCTTTATTTAGAAAATTAAAGTAAAATGTATTTTTCTTTTTGTTCATGCTGCAGTGAATATCCACATGTTATTGTAGCCTTCTGCTTAGGGGAAGGTCAGTGTACCACACACTCTGTAATGATACACTTCACCCTGGGCAAACTCAATGTCTCATGGAAAAATAAATCCATAGTATTCAATAATCAGAGAAAAGGAAAGCCCTGAGAACAAGGTGACTGAGATTAATTTTAGTTGCAGTTTGCAGCAAGCCATGCTGAAATATAGAAGAGATTCAACAAACTACCACAAAATGAAATTATGTGCTATGGGGCTTATCTCTTGTCCTTTGTTAAACATTTGTGGCAGTAATTTTCTAGTTTTACTGCAAATTTACCTATGTATTTGCTATTTACTTTCAGTAAAAATACATAGCTATTGTTTCTCACAGGAATGTGAGAAAATTGTCCTTTAACAGATGCCTTGGCCATTTGTGAGTATGTTTAGACAAAGCAGTTAGGTGGACTCTGTTATGGAGTGTGAACCAGTTCATCAAGATGCAGACAGCCCTATTCTTACTGTGACTATTGATTGTCTAAGATTTGGCAAGTGACTTATTTATTACATGTCACTTTGTTCATTCTTCCCTTGACTATGTGATGGGAACGTAAGAATAGCCCAAAGATCCATCTGGTTTTGTGTTCTCCTACCGATAGTGGTCAAGATTAGAGGCTTAGGGAAGAGTGAAAAAACAAGCATGTGGTGACACTTCCCCAAAAACTCCTTTAACTTCCAATAATTTATCACTCAAAGGTTTACCCTTCTCTCTGACCAAAGTTATCACAAAGCACGGTCCTTGTTTCATAGTCACTTAGAGAAATCCTGATAAGGCAAAGGAACAACCCTGGCCTTACATATAACTTTTGTCCTTACCCTTACATAAGCAGTATTAATTCCATTGATCAGTTTTACAACTGCTTTGTAACCCCACTTTTTCACTTGATATCATCTCACCTGTTAATAGTGCCGAAGATGGATTTTGGACTCACAGATTTATCTCCCTGCAGGAAAGTTCTCTTCCAGGATTTCTAGTCAGTGATAGAATCTGGAGTGCTGGAATGACAATAAATTGTAGTGAATCATATTTTTTACAGATTGCATCTTAGTTCATCAGGAAGTGTGACTAGTGCTCATCCAGCCCTTGATACCCCTATTGCAGATGAACTCTTAATGTTTAGATAACATCCTAGTGTTAATCATTCCAATCTCCCTATGCTTTAATCTCTGCTTTCTTTTCTACCAGAAATGATTTGAGCAATTCAGCTCTTCAAGCATGACCAAACAGATTGACAAAAACCTAGGAAGATAAGATAAATTTCACATCACATTATCATGTTACCTTTGAGATCATTTTGACAAAGTGTAGGCTAAATATGAAAACATATTTCAGTCACCATTATTAAAATTTTTTGCAGTATTGGATGACATTGGCTGCCCTGCAGTGTTTAGTAGCCTTTTGTCTCTGTCATTTTTGAGGCTACTTAATGTAGCAAAGTGCTTTAGTGGAGTTACAATACATGTTCCCAGCCGATGATCTTCTCAGAAGAAGTCAAGGCATGAAAAGCCTCTTAACATTTAACAAAAGTTTATAACACAGAATTTTGTTTTTCAAAGTGACTTTGCCATTAACAACCTACACTTTCCTCCAACTGCAAATGCAAATAAGAAGAGAGGTTTATTTTTATCAGAATGCACTATATGAATACACGTTTTTTTTGAAACCAATTACATCATGTATTTTTGCTTCCTGTACATTTGGGAGGCAATGTGCCAAAATCAAGCAGTTGTTATTGATTAAGGGCAATTCGTTCTGGAATAATCAGTTATATAATTTTAAAACGTCAACTTTAAGGTAACAGTGGCTAGAATGTGAGAACAATATAATTACAGTATAAATTCTCAAATTTGATTTTCATCTAAGATATTAGTAAAGTCTTTAAAATTCAATCCTCATTGATTACATTCTCTTCTTTATATAATCCAATCTGATGGCAGCTTTAGGACTTTCAGACATGGACACATGACATTTTAGTGTCAGGTAAATGCCAATGAAATCAATCTTCTATCTTTCCAGTCTGATGCTGGCTATTTTTAGGCATAATATTCAGCCAATAAAACATAAAGACCCAACAGACATAGACACTGTTGTAAACACAAAGCATTCCAGTAATACAAATCAGGGCCCTTGAATATAATTAATAATAATTTTAAAAATAACATTACCTTAGAGTAATTAATAAAACAAAGCAAAACAGAACAAAACCTTGAATTTTTTCTGCTTTTCATATTCATTGGAAGAGTCAAAATTAATTTTTAAAGTATCTTTCTCTCTAACCTTGAGGACTAGAAATTTCTATGAGTAGTTTTTTGTGTGATCAAATAACTAGAACACCTAGTTATCAATTAAGAGAGGTTGATTATATAAAAAGAAAATGATAACCATAAAAAATAATTGATATGTTTTCTGCAGTGTTTTTCTCCTAAAAAACAACTGATGAATAAGCATATTGTAAAATTTTTGTGTCACTTGCCCAATTTGGATTTATAAGCAGTAGAGTTCTTACATTTATGAGATGCTTGGATAGAGCTGGAAAAATTATTTTTAATTTTTTTTGAGAAAAGAAGTGGTTCTCCTCCTCTTCTCATTGTTTTTAGAGTAATGCTCTTCCTTTAAAATTAATCTTCCTGACTAATCTTAACTTTCTAAGTTTCTGTACAGCTCCAAGCTCAAAGCAGGCAGTGATACACAGAAAAATGGGTTGAAATTAATCTTTTGATACAAACAGAAGGTGGAAGCAGGGTGAAAGTATATTAAAGGTGGAAGTATGGACAGGTAACCCTGGAGGAATGCTGAGACTGAGCATGCAGGCAGGGGATTAGGAGAGACAAAACCCAGATGGAATTGTATCTGTCAAAGGACGCCTAAGACAAGAAGAATAGATTTTTTAAGTCACCAGGTAATAAAAAGAAGACCAGAGAACATGTCAGTGCACAGCTGAATGAGGCAGGTGACTTGGCTACACAGAACATAGTAAAGGCTGAGGTATTGAGTATCTTCTTCACATCAGCAAGACCAGTCTTCAGGGATCCAGACCTCAGAAACCGCAGAGAAACCCTGGAGCAAGAAATGCATGCCCTTGGTGAGAGGATCAGGTTACAAATACTTAATCAAATTACCCATATATTGGTCCTGATGGGGGCCTGATGAGATGAGTGCTGAGGGACCTGGTTGATGTTCTTAAGAGGCAATTTTTGGCAATCTTGGGCTGATCATGGCAATTGAGAGAGGTGCCTGAAGAGAAGAGGAAGGGAAGTTTTGCACCTAACTTCTGAAAGGACAGAAAGGAGAACTTGGAACTGTTGAGAATTCAGCCTAACCTCAAAGCCTGGGAGGGTAATGGACCAACTAATCCTGAGAACCATTTCTAGACATGTGTAATAGAAGTCCAACAAGAGTAGTCAACATGAATTCACCAAGAAGAAGTAATTTTTTCCAATCTTACGACCTTCAACAATAAATTAACTGTGTCATTAGATGAAGGGAGAGCTGTGGATGGCTTTGGTAAGAGTTTTATATTTTCCCCATTAAGATCCTCACAGAGAACTTAGACAAGTATGAACTGGATGAGCAGACAGTGGAGATCCATTGGAAAATGTCTGAATGGTCAGATCCAGAGGGTGGTGATCAATGACATGAAGTTCAGTCAGAGTAACCAGAGGTGTGTCCCAGTCGTCCATGCTAGGTCAGATCCTGTTTAACATTTTCTGTAATGATCTGGATGATGTAGCAGAATTTACCCTCAGCAACTTTGCTGATGATGCAAAGCTGAGAGGAGTGGCTGATACACCAGAAATTCATGCTCTCACTGAGAGGGATGTTAAGAAACTGGAGAAATTGGGTGAGGAACCTCATGAAACTCAAGCAGGGGCATTACAAACCCTTTGCAGTAGTATGTTGTGGGGGCCACCCAGGCAGGAAACAACTCTACAGAAAAGGACCGTGGGGGCTGATGGACACCAGGATGAACATGAGCCACGAACCTTCCCTCAAGACAAAGAAGGCAGATGGTATCCTGGGCTGCAGTTGGAATAGTAGGGACAGTGCTGCTGGCAGGTGGAGGGAGGGGATCCTTCTCCTGTACTCAGGACTGCTGAGTTCATACTTGGAGTACTGTGTATATTCCAAATATGTTTCTGTGCTTGTGAGTTCTGGGTTCCCCAGCACAATAAATCCATGGACCTTCTGGACAGAGCTCAGTGAAGGGCCAGTAAAATAACTAAGAAACTGAAGCATCACTCCTATGAATAAAGGCTGAGAACTGTATAATCTCAGAGGAGTTATTATCAATTAATTTAAATATATGAAAAGTGGGTCTAGAAGCACCAAGACTCTTTACAGTAGTAGCGTCTAGTGAAAGGATAAGAGGCAATAAACAGAAACTGAAACACAGGAACTGTAGAAATAGTAATTTTTTTTACTGTAAGATTGACTGAGCATTGGAGATGATTTCTCAGGGAGATTGATGAGTATTGGAGGTATTCAAAAGGTATTTGGATGTAGTTCTGAACAACCTGCTCTAGATGAAACTTCTAAAGCAAGAGGATTGGACCAGGTGATCTCCAGAGCTTTCTTTAAACTTCAACCATTTTGTGATTCTGTAAGTGACATGCAAATAATCACAGTGTGAGGAAAATCAGCACCTCCCTTGAGTGTCATTAGGCAGGATAAAAGCCATGTGTTGCCTTTCCTCACAGGATGGAGAAATGGGACACTGAAGAAATTATTCAGGTAGTTTTTGAGTCTGCTGTCCCTGTAGATGAAGATTAACAGCTGGAAGCAGGTACCTGATGGTATCCTTTGCCTCTCAGCCATAATGCTGATTTTACCCAAGGGTTGCTTTGCAAAATCCTTGTCCAAGGGATTTTTTTTGTGAGCAGTCAGAGCATATTTTTTATATCTCTATCTCTATACACTCCTGTTATTATAATTAAACCATATTTACTACAGAAGTGCCAAAGCATTGACTGAATTTTCATCATTCTAAGTAATGTAAGTGCAGACCTATAGACAACCACCAGTGTGAACAATTTACAATGTGTGCAGCATGGTTGTAAAATTTATACCTCCAAACAGTTATATACCTTTCCCCCTTTCTGTTCACAAAGAATAATGAAGTTTTCAAATGTACGCACAGAAAAATAAATAATTTCTCTTTCTGGCTCACAGAAATTAAAACATTTAAAACTACCTAACTCAATATTTTATGAACACTGCTGTCTTCTCTGAATGAATATTGAATTTCATGTTATCCTGGACTTTAATGTGGTAGAATACATACAGTACTTAGTTTGGGAATTTATGACTACCTGACTTTTCTCTATACTAACCAAGACAAACTATCATTTATTAATGTGTGAAATGCTCAGTTCTGACTCCTTGAGTTGCAAGGTTCAAGAAATCTCATTTGAGCACAGACAGAAACCTGATTCAATAAAATCAGGAAGAAATTCTATTGAGGGCTTTTGTGTAAAAACTATAAAGGTCATATCTTCAATATCTGAGAAAGCAACTCTCTGTCTTGCTATTTAGTGTCGATCCCATGAACCACAGAGATCTATTTATTTTCCCAACAACAAATTTTATGGGCTAAAAGAACTAATATAATTTTAATTTTTTTTTTCCATTTCAATGTCACTCCTCTCCTATCATCTAAGGCTAAAGGAGCCTTTCCACTGTGAAGAATCTATTTAACTCTGGAGTGACAACAAAATTAAATCTTGTACTGCATCTGAAGTTGAGTCACATAAATTCAAAAGAGATGAGCACTGATTTCTGTGGAAACTGGTGCAAGTACATTGTCCTTACCTAGAAAATATTACTCAAAATATTCAGAATATGCATAATTATTTTTTCTAATCCTAAATACACACACATAAAATAATGCATGAAGAAATCTTGCATTTTTTTTGCAATATTTGGTAAATAATACTCGAGAATTCACATCAAGGTCTATTATTTCAGAAACTAGATTTAACTGCTTTAATATTTTGGGCCACAGGTGGACATTTAGGATTTCGTTTTTCATTTTTTTTCTGCTAACTTCTCTTCATGCTTGTTTCATTCCCACAGGGAAAACAAATCAAATTGTCTGTTTTCAATTCTGCTGCCAGAAGCTAATCAAGGAATTAGAAGCCTGGCTTGTGAATGTTGTCAGCCATGATCTCCATTCTCACTCTTAATTGCAAAATTAATGTAGCACAAAAATAATTAGAATAAAATTTGAATTACTATAAGTAGCTAAGTTACTATAGAACTGTTTTTATTTCATTAAATCAAAATAAACAAATATAAAACCCCAACAAAACAAAGAAATTTTGGGAAACAGTGTGACAATAAATTTTTTGCACAAAACCATACAGAGATTCAATTATACATATAACTTGACAGTGACAGCCCTGAATAATAATTCTTTTCATTGTTAAAATGAAGTCAGGAGCTTACAATTAAACAGATTTATCAGTGACACAATGAAAGAGCTGCAGTAGAAGCTGGATGTTTGGAACTCTATTTTATATTTATATCCTCCTAAAGTTGCAGTTTCCTGACTGATGGTGTAAATATGGGCTTCAGCATGAACGTCTGAATACACAAGAAAACTTCTCTTTGCTGTATGTGTGAAGCCTAACTTTATGTAAGACAGACAGCATATCACATATGAGAAAAAGTTAACTTTTCATTTCTCCCATCAGATTTCAATAATATCACAAAGTTCAATACTATTAGAATTATATCTGCACACAATACAATCTGTGCTGAACTCCAAATTAGTAGAGTAATGATACCTTATTAATGCTGAAACTGACATCCAAAGTTCTGCTTTTGCTCTTGCCTCTATAATTCTTACTGTCTTTTAATCTCCATCAGAGCTGGGGAGGATTCCAGCTGTCATGAATGACTAGAAGTTTATCCCCATTTACACAAATGATTGTGGGGATTTGACCTCCATTTCTTGTCGGAGCAAGATGTAAAGATCAATTGATAGTGAGTTTCAGGAATGATAAAGCAGAAATAAAACAATTTGCCTGGAATAATAAAAAGACAGGGAAAGATTTTTTTAACATCTGGCCAGATGATATGCATACAGATTATCTGCTAGGACAGAAAACACCTTAGTTCAGCCTCTACTACACTGATGGATTAATAAAAAGGGAGAAACATTAGAGCAGCAGGATAAACTTTCTGTATATACCCTTAATTAAATGTTCCTACAATGCATTCCCAACTGCCTCTCTGCATATTTTAAACATATCAGATTTTCATAAGTATATAATGTCAAGCTCCAACCTGGAAGTGTCTTCATGAAGAACTCTATGATAAATTATTCACTGTGGAATTACTGGGAAATGTACAGTAGAGGCAACAGCAGAGAATTACTGGCCTCATGTTAAAGGACAGGAAATTATAGATATCCTCATGGATCTTCTGTGTAATATTCTTCCTATCCAATGCATTGTCTAAAATACCTTAGCTGGCACCACTGCTTTGGATTTTCATCGCTCTTTTTTTTTTTGCATTCACAGAAGGATTCAAAATATTTTCAGAGACTTTTCAATTCTCTTGAGCCAACATTTATACATTGCAATGTTTATGTAAATCAGGAAGCCAGCAATCTCTGAGATGACTTCATCCTCTTTTATTCCTCGTGTTAGATAACGCTGCAAATACATTGCATTTTTGTTCATAAGGATATTTGTATAAGCTGAGCTGAATGCCTGGCAACTGCAAGGAGTAGCAACATAGCCCACCTTGAGGTGAAATCAACAGTTTGACTCTAGTGAATAAAGTTAAGCACCTGCATAAGCATTTGTAAGATGGGGACTCAATACAAAAAACATTATTAAGTGCAAATTATGGACATTGGTTCAGTGTGAAACTCTTCTAAAAGAAAGTAATTTCAGTTTCATAATTTTCTTTAGCATTCTAAAAAAATTAAATGTTTCTCTCAGCAAAGTTTGTTGTCTAATTTATCAGTCAGGATATTAGGTGAGGTCTGAGAGACAATTGACATTTAAATTCATTATGCTATTTACTTAGAACTCACAGGATTACATACTATACTTTGTGGAACATAAATATTAACTCAGCATAATCACGAAATAAGAATTAATTTTATGTCCTAAAGCCTAGTATTCCTAGGAAAAAATATTTTTCATTACTGGTATAGGAAAAGCATGTCAATTCTTTTATTTTATAACATTCCTTAAAGGAAAGGAAACAGATAAATCAGATGTTCTAAATTCTGGGATAGGCACTTGGAGTTGTATACATGCTATTAAAAAGTGGTATTCACAAAGGCCATTTCTGTTGAGTATCTCACTCCACTCTTGTGCTCCAGCCTTGTGTTTGAACTCATCTTTAGACTTTCTTCTGCAATACTTGTTCCAATCACAGTCAATCACAGCCATCTGCAATTTCCCTCCTTGTTCATCACCAGACTTTTACAAAAGCTGCTGAGGAACAGCAGAGCTCCAGTCATGCTAATCTGTTGACTATCCAGAGTGGCAATATTCCAGACACTGTCTGTCTCTAATAGTAATCACACCTTATTTTTCTATACTAAACATAGGGTGAGCCAGGAGGGAAAGCTATGCCTGGATTTTGCCACGTTTACAGAGATGACATAACTGAGGAAAACTCCTACACACATGCACACACACACACACACAAAAAAAAAAAAAAAAAAAAAAAAAAAAAAAAAAAAAAAAAAAAAAAAAAAAAAAACAACCAAAAACGCCAAAACCCACAGAGGTGTATTTACATGTGTATGTATTTAGAAAGGACAATGAAACTATGGCAGTATTTCAAATTGAATTTATATCCAACAATAACATAATCATAGAATGCTTTGGATTTGAAGGATTGGATTTAAAGATCATCTCTTTCCAACCTCTTGCCATGAGCAGGGACATCTTCCATTAGATCAGGTTGTTCAGGTCCCCATCCAAACTGGCCTTGAACACTTCCACAACTTCTCCAGGTAACCTGTACCAGGGCCCCACCACCCTCACAGTAAAGAACTTTTTCCTAATAGCTAATCTAAACATACTCTTTTTTAATTTGAAGGAATGTTTCAATAACCAGTCCCCTGAAGAGACCTTTTCTTTTGTATTTTCCTTGCAGAACTCCAAATATTTTGTAAAAGTCAGAAGTTTGTCCCAAGATATATTAGAGATTTTTTGCTTGTTTCTTTCCACACAACTGAATCTCTTTTCTGTTTTAGACAAGAACTGATGGCTGGATTCAAATGCACCATAAGCACAGTTATATTGACTTTATTTACACTTTACATATGAGAAAATATTTTGGTTTTCAATTCCCATTGCAACAATACTTATTACCAAAGGTGGAAGTATTTATCTTGATAATTACATTGTTGTCTCCATTGTACAAGTCATCCAATAACAAGGATGAGGTAGGTATTTCAGGAAGCTGCATGGAGCTTTGAGGACTGGAAAAAAATGAGGCTTTCTGAATTATATCCACCTTAGTTTAGCAATGCTGAAAATTTTCATACCCCTCCTTTTTGTATATCTTTTCATTTCTTTAGCAACAGTTTTTTTAAAATTGATAGAAATAGCTAAGGTTTCTTTCAATTGTTAATGTTTAATAGCCTTAGATCACTGTATTTTCTTTTAAGTGACATCTTAAAATAATTGAGGTTGAAAAAGACGGTTAAAATCAAGTCCGAGTGTAAGCCTAACACTGCCAAGTCCATCACTAAACCATGTCACTAAGTGGCACACACATCTATGTATCTTTTAAATACCTATAGGGATCATAACTCTACCCCTTCTCTGGGAAGCCTGTTGAAGTGTTTGACAACCTCTTGGTTGAAGAAATTTTGGTTAATATACAATCTAAACCCTTTATATTTTTAATTAATTCTTCAAACTTCAGTGGTAACAATGCTAATGATTAGACATCACAACAGCTTCGCCTTCCCTAATCATTATCCTCTGAGAAGCTATTAACTGCTGACCCCAATATTGCTTTGGAGATGCAGAAACAAAGTCCAGTGATTTATCCAAGGCCTATGGTAAGCCTCTCATATGAACTTCATTGTCAAATAACCTTGCTTAACTTTATCTTTCTAGGTATTTCTTCCTAGCCCACATTATTACTAGATGAATTTATTTACAATAAAATGCAATGGCTTGAATTACTGTGTCATTTCTTAGCTATTCTGTTTCACATAGCTGTGAATCACAGAGATGTGGATAGATCTTATCTTCATCATTACTTTTCAAAACTCCTAATTAATATATCTACTTGCTATTATTTCCTACAGTGATAATGGTTTCTGAATGCAACAGCACAGCGTGAGATTCTGCAGCCAAGCAGCACAATTTAAATATCCTACTAGCAAGAAAACAAGGCTTGTCACCACTATAGAAAAGCCTTATATTTACAAGTCTTCCATTTATGACACCTTATTTTGGAGAAAAATAGCTACTCAGAGTCACATCTATATTAAACAGTAAGTTGGAAATCTAAATTGACAACAGTTTGGAGTGCTGGTTTTGACAGGAAGCTGAGCAGGCTCAGGACTGATGAGAAAAATGGAAATGAATTGAAGCTGAAGCTGAAAAATTATCCAAAGACCACTCAGTGATCACATTTCACACATTGCAGGAGAATCTACCCCAATATTGTTGCTAGATCTTTCAATTCTGCAGTCTCTTCCGTAATATTTTGAGTCTTCTCAAATCAACTGGGACTTCTGTTATTATATCAGAATCTCTATTTTCTTACCTTCACTGAACTAAAGAAAAAAAATCAGAAAAAAAGAAACCTATACCAAAATATCCATAAAGACAGGAACAGTGGTGGCAAAATCTCAAAGATGTAAGACTTCTCCTTAGGTTAGATACAAAACATCACGTGTCAATTTGGCCCTATTGGTACTATCATGCTTGTGTTTCAACACAAGAATTCAATTTGTGAGAAGAGCTCTGGAATTGATCCTGTAATAACAAAAGATAAAAATACAGATGATTTTATAATTAAGTTGTTATTGTAATGCAGGTTATGAGGCAGAGACCTTTTAATCTAGTGCATGCTACAGATGGATAGAAGCTTTTTTTTAGTACTTTTTTCAATGACAGTATTGTTACATAAAGAAAGATACAGATGAATTATCTGACATTTTCCTTGTTTTAGTGCTGTGGCAATTGACAGGACTTTTTAAATTATGTTATAAAGTCTATGTTGGCTTTATACTTCAACATTCATTATGTATCTTCTACATTAGTGTTTTAAATTCCATTGAGTATTAAGGAATTCACAATCTTCTCTCACTCTGCTTTCTCTGGTTTGGATCTAGGATTTTTCAGTGCAGATTTCTGTCTTGGGTAACAGTTATTGAAATGTAGCAAGCCTGTGCAATTCTATTGAGGTGGGGTTTTTGGCATTTCAGTAAAAGTAAGTAACTAACATATTCCAAAAGTTTGACTGCAGCATATTCTTGTGATACTATTGGTCTCGAAGAAGTGTCAGTCAAAGCAATATTCTGCATCAATGTGTAGTTGGCAAACACATTATTTTCTCCCTATATTTTGATGAGCCCTTTGGGCACATTTTGCTTTGTTGGTGACTATATTCAATTCAATTCGAGGTCTTAATATTTTGTTGCCAAAAACAGGAGATGGAAAGATAGTGTAAAAAAACTCCCCACAGCTGCTACTACTTCATTAGAGGCTCTAAATAAATCCCTTTTAGATCACGGAACATGGGCCTGATAAGTGCAATAAAAAAGTGAAAGTGCAATAGAGTTGATTGCACTTGCTTTCCATGTTGATATCATAAAGGTGCATTAATTAAATAAACACATTAAGTCAACTAGAAGTTGATTTCTCTTTGGGTTTCAATGCCTTTATTTCATAATAAATGCCTTTTTATAATGTTAAAACAACAGCAAGAAGGAGTACAAAAAAGGTAAAAGAAGATGCTGGTAACCAAAGGAAGGTCTTCATAACATAATTCAGTATCCACTGAAGACAGTAGGGTTGCAGACAATAAAAATAAATTTTTATTTGTTAAAAATATTTGCCTTAGTGGTCACTCATATTCCTTTAATTGCTCTATTTAATTTTCTTAAGTATAATGTGTTCAGATACATGTCCATCCTTTTCTGGCAAGCTAAGGTACGTGACAGTTTATAATCTCAGAAAGTTTGTGAAATTACCTATTAATATTTCCTAGTTTTTTAAAATATTTTTTGAACTATAGATCAAGTTGCCAGAGTACTTCACTTCCAAGATGACTTTTCATTATGCGTACCTGGTGTAACTTCATTTCTTCTTTAAGAACTTCTCTTTACTTTTTTGTAATTAAGTTGATTTATTCTTGCAGCATTCAAGCAAGCTTGTTAAGTCCTTAATTATGGTGTCTGCTGTGAATATCTTGCTGCTCTGCAAAGGCTCCTCTTGAAGCCATGGAAGAAAACTCTTCAGCTTTGAAAGACTAACAGTCCCAGCTATCATGCCTGATCTGTCAAAGCAATATCTCAATGGTGCAAAAACTTCCATCTGCATCAGAAATCCGTTAGTCAGTGAACTTTAGTGCCAGAGTGAGCATAATGGCTGGATGAGCTTCTCTACTACTTTGCCTGTTTTCTTTAATTCCTATTATACACATGATGGCTAAAAATATTGACAAAGCATGAATGTGCACTTTTTAGAATATATCTTCTAAAATTTTGTACCAAATTAATACACAAGGCTAAAGGCTACAATACATTATTAATGGTAAGTGTAATGAAAAGACATTAAAAAAATATTAGGGGTTCTTCCTCCACCACCACTGAGCACAATGATGACTCAAGCTCCCTTGGAACTCCTCAAACTTGATTCCTGAGTGCTATGATGAGTAATCTTGGTCATCTCTAGGGCTGGAAAGTTTTTGCCCTTTAGTGCAGAATGAAGCAAACTGATTTGTATTCCTAGGATGCCTCTACTCCCTCTTGAACTTCATAGGATGGAGGGAACAGCAAAGTGACTTCTGGAAGTCATCATGAAAGTGCAAAATTAAAGTATTTAGCATCTAAAACCTTTAGATGCTAAGGTTCCATACTTTGCTGCTAATGATTGTGCATCAGGAATAGTTCATTGTTCATAAAGGAGTGCTTTGACTGATGGCAGATGACAGACGTAAATATCAAACATCCAATGATGAATGAACTGGAGGCAGAGGAAGGGGGAACTTGCCTTTCCATTTAAGAGTTGGATTCTACAGACTGTGACAAAAAGAAAAAAAAATGGAATAAAGAAAAGGACAAGATTTTAGTTTTGTCCACAATGCTCTAATTTTTTTTCTTTTAAAATCTCAATCCCTTCAATCCCTCTAAAATCCCCATAGTCTTGAAAAGCCTTAAATTAATTGTTTCTTATTTTCTTTTCAAACAAATATAAAATTACTTTTAAAATTACTGGAAGTATATGATATTCATCATTACTACTGAAAATATCTTTCTGGGAAGAAAAGCACAAGGAAAGTGACTTTAAGTTCCATTAATATGAACAAGGATAAATAGATGAGATTTCACTCCCTGGTCCCTTTCACCTATGGATTGTTGATGTTTACAGGTGCAACAAAAAATGGTTATGAAGAATAAATATTAAGTATAATTTGGTAATTAACTTTTCATGTCAATGTTTTTGTGGTTTGTATCAGTTACATTATTTGTACAGTAATTCCAGCTGCTTTAAAAATATAATTATTGTGTATTTTACGTAATTTAGCTCTTTACATAGTGTATAAATACATACTTTTTAAAAGCATATATGGCAAGTGGAAAATCATGTCTGTTTTGGAGAAACAGAGCTCTCCAGACTATTAGAAGTGTACCATGAACTGCAGTCAGCTGGATTTTATGCCACTTGCAATGCCAAGGGAAACAAAGCGTGCTGTACTTTGCCACTGCATCAACCTAATTCTAGGAGACACACGTTATGTGGTTAAATATTTGAACACTGGAAAAGTGTAGAAATAATAACTCCACATGCAGGTCATTTTATTCAGGAGCTATCACTAGAAGAACTGACATTTCGTAGACACTAGAGTGAAGAGATCAAGTACTGATCCATAAAATTAGAGCAAATGAATTGAAATTGATGGACCCCAAAAGATTCAGTGCTTCTGCCTTAACTCTTTCCAATGACTTTTGGCTTAGAAAGTGCATTGACTTTAATACCTACTGTAAGTATAGCTGGATTTAAATTTTAATCATTCTATCCATTTCATAGTTTCATGCTGTCAAATTATGTTAGACAGAATAGCTGATGATAAATCTAAACCATTCCTTTTTTTGCTTTCAGAGATGCCCTCAATGTCAATGGTTACATACAAGCAGAAGTGACAAGATTGAGGTGTGCAACGTTATCTTTTAGACTACTAAAGAAACTGAAAACTTCCCATGAGACATACTTGAAACGAAATCTCCAACGTTCAAATCAGTTGCCCTTATTCCCTTACCTGATCTAAAATTCTAATATTAACAGGTAAATAATGTGTCTAAAAAAAAAGCAATGGTGCTGGGGAAGGGTCTGGAGCACAAGTCTGATGAGGAGAAGCTGCAGTTGTTTAACCTGGAAAAAAGGAAGCTCAGACGGACCTGCTCATTTCTACAAGTGCCTGAAAGGACAGTGAAGCCAGGTGGGAGTCAGGCTCTTCTCCAAGTAACAAGCAATAGGACAAGAAGAAATGAGATATTATTAAAAAATTATATATATATTGGGATATTGTTAAAAATTTCTTCATTAAAGGTTTAACAAGCTTTGGAACAGGTTGTTCACAGAAGTGGTTGAGTCAGCATCCCTGGAGGAGTTTAAAGGCCATGTGTATGTGGCTTTTAGGGACATGGTTTAGAAGTGGGCTTGGGAGTGCTGGAGGAATGGTTAGGCTCAATGATTGTAAGGGTCTTTTCCAACCTAAAGGGCTCCATGGCCTATGCAGCAGACACCAGTGTGAATATAGACAAAAATACGTATATACATATATGTGTGTATATATTTGCTTTACCAAACCATACTTTGCTTTGGGTCAAACTAAAGGTCAGCACGGTGTGAAAAGGTTCATGCAATCGAATTTCTTAAGTCTAGTAGACATTTAGTAATAATGAAGGACATTTCTAAGTGAAATGTTTACTTCCGGAAATGACAAAATGAAGTGTCCTTTGTTTTTATCCCTGTGTAACAACTTAATGAAGATGCTTCATTGAAGCTTAACATACCCTTCCTAAACTATATCTGCATTTTTCATAGAAAATAGGCTTCCCAAAGTATTTAAAAAGCACTACTCTAAAAATGTCTAAAATATCACAACCCCTCATATGTTGGATTGAATAACTCTTCATATGTATATCCTTGGGCAAAAAATTGTAAGGGTGAGGCCAAAATACTGTTATGGCTCTTTCTTTTAGACTAAACAGATAAAAAATATGATGCACAATTATTTTAGTAGTTTTTGCATTTTAAACAAGTAAATGAGATAGCAAAAAACTGATTTTCCCTGACTATCTTGTCTGCCCTCTGAGATTCAGAATAAAAATCCAGGTGCCTGCATTTAGTGCTTCAGTAGACAAAAATTATCTTAGATAAGTGGGATGTCAGGGGTTGCACAAGTATGTAATTGCTGAAAGAGGGCAAAGTTTCCTCCACTTCAAGCAGACGAATAAATACACAATATGTACCAAAAACTTTATTACTATTGTTTTTCCTAATATAGAATCTTTTTCAAACATTTTAAATTATTATTATTGGGTAATCTTTCTAAATATCTAGAGCTGAATATGAAATTTAGAATAAGGAAAATATGTTATTTTTCTAAGGAAAAAATGTCCATTTTATTTTAATTAAACTTAAAATGGGATATCATATAGATAATTTTAATGAACTGGGACAAATATTATCTAGTAAAAGAGGGAAATTTGCAAACTGAATGCCTTATTTAAATGTTTCTATTCCAATTTGACCATTTTTTTAAAAAGTGTGTTTTAAAACTTATTAGATCTCATTTATAATAAGAGAAACTCCAGCTAAAACAGAACTACAAATTCATATAAATGACTGTAAGGAAAATAAAAATTACTATTCTTTTTCACATTAAAAGCAATAAATGAACTGAAAGATAAATTGATTGTGCAGTGTCCCATGAGAAGTCTGAGAGAAGCAAGAATTGAACCTGCATTTTAGTCTATGACTTTAGCTGTAAAAATATGCAGTCTTGAAACTATATAATTATTAATTCAAATGACAAGTTAATTACAGCTATACTCTCCTGGCCACAGTCATCCTTTTGTGTCTCCATTGAGGAGGAAAATAGTAGTTGAGTCTGTCTGAGAATGTCACTCACTTTTATGGACTATTATTTCCTCCACGTCTTTTAAATCTAATTGTCAAACAGCTCAGTTTCCTTTGTTGAGGACCTCAAAAGCAGTTTGAATGACACTATCAAGGGCAGCAGCAGCAGTTGAGCTGTTGAAGTCTATATTGTGCTGCTGTGGCTGAAGACTAAACTGAGACAACAGAGTGTATTCTCTTTCACATTAAAAACGCAACTTTGATTTTACAGGTTGTTTCTTCTCAGCTCAAATAGAGAAAACACAATTACATGGTGACAGCTAATTGCTACACATGGTTGTGCTTTTAGCTGAGCTGGTTTACCAGAGCACTGTGGATTACTTTGGGTAGAATGACCACAAGGTTAAAAAGAAGATATAGCTGGTATTGCAGTGCATCTAAAGAACACATTACAGAGCACCATGAACAATAGGAAGTGACAAGAACAAGTACATATTTCTGTAACTTTCCTGATGGCTGACTCCAGCTGCTCTTTCTCTAGAGTGTATAAGGTTCTGTGTGCATTATAGACAGGAAAAGCACATTTAGCACTAAGGTAACTATAGATTACATTGCTATGCTATGCAGACATGGCTCAATGTTATAGAAATTGAAAAGTACTAGCTGGTTAGGTTTCTGATTTAACCAGCACTCACTGCCTTATGGCTTCTTATCCTCCATGTTTACCACCCTTCCTGCAGGACTGTCATCTTGGAGAAAAGGCAACACAGAGGTCTCATGTGCCTGAGTGATTCTGAAGTCTATCACCCAGTTTCTTCCTCAAGTTGAGGAGAGAAGTTGTGTCTTCTGAACTGCTCCTGAAAGCACTTTATGAATGATGCTGGGGAAGAATTAAAGCAGAATATGGTCAGAACTGGAAGAAGTTGTACTGAAGCAAATGGAAAGTCTGCTACTCAGAGAATGAAGAGAAATACGGACACAAATGTTGGGGCGGCTGTCTGAAGTTCTGAGAAGATTGGATTATTTCCAGTTAACCTCAATGGAAAACAAAAGCTGTCTACATTAACTGCCTGAAACATTAGCCATGAAATCCTATTTGTTTGCCTTCAGTCACGATTTGGTTCTTGGTCTTTGTATCATGAGTTGAGAGTTTTAACACTTATTGCAAGTGTTCGTTCTATTATGGTCAATGTTTTGACCATATTGTTTGTGATTTAGTGGCACATATTCAATGTTTTGACCATATTGTTTAATTTAGTCATATCTCATGGGAAAAAGGTTTCAAGAAGTGTTTTTTGAAAGAAACTTTCCATGTTAAGGAAACATTTTCATATCAGCCTCTATGTCTGTGGCTTTGTATGTATGTTATTATGAACACAGTCTTGCACTTTAGATATTTTTCAGAAGCCAATTTCATTTATCTCCTGGATTTGTCAAATGGTCGAACAGGGTTTTAGGAAGATTCATCTTTGCATGTTTAAACAAAACCTAAAATATACATAGTGCTTCATTTTTTATTTGTTATTCAGGCTATAATTAGTTATCAGCATGAATACTAAAGGATACAGAAAATAATTAAAAAAGTGGTTGATTATTATTGTTATTGCAGCAGGATGGTTTATTATTATTATTACTATTACTATTATTTTTGTTATTAATAGTAGTATTATTATTCCTTTTATGTCTATTTATATTTAAGGGGTTTTTCCCCCATTGTACATAAAATATACCTTTGTTGGAGATAAAGGATCTGGTTTGTAATGCAGAAAATACATCATAAAGAAAAGTGGACTTTACAGTTTTTAATATCTGCACTCTTCTCCTTACTCTGGTTTAAATAGCATTATGCTGCCTATTTAAATTTCTCAGTAAGATATAAGAGGAAATTATAACAACTAAAGCACCTTATCTCCATAGCTGTTTGGATTCACTAGAGTAAAACACTGATATGCATTATTAAATCCATAAACATATTGGAATTGGTCAAGAATTTACCCAGTTAGCACAGAAGCATGAGAGGTAACACAGCAATTATTGTAGACATTCCTGTAAATACACTCTTGCATTCTCTAATATCAGTTTCATATTCCAGACATATGAAATCTACCTTTATAAACTGACCAGCTTATGTGATAAATATCTATAATTATTTAACTCTAAATAGTTTAAATATATGATCAATCAATTTTCAATTCTTTGCCAAAATCTTATCCAATAATTTGGGGCAGAGATGATGGTTTATGGCTTTGTTTATTTGTTTAGAAGCTTGTTTTTATTTCTTTGTTTTAAGGGAAAGAGTAGGCTTATAATAATTCTTATTAATTTAACTATATCATTGACCATAGGCTAACATCATTCTGGTTTTGCATGGGGTTTTTTGTTAGTATTCAAAAAATGACATAGCAGTCATGTAATATCTTATTACATCAGACACTACATACATAGCTCACCTTACTGATGTAGAGAGATGACTAAAATAGACGTTTCTATCTGATAAGATAACTAGTAATAATTAAAAATGTTGCTTAACTTCTTAAAATCCCATATGATCCATTTTATTTTCCCCAGGTGTCTTTGAAGTGGTTTGTTGAGTTTTGGGTTTTTTAAGCATATCAAATTAGCTATCATATTTAAGCTAGACAAAAAGTGTGTTTCAAAGAATCACGAAATCATAGACTTCCTAGCTTGGAAGGCACCTTAAAGATCATCTAGTTCCAGTCCCTCTGCCAAGGACAGGGTCACCTTGCACTAGACCAGGTTGCTCAGAGCCCCATCCCACCTGGCCTTGAGCACTTCCTGGGATGGGGCATGCACAGCTTCTCTGGGAAGCCTACTCCAGGGCCTCACCACCCTCACAGTAAAGATTTTTTTTTTTTTAATTTCTAAGCTAAACCTGCTTTCCTTCACTTGGATGCTATTCTCTCTTGCCTTGTCACTCCAGGCTCTTGTAAATAGTCTCTCTCCACCTTTCTCTTGGCTCCCTTCAGGTACTGGAAGGCCAAATTAGGTAACCCCGAAGCCTTTTCTTCTCCAGGTTGAACAATTCCAATTCTCTCAGTCTTAAATAAGACTGTAGGCAAGCACTGAAGCTTTGGCCAGATTCTCATCTTGGCATGCTGGATTGTTACTGTTGGCAGTATAATGTGAAATGCAGCAGTAGTCTCTGGAGCTAAAGCCTGAACTAAAAAGTGAGGTCTGCCATGTGATTTCCCACACAACTTCCCAAGAGAATGTGTTAATATTAGACTTCTGTGAGAAAGCTGGATACGGTGACTAAGTATCATTTTTTTCTTCTTTTCCTATTCATTATTCATTTTATAATGAAAGGTGTTTTCGAGTTACACACTTTTAAACCAACAAACCAACCACCCAACCAGAGGAGCTGGGCTACTATACTGGAGGACAAAACCTGCATACAGGAGTACAGCTGAAGGCTGTAGATATGGCAGTGGTGTATTTTGTACTGTTTTTCACTGCTATTTTTTCCCATTGCATTTAATACTTTACACAGGATGCATTTTCACCTTACCTTCTGCACTGAAGCATTCTCATTGGAACAAATTTGAAACTTTACCTCATAAGACAGTTTGTCCTTTTGGTCATTATTCAAGATCATTGCTACTTCCACCGAGAAGATATCCAATAACTGTGTTGCAGTTCAAACACCTCAGTCGAATATAATATGACTAAAAATAGCAGTTTTAAGTTGTTATCTGTCATCCTTAGGGACTAGACAAATTTAATATAATAAGAATTGTATTAATTTGAAGCAAATTTTATTAAATACTAAAATTGGTTACAACTGAAAATTGTATATGGACAAGCAGAGCAGTCTTGCCAAATACTACAAGCAATATTTCTAAATGTCAGATTTCTTAAAAGTCTTTTAACTGTCTCTTGCAGGCATGGGAAACTTTAGCAGTGCAGGAGGAGAATAAATTGAAGACCATGCAGTAGTTATAAGTTTTGGAGACAAATTTCAGGAGGAAATTCTCTGGAATGAGCATTTCCTCTAGAGGGAAAGGGCTTCAATAACTCCTTCTTCTGCCAACGAGAGAAATGGATATCAGGGGTTGAAAGTGAGAAAAAAAAGCAAAACTGGTTATTAACAAAGCAAGATACCTGCAAAGCACACAGAAAAAAAATTGATCCTTGTTTGATCCCACCCCACCTCCCCGTGTGGCTGGGAGGCAAAGGTGGCAGCTGCCCTTCTTCATCTGTGAAACGGGAGGAGAAAAAAGTTCACACAGCAGCTGGGAGCCTTGGATCTCTGGCCTGGGTCTTCCTTCTCCTCAAAGTAGGCAAAGTTGATGGAATTTAAAATAATTTCTTTTGCTGGCTCAGTCTTTCCAGGGTTCGGACCCTCTGCAGGCTCCCCAGGCTGGAGAGGAAAATCAAACAAACAAACAAAAAACCTGCTGGAAGGATTTGCCAGTGAAAAGGCTCCAGGCCAGGGGAAGGAAAAAACCCAACCCACCCTCCCCCTCATAAAATACAACCAAGAAGCTTATTGCCTAAATTGTAGAAAATTAAACCAGCAAATTCAACGAAGTAAAAATCTTTATAGCCACAGACCAGGCCAGAGAGAGAGGTTGAACCCAACCTGCACAGGAGCCCAAGGCTCCCCACTCCAACCCCTGGGTCCATCTTCTCAAAGTTACAGCAGCCATTTTCTGAACAAAAAGCAGAGAGTTAGGGAATAAAACATCACCATAAAATCACCCCAAGACAATGCCAAGGGGCTTAGATTTGCCTATGTTTTGAAAGGACCTAGAAAGATGATTGAAAAATAGAAGGAACTGGAATTGTTAAGAAAAAAAAAATGTATAGGGACATTCAGTCTATTCTAGAATACAAAATAACTGTTTTCAGCCATTTATCTAAGATAATATCCACACGAAATAACTTTAAGGCAAGATTCACAGTCAGACAATAATTTTTTTCAGTGAAGACCTCTCTGCTGCATCTGACATCCCTGTCATTATATTGTATCGATGTTATGTGAAATAACAATTAGTCTTTTGCCCTGCTATTAAAATATGTCAGTTTGAAATTAAGCAAGAATTTTTTTTCACTCTTGAGTAGTTCATAATCTAAGCTAAATCAGTTCTGTATATTTGCCAACTATTGAAAATCACTGATATAATGATTGTCTTCCATCATTATCTGAGAATTATTGTGACCAAATGGAAGAGTAGGAACTGAAAATTTGAATAGCCAAAAAAGAAAAGCAGGGGGGAAAAGTGAAAAGAAATAAATACGTATGCTAAGGTCCATCCAAAATGTAGTATTGCACTTTTTGTCCCAGACACCTAGGAAAAAGAATAAGGTGTGATGTCTTACCTAAAGAAATCAAATATAAGGAATAATTTGAAGAAAAAAAATTATAAACTAGGAATTTACTCTTCATTACAATTCTGAAAGAGAATAATGAGAATAGGAATATATAATCAAAGGTTAAAAAAAAAAACGAAAGAATGATCTAAAGGATCTTGAATTGGTAGAGGAGAGCATGGAAGAAGGAGACTCTGAGTTCAAAAGGTTGGTGTTTCTGATTAAGCCCATTTTGGACCACGGACCCTTCCTTTACTTTTCTTTTCTTGCTTTATCCTTTGGCAAAATCTGTCTGTAGGGAAGCAAGGAAGTTGGGAAATGGAGAGAAAGGGCAGAAGATGGAGAGAGATAAAAGAATCTTAGAAATGCATTGAAGAAATTCTGGCCAGAGTAAAGGAGGGGAAAAAAAAGCTGATAATTTAGTCTCTACACTGATATTCTGAAGCAAAATATTTCCTTTAGGTTTTTTTATTTTTTCTTTAATGGTTTCATATATGTATGTTTTCATGAACACTTCATCTTTGATATCATAAAATGACTTTAAAGGGAAAGTTCTGAATGTTTTAACCACTATATTCCTTATTTATATTATTTTGAGGACAGACACTATATATATCAGTTCGCGTACATTTTATATTATTCTTTATCTATGTTACTATTTTCTGTTAGGCCTCACGATTTAAATTACTTTTCTTATTTTATTATTCATTTGTATGAATTCATGATTTACTTTTGTATTCATCAGAGGTTAGACCAGCTGTCCAACTGTACCATTCTTCTGTCTGCCTCCTTTTTCTACCTTTATGTTGGTTATATTTATACGATGTCCTACAAGGGATTTCTGAAGCTCAAATATGTGATTGGAAGTGCAGCAGAATTAATCAAAAAGGTGCTACAGTGATATATGATAGTGTTTCTCTTGAAGGTGCCAGTCGCCTTGAAATGAAGTCATTCATGACCTTTTATGCATTTGAAGATACAGTTGGCACTTTTTCCTTTGTTTGTTTTCTTTATGTCCCCTGGGCTGAGTTGAATCAGCTTGTAAAGACTTTATTGTATGATGAAACCAATGCAAGAGTTGGATCCATTGACCAATAAACTGGTTTCAGTAAACTGGAGTTCTGCAGTTTATCAAATGGTCCAATTTTTAAATCTACATGTTACATAATAAAAGCAGCATGTAAAACGTCTCAATTAAGTACTGATCTCAAAACAGCATAGAATGCCTCTGTTTCCTGAAAAGACTCCCCTAGACTTGCAGAATCAGACAATCATCAATTAGCAGAAAACTATACACACACACCACTTGTTTTGCACTAGGAAAAATGTAATTCTTGTTATTGTAAATGAGTATGAAACAACAACTACTATAAAAGCATCACAAAGGGAAAAGTGCCATCTGAAACTTCAAATGTGGGAAAGGTTGCAAATGATTTTGTTTCAAAGTGACTGATACCTTCAAAGTAAAAAAATATTGTGGATCACTACAGCACTTTTCTTGGGGGTCAGGAGGAGGGAAGGAGTCATTAAACTGCTTCTGTTTTCATGAAAAGGATGCCTAATTTGATCTTTGCAGACTTCCTTACAAGCATAGGGAAATGTAACGTGGCAGTTTATTGTTGACACACCTGCTCATTTTGAAATTGTGCTGTGAATTGCAACAACATGAACTGACATAATACCATGCTGATCATTTAATTTTGTGAAGTAATAGAGCTCTGCCTAGTTGTATGCAATCTGTTCCTTTCACTTTTCTTGTTATACTGGGAGATAGAAGAGATTTCTGAATGAAGATTTATGATGCTCTTGCTCCTCAGATATTGTATTTATCCATTTTCAGACCATCATAAAGTAAGTCAATGACAGTGATGACATACTTGGAATTTTAAGATGAAAAAAATTACAGCCTGTCTGTTTAAAAATTTATGTCAATTACTATCTTTGCACAATGCTGTTATTTCAAAGGCATTAAAACTTGTAAGCGTTCCCACACTTTTTCTTAATTTTTTTTTTAATATTTTTTTTCATACTTTCTTTTCTGAACAGGAAGAAATTATTAACAACACAAATCACATCTGAAAATTCATGGGATGTATTTATTATACCCTTATACATTGACCCTTATGTCTGCCTCAGCCTTTTCACATACAGAGTTACTGCCGCTGAGTTTTTTAAAAGAATGACAGAAAATAAGCCTAACCAAAGGAGACAGAATACTTCTGGGAAAACCATACAATTGCTAAGGATGTTTATTTGTAGGTACTGGGAAAATTACATGCTTTCAGTGAGCTACTTGGAGTAATGACTGCTCAGAGTTCAGAGCAAATTTTACTAGGTGAAACACCTACTTTAAGAGACATAGGTTTACTAAAATGGTTTATAAAAAGATGGATCAAATGTGCTGTGGGTTAAGGTAGGAAGAAGAGGTGCTGCTGTATGTGATTGCTGCAGTTGTAATGCAATACACTGGCACAGAGGTCTGTACCCAGCGAAAGTAGAAAATTCACAGCAGAAGTCCAGGAGCAGGTGAGGCGTGTAGAGTGGGAGAAATAGATATACACAGAAACAGGGCCCAGGGTGAGTACTCCAGAAGAGAAGTGGCTTTGAAAGATTTCAATTTCCCATGTGAAGTTTAAGGGAAAAGTATTATTATTTTTTGCTAAACCTTTTGGTTCTTGTTTTTCTCTCCTGTATTTTCTTTAGTGGTGTTATATTAGACAAGCTACGCTTGACTGCTTAAAGAAAAAAGTCAGGCAACCTATGAATCTAAGGATGCTTTTGAAGATCATCCCTCATCCAAGACATTTTGGACTCAGGTTCCAGTATCCTGAGAAAGGGGATGGCCTAGAGCATTCACTCTAGAACTGTCTCTAACTTGTTGAGGATTGGATTCAGCAATATAACTTTTTTTAATCAGAGTTGACCTAAAAAAAAATAATAATAAACTAGCGTTTGAACTGAAATTCCTAATTTTAGTTCATGAAGGAATGTAGCAAAACAAATCTGTTTTATATCTCAACTCAAAAATTAATAAATTTACCCCTTTTTTGTTGTTTTTGGTGGTGATTTTTATATATTCTGCCAAAATAATTTTTATGGGTCAAAATTTCTTGGCATTTGTAGTGACAGGTTTTTATGTGTATTTCTCATAAAAATAGACAGCCCTCAACTGCCTTTGTAATTTATGTTATTTTCTGTTTCATGGATGAATCTTGTTAATTAATTGTGATGGGCCCCAGAAAATCAGTTAGAGACATTGATATGAATCAACCATTAGAAGAGTTTGGTTCACTTTGTCTTCTGATCTCCAAGTCCAACATTTCAATCCTACCTACAATTAAGTTGTTTCTTACTTAGCTTTTCTAGTATTTGCATTTTTCCTGAAGTCTTCCTTTTTGAGACCTCATAATTTTGTACACCAATTCCATAATTACATTTTTAGGGAAAATAAACAGGCTGAACTCTTGCTCACATCTATATAATATCTCACAGTAATACCTCAGCGTTATGTATGGCTTCTGCAGGTTGCAGACAGCACTTCCAAAGTGCAGAGGTGCATTAAAAACACCTATATCCTTCCACTGTTTGATTATTCTCTGATCTTTTATGCCCTGGTAAGAGTATCAGACATTGCACAAATACATAGCTTGACATTAATTCCATGGATGAAGCAAGTCTCTCCTCATGGAGCTAAACTGTGTGCCTGTTAGGGATTGTGTGAGATGGATACAGAGGAAGCTGAAAGCAACAGACCCAGCAAGGAAGAAGTGCTGAGGGAACAAGGTTGGGGAGGAGAATTACATTATTCCCATGAGCCTGGTGTGATGTCAGAACTACTAAACTTTAAAGACTCTATAGGAGACTGGACCAGCCACAACCTATCAGTGAAAGCTGTCAGGCTCACAAAAAAGACATAGGGAAATAGAACACGCTGAGAGCATGCTGAGACAGTCTGCATTTTCCAGAAGCAATAAGGGAATAAAAATACAGCAGCCAAGGCAAAGTCATAGAAACCATGCAAGAAAATACTGAGATAAAGAATATTACATGAGAAATATATAGAAATATTATTATTCAATGACAAATATGTAGGGAGATTATTCTTTGCTCTCATATATTATAACTAGATAAAGATGTAGACAACCCTTTGATCTGTAGCTTCCATGTCAATAAAAAATTTACAACATTAAAGGTTTCCATGAGGAGTTCCTCATAAATAGCAGATGTAACATAACAGATCACATTAGGTTAACAAGAAACAGAGATTCAGCCTTGAAGTACCATACAATTAGATTATCTCAAACTGAATCTGATGGCACAACTGTAGAATTTCAATGGAAAAGTCCTAAAGGAAAAACACCTAATAATAAATGTCAACTGAACAAACACCTACTGAATGCCAGCTGCGAGCTCAGCCTTCAGTTTTTGTTAATATTTTTTGTATTTTGAAAATACTTAGATGTGTTTTCAATGGAAAATGGCAGAATATTCCACCTCAGTTCTCACCCTAATCTCAGAAAAATACCTTACAGTTCTCCACCAGTAGATCCAAGTGTTTGAACATCTTTAGAAATGTCTTGGACTGAGTGGAAAATTCCTAGGTCTATGTTTTTTTTCACTAAAAAAATGAAGCAAATAGTGATTTTGAAAAATTCTGCATCTGTACTCATAGTTTTGCTACTGCTGGGGAGTTTTCAATTGTGAAGCACTGTGCACCAGTTCAGCCCCCAAGAGCTGCTTGTTCTGAAAGAGCCTCCAGGAGGCTTTCAAGTCTAACATCCTGCCCAAAGCAGACCCAGACAGCAAAACAGTCTGCTCAGAGCTGGAAAATATGGTTTTGCACAACTTCTCTGGGAAGCCAGCTCAAATGCTTCACTGCCCTCAGGGTGGAAAAACTTTCTTATACTCAGTGAAAATGACTCCTGTTTCAATTTATTCCCATGTTCTTTTGTATTTTGACCAAATATTACTGTAAACACTCTTCCTGGGTTTCCGTGGTACTCTTGAGGGAGGCAGGAATTTGGACTTCCTGAAGTTCTATTTTCTACAGGCTCAGTGAGCCTCAGACCCTCAGCCTCTCCTCACAGGTCCAGTGCTCCAGCTCCAAATATCTTGCATTTGTCCCCATTTGTGAATGCCTTTCTTGTACAGGGGAACCAGGACTTGAAGGATGCAAGGTGCTGTGTAGACAGGGATAATCCCTCCCCTCAATTTCCCAGAACAGAGCTGGGTATCTTGGGTGGGTCATGCTCAGCTTGTTGTTAGCCCAGACCCCAGAGCCTTTTCAGCAGAGCTGCTGCCCACTTGGGGATCTAAACCCATATTTACTAAAAAATTTAGTATTATTCCTTCCCAACTAGAAATTTTTTCATTTATCCTTATTGAATATCACAAAATTCACTTCTTCAGTCTGTCCAGGTCCAAGGGGCATTGCCTTTTGGAAACACCCTTACAAACCACACTTGCACAATGAAATTGCAATGCATCTTAGAAGTCATTTTGCAAAACCAGCATTGACGAAACACTGAGGTTTGTTGAGACTCCTTCAGAGCTTGGTGTTTTACCTGGAATTCAAATTCAGAAACGCTTATGTAGCTTTAGAACATGCCAAGAATTCCTTTGTATTACACATTGTTTCAGGGTCAGAAGTATTTCTTAGAGACTGAGAAAAAAAAAAAAAGAACAGTTCTTTTAAAATATCCCAGAGGTAGTTTTATTAGCATTTATAATTTGGAGGAGGAATCGAGTAGATCTATGATTTCTGAGTATTTGTGATAACAATGCAGGCTTTGGCATCAGTGAATTTTTATTCCAGCTTGCGAAGTGCACAGCTGGCAAAAACAATGTTTGAAAGTCTCTTATCTCCCCTAAGAAAGACAACTGTACAGAAAGTGAGAGGTGTGCCGAACAACACCGATTTCTGAATCAAGCTGTAGCATCATTGTTGATTTTTTTAGACTTTATTAGCAATGTTTTAATAGATTTGCTTATGCTGCTGCTCTTAAAACACTCCTGCAATCTGAAGTGTGAGTGTATGTTCGGAAGAGTTTTACTCAGCAAAGAGGTAACAATGACACTTTGTGCTCTGAGAATTTGATTGAATACTTAAAGTTACTCCCAGCTGCTCTGCTTTGCATTTAAGAAATATTACAAATCAAAATTAGTTTGACTGACAAATGGGTGTGATGATTATTTTATTTTCTGTCCACTGCTCAGGTCTGATCCTGAAAAAGGGAAAGTGTCTAGGATGCTTATGAGTTATACACATATTTGTGGTTTCTTAAACTGTACTGCAGACTGAACAAACTAAATTGTTTGCCCCTGCAAACACAAACAACCTTTAATATGACTTTCAATGTATTTAAGGGAGCATAAAATCTGAAGGATCTAAGCTGGTAAATTCAAATGATACTAAAAGCACTTTTTTGACTGTGCAGAGCGTGTATCTATGTCGCTTCCTATCTCAGTCTCCCTTCCCTGCTCTCTCCCTCTTTGATCATCACACACACAGACATAGTTTTTTCAAGAAAAAATGAGTGTTATGTGTCAAATAACAGCCACAATGTTTGGAAACCAATCCAGAGAACATTTTATTGGCATTTTCAGCACAACTGGTGCTGCTGATTCTACTAGGACAACTTGTGGCAATAAAATTCGTGAGAATATTTTGAAGGCTCGGTGTTACTGAAGTACTTGGATCCTTCAGCAAACAAACAGAACATGTGTTCCAGCATACTTGGAAGCCACTTGGGGGCCCTGACATCTCTACAGGTCTCTTCTAAGAAAAAGTATTTTCTGAGGAATTTTATGTGTTAGGAGAGAGGAAAGGAAAGATTTAGTTGGCATCTGTAAATACATAGCACATTGAAAAGAGGCCAGAAGTAAAACATTGGCCCTTCTCTGATCAGTGCTGACTAAATACAATTATTTTCACTCTATAGTGATGTAAAATGAAATTCACTAGGTCTCAGGACTTTAACTTCATCATAATTTCTGTCTTTGTACAATCCAAACATTTCTCCTTGGTTAATCACTGCAGCAGGAGATCTGTCCTGACTATAATATAATTGGGGCCTGAAAAGCTTTTTAACTCCACACTTTATGTTCATTCTGAATGCCTTGGAAATAATGTTTTAGAATCTGTTAAAGAAATTTGTATCTTAACATGGTCCTATTATTTTGTTTTCAATTGTTCAATTAATGTGAAAGGAAAAGTGAACTTTTTGACCTTACAGTCTTCATTGCCCATGTCAGTTCTTTTAATGTCCCAGTATTAACTGGCCATCTTATGCATTTCAATAAATTCACATTCTGGATAAAATAAGGAAACAGAAAAAAGAAGAGATTGTTTGTAGCTCTGCAGAGTTATTTTCTCCTTTTAAATGTAATTCTCTGAATGAACCTTGAACACAAATGAACTACTAGATAACAGTAAAGTGAATGTGACTTCAAACATGAAATTAAATTATTTTATGACTTCTTGGTAGTCTCATTAAACTAAAATTATTTCAGTTGGATATTGTGCAGCACATTTATCCACAGCTCCCAAAAATTTTTTGCCGGTCTAGTTATTCATTTGATAACTGAGTATGTTTTTAATATCATTTTTAGAAAGCATTTTCACTGTGCAATGTTCCAAATTTTTATTTAAAAGAAGAGAAAATAACTTTTTTAAAACAATTTTAAAACATATGATCTATGTATTAACTTCTTTTCGGGTATCATAATGTACAAAAATTTGTTACCACAGTTAGGACAAGATTTTTAAAACAAAAGGAAAATTCACCTCAAAATAACTTGGTTTTTCTTATATTCTTATATTCACTTTCAAAAAGTACACTAAGTTTGCAGAAAATAATATTATTGTTAGAATGTATTTAATTTAGTATTACATGCAAGGGAAGGAAATATTAGAGTAATATAATTTTGGTTTCATACAGGCTAAATGATTCAATAAGTTAATTTTTTGCAGAAATGTGTCCAATCAAAACTAGACATTATATCTTGATTCCCAAAAACGGGTATCTGTCAGTGGACTGCAAAACACCTGCAGTCTAATGGGTTTCAGCCATTTCAGATTGAGCACCTCTCTTATTAAGGAAGGCTGGGAGAATTGGGATTGTTTGGATTTGGGGTGACCTAATTGTGCCCTTCCAGTACCTGAAGAGAACTGACAAGAAAGATGGCAAGAAAAGGAGACTGTAATGACAGGACAAAGGGGAGCAGTTTCAGAACTGAGAGAGAGTAAGTTTGGATTAGATATGAGGAAAAAATTCTTTACTGTGAGGGTGATGAGGCACTGGCACAGGTTGCCCAGAAAAGCTGTAGATGGCCCATCCCTGGGAGTGTTCAAGGTCAGTTTGGACGGATCTCTGAGCAACCTGGCCTAGTGAAAGATGCCCCTGCCCATGGCAGGGATGTTGAAACTACATGACCTTTTAGGTCCCTTCCAAGCCAAACTATTCTATGATTCTGTGTTTGTAGAATGGGGAAAATAGAACTACTTCCTGGCCAAAAACCCACTGCCAATCACATTTTTATCCTCATGAGAAAGAAACTTTTTATTTCAATATTTTGTTAAAATTCCATTTAGTTTATGACTACAGCAGAATGTCTGCTCTTTTTGTGAATAGTTATTTCTTCACTTCAACATATATTAAATTAATAGTGATTTTATGGTAATTACTACTTTTCCTCTAGGTGTAGTGGCTTCAGCAGTATCTTATTGTTATTGTCAGTTTTGACAAGCATGATTTTAGAAGCTACAGTAGAATTAAAATTTTAGTAAGAAATGCTAGAGAGATTTTAAATGCTCATCTTTAAACCTGATTTTTTTTCCTCTTTTTGGAAAAAGCTTTCAAAATTAATCATTGAATCTAGTGGATCAATTTTTGCTCTAAGTGTACAGTAAATGCAAAATCAAAGTGTTAGCAAATTTTTGTTACCCAGTTTTTTTACACACCATAAGTTAAATATTTGCTTCTGTTACTCCTTGTATAAAAAATAGATATAAGTGCACACGTAAAAATACATAAATGTTTGTAAAATATGCATACACACACACACAAATATATAAAAATGTTTACGTGTGTTTATCTTATAAATCTAAAATTGTGTGCTCCCTCTCCTAATTGGGTCTATAATGTGTGAAAAATAAACATATACATTTGTAGAGAGTGCTATTAATGAACTACCCAAATTTTAATAGTGATGTCTCTTTATAAAACTCTACAGTAAAAAAATATCTATATAGTGGCAAAAGATGAATTTCTATTTGTCTTTTTTTTTACTAATTGAAATGTTTCCAAAACAATGGCTTTCTGGATAGTGGCTGCAGTTAAGATAGCCTTCTCTCTCAGGAAATAGCAGTACTTCTAATTAATATGTTTTCAAAAACTATACTGTTGATGGAGAGCTGGAAGAGCAGAAAAAGGTTGCTAGGTACCTGCATTCATAAGACCTGAATGTTTTATTCTTTGGGAAATAATGTATTGCAAAGATTTCAAGCACTGGCAACTTTCCCTGCTAAGAAATTTATTCTTCAGTGACTGGAAAACATTAATTTAAATCTTTTTAATGAACTAATGGGTCATGTAAAACACCTTATACTTTAGCAAAATCATTTTGTAATCAAAGACTCTAAGTTTAATTGGCTGATATTTGAGCTACACTTTGTACATCAAAAGCTGATAATTAATATTACCACACAGATAAATCCCAGATAAATAGATAGGATTTAAATATTTTTTTGCATTTTTTTTCTTTTTTTGTCATCATGGCATCTTTTGTTGGTGTATTTTGGCCTATCCTCTTTCCAAGGCAATGTCCATTACAAGCTCCACATCCATGTGTTTAAATACCAATAATAAATACATATTTCTATATTACACCATTGGAATTTTGTGTACATTTACACCTGGTACCAAATGATGGAACTGTTGTTATACCTTAACATCATAGGGAGATAAAAAAGGAACATGGAGTTTGTAAAATGGACTATTTTCCAGGTTTGAAAATGATCTCATATGAATAAGATGTAGCTTCATGCTCTTTGTTAAAGCTGCATCCTGAAACAGCAGCCTGTACTATAACCCCTTCTTGTGCATTAATCCGTGCTCTCCAGGAATTTTCATGCAGGACTGTGTGCCAGAAACTCCCTCCATTTTGCAAAGGACTCCGGTTCATCAACGTTTATACAGCTGTTACAAAATTACACGGTGAGAGAAGCAGGATTTCAACAGGTGAGACACAATGTAGGAGTCAGTGGACCTAAAGGACCCCCAGTGATGCTGGTGTTCAGACAGCAAAAAATACAGATTTTTGCCAAAAGCTCCGTAACATCAGCATGTGAGAATAGTCTAGTTCAAACATAAGTATGTTTTTAATGTGTTTTTTTTTTTTTTTCTCTCTAGACTAAGAAGATGGAAAATTTAGCAAAGGGGTTATCCAAACAGGGTGTGTGCACGATGGTACTCCCTTCCATTACAAGTGTCCAGCATTTGGATAATGAGCAACAGTTCGCCATAAATTATGCTGCTGAGTAGTTCACCTCAATTAGCACTGTCCTGTGGTGATGACCAGGAAGTCTTTAATTAACTTGTTTTTACTACTCTAAAAACACAAATTAATTTGCCACCATTTCATGGCTTTATCTCATCATCCTGTGGGGCAGGGAAGCCTAAGAACAAGTTAACTGATGTCAGCCTTGCACCTGGAGAACATAAATGAGGTCTCCTGGTGGTTAGGTGTGCCTCCAGAGCAGGGAAATGTGTCCCTCGAGCATTTTTTTCTACAATGGCCTATGCGTGAAGGAAATCACAGGTTTGTATTTATCCCAGTTTCTCATACTATGAGAGATATATTGAAATATTTATTGAACTCTCAGGGAATAGTGTTAAGGCAGATGAGACTCTCAACAAGGAACTTTGTAGACCTGATAATGATTTCTAAAATTGAATAATTATTTTCTTTGTGGTGAATGTTCTCCTCCTCTGAGATACTGAGCACCCACCATCTCCACAGAAGTAAATGTAGATGTGCCCCTCAATATTAATTCATCCCTTGTATTTTCTTTAGGCTTGATGCAGGCTTTTTTCAGCTCTAACTAGACTAGAATAATAATTGTCATCATCCTGTTGTCACTGTGCTATAAATTAAGAAAATCTCGCCTGGCGGTGGAGAAACTCAGCATATAAAGAGGAAAATGAATTGAAAGAGACCAAAGACGCAGAACTTTTGTCAAATGTGTCTGAATTGATACAAGTTGTGAACTACAGCTGCTAATCCAATGAACCAGATGGTATCAATTGTCAAACCAGGTGCAGGAAATGGGGTTGTTATCCCTCCTGCAAATCAATTAGATCAGCATGAAAAATTTGTAAATGAACTTCCCACAAAACAAACAAATTGTACAGAAAACTGTTTCAGGTGTTCAACTGAGTCATGAATGATTGGTCCTTTTGCAAGAGGCAGCTGTCATTAAAGCCCTTTATTTCTTTTATGAATAAACCTACCAGAATTTAATTTTCAACTCTAATGCATCATTGGATCTGCCTGATCCAACACCTTTCCTTTTACTGATCCATGCTAATTGGAAGTGTCAGAAAGCATGAAATATGCCACGGAACTAACATCAGTTTCTGCCACACAATATTCCAGTAGGCCTTACATATCCCAGTGCACAAAAAAAATAATTTTCAATTTCACTTAGGAGAAAGACAATCCCAAAATGGTATTTTTATAAAATAAAGGTCAATATTGATTAATGATGTTTTAGTTAATGCTTTAATATTCTTTGTAATGAAATCTGTCTTTTTAAAAAAAAAATACTCAATATGCAATGATCTTGTAACAGACTATGGAGATTGGTGGGTTGCTAGTACTGGAATGTGGCTGTTTAGTGGCGATATTTGGGATGATTCCAGGGTAGTGGTGAGAAGGGAACCAATGAATTAGATTAAAGTGATCCCTCCTGTTTTTTCTGAATTCTGACAGGAAGAAGTGGAAGATTTTTAATGGAAATTACCAAGAATACACATAAATAGCTTCTCCCTCAAGAGATCATCTTCTCAGATATGACCTGTAAATGATTTTCTAGTCAAACATATAATAGGAATCTTCAAATACTTCATACTCATGTTAGTTATGCATACACATTTAAAACACATGTATATATACATATTAATCACATGTATATCTATATATCTACATTAGTTACATTAAAATAATCATTTCACTTATATCTTCATTAGCTTTTCAGATAAAATAAAACATAGAAGCAGACTCACATTGCACTGTGAGCTGGAATTAAAATACATGTGAGTGATTAATAATCAAATGAACTCTCTGTAGGCACTTCTAGAAGAAGGGTGTAAACAGGAGGAGGAGCAATGCACTGAGAGGGTTTTCTCTATCTCTATATCTATATTTATTTTGTGTTTCTTACACAAAACAAACTACCACTGGGTTGGACTGAAGTAGAGTACTCCCATTAAACTTGCATTCTCTAGGTAAAAGATAATTAAAAGCATTAAAAAGGTTTAGCAATCAGAATAAACATGTGCAAAGCAAGCTGGTTCTCCAAAGAGGAAAAAGAAAATCAAGAAATCAGGTATGAAGACAGAATAAACACCTCAGAATATGTGTTGCATGATAATGAGCAGTGGGAGAAAACACCAGAGAAGCTGAACAATCTAAGACAATTATATTACAATTTCTTGCACTCGTAAAGGTACCATAGCCAGAATCGTTTTCTGTTTTTTAAGTCTCTGCTTGTCAAGACACAGCCAAGAACACAAAAAAATTCAACTAAATAAGCCTGAGCCAAACACGATTTTTAAAATTTTGTGCTGCTTGAAGTATTGATTAAGGTATTATTCTTAAATGCTCTGCATGCATTATCCCAAGAAACTAGAAATGGTTTGCTGTTACATTGAAATGCAGGATCAGATATTATCAGAAAAAAAATCAAAGCCCAAAAAAGTGGCAAATCACATCACTTTCTCATGTAGAGGTAAATAGTTCACTGAATATGCTGTGAGAAAAATTTAATCTATTTATTTTCCATAGGGGTACTTATACAGAACTTATAAGACAGTAACAAGTATAAAGGAGAAAATGAAATAGCTAAATGTAATTTTCAAGGATTTGTTTTACTGGACAGTTCAGTATATAAATGAAAATAACTGCTGTGTTAATTGAATGTAGCAAATATTTTAGCATATATTTTTTCTATATTTTAACATGAAATCATCATAAAAAAATAGCAGCATAATATTCAATCATACACTTTTCAATCATACAGCTTTTTGGTTGGGAGCATTTTAATTATTATTTTATGTCTGAGAAAATGCACACACATTTATTTTTCTATTATAACACTACTAAGTTTGCATATGACTTTATCATGTTTCAAACTCACCAAAAAACAAGAAAAAAAACCTTAAAATATTTTATTTCTGCTATAAAAATGCTTATTGTACCTCAATATATTTATAAATTAGTGGCAATTTCAATCAAATCTGTGAAATCTTTTATTTGTTTTACACAAACAAAAAAAGTTCCATCCGTTTTCTGAATGATTTGTTACTTAAAATACTAATATGGTGAAGGAAATTAAGTAAGGATTATATGCTGTGTTTATGAGGAAAGAAATACAATTGTTACTGCTTTAATATAACAAACTATCATTGGATCTTTAGATTCCTCATGAATAAAGACAATATTCAAAATACTTATAGGGAGGGGACCCACAGCTAACAATGGCTTCATGAACATTAATGAGACCATTCCCTCATTGCTGATTGTACACCAGAAAACATTATCTGGTCAAAGGAGAAGATATGATATATATTAATCTATCATGGAGTTCTGTGATGCTGCATACCCTCCCTCTCCAGGCCCCTTCTCCAGCAGCATTCCCAGAGCTAGAGTTCAGAAAGTTGGGAAATGAGCAATTGGCAATGGGGTTCCTGGACAATTCAACTCAGGACAAAGACAGCCCAGGCACTCCCTTAGACCTGGGCTTCACAGACCAACTATTTTGTGACTTTTCTTCTAGGAAATTTTTTACAATCATGTTTACATCATGATTGAAACAGGAAACAAGGCTTTCCTTGTTGAGATCCCAGTACTAAAATATTTTCATTGCACATGCAAGAATCTATTGAATTCTTCCACAATCATAAGAAATGTTATATTTTTAATCCTACAGAATAGTTAAATGCTCAGTTGTTTACACAAAAAATTCATTCCGTGCATGCATAACAGTTCTTAATATTTCTATGGGGCTTTCAAGGTAAAAGCAACTACCTAAAGACTTTCAGGCACACAGCAGATAAAAGAATAACAGAATCATAGAATATATTGAGTTGGGAAAGACCCACAAGGTTCATTGAGTCCAATTAATTCCCTGCTCCTTTCAGGACTAACTAAAACTAAACCATGTGAGTAAGAGTGTTTGCTCACTCCTTGCACTCTGGAAGAAAGTTTTACTGCCTTACACCTGTGAATGTAAGAAATTCCTTCTCAGTCCCAGTTTAAGTGTTCATATAATGTTGAAGCTGAGAAAATATAAGGAACCTGCATTGTATTGACAAGACTTTGTGCTGGTTCTGGGATGGAGTGGAAACTATATACCTCTTAAATTCTCCCAGGACAAAGATAACACTTTGTCAGTTCCTTCCCATGTCAAACTCATAGCCTGAGGTGATTACTTAATCCAGTAATTTAGTGACTGAATTATTGGAGCTGACTGATTTATTGATTCAATTTTAAATGTGCCCATTATTTGATCATTGTACTGTTCACATTTAATTAGCTAATAAAACTGTAGCATATTAGCTTAGAAATATGTCTCATTAAGTGAATACTTGCTTGCTTATGGTTTTCTTTTAGGAAATCCATAATTGTCTCATAGAACTGATTTATTTTCTCGAGTTGCAATATATGCCACAAGCTTTCAGGCTACAAATAACTGTGGATAAGCATCTTCACATGAGTTGACTCTCTTCCCATCTAAATTCATAAACAGAGATTGAGGAGAGTATTTCCATTTAAGTATCTGCCCTAGTGTTGAATCCAAGCCAGAGTTGGGTTACCAAATAGGAAAAATGGAAAAAAATGCGGGAGTGAGGAGAGAAAGGGGAAAGGGGGAGGATGGGGAGAGGGAGGGAGGAAAGGAATGCCTCATGGTAGCCAAGTGCTTTGTGGGTTTTAAATGGTCATGCTAGAAATGGAGGTGAGCTACCAGGCACTTTAGAATCAGCCCCCTGTGTATGGTGTCCCATAATGAATGGAGCACATCTCAGCCCTCAATACCCTGAGAGAAAGAGAAAAACCAACTTGAATTTTACATAATAGCCTGATTGTGCAGAATATGGTGAACTTGAGAACCTCTGCACCAGCTCACCTCCTTCCTATTCCTGATGGAAATTTCCTTTCTAGCAGCCTGCATGGTGCTGCATTTCAGACTTGTGGCTGAATCAGCCATGATAACACAGCAAAGTCTCAAGTATTTCTGATTAGTGCTTGCACAGCTTTTGTGCATCCTGCCAGCTACAACAAATCTTTAATAGCATAATTGCCATATAGATGTTTCCCTCAGTTAAAGACAATGACCCTAATCCACCATCAATCTAAATCACTGCCTCTCTAACCAGCTCAGGATTTCTGCACTGGTGCAAATCAGATGGAATCTCAGCCCATGAATCAAATATTTAAGGAATCATTACTTACTTCATATGTCTCCAGAATTTTATTGGAAAGCTACATTTCCAAGAAAATCACAGTATCAGAAATTGAATTTCCACTATGTTGTCCTGTTGCAACAGAGAATACACTTTTATTTTGAGGGTATTAATTGGAAACAAAAGACTACATATATTATTGGAACTATGCAGAGAGAAAAATAATAAAAACTGCCCCACACACATTTCTAATAAATTACTGGAGATATTAATTGCTAATATATAGTCTGGGGATAGAAGTCAAAGTTTAAATTAACACCTAAAAATATATATTTCCTCAGAGGAATGTCCATAGGGAAAGCACAAACAAATACAAAAGGTCAAGTTCAAGTTCCTTGAAACACCTGCTGTCATCCAAATGTCCATTTTATTAGTACAAACTGAAAGACAAAATTATTATTGTAATGTTTACAAGAAACAAGAGAAAGTAGTTGCACGTGCATATAGTGAAATTTTTTTTGCTGACAGTCATTTCAATAATTTAAAAACTATTACCATGAAAGATTTAATTTAATTAAAAAGTAAACAATACCATCAATTTCTCTTAGACTATAATGAATCTTGTCATAAAGTACCAGTGAGTGATCCACGGAGTGTTTCCTCTACTGATTGTACAAATCCTGAAACAAAGAAAAATATATAAATCAAGGGACTACAATTGAACAGCAATATGACCCTCTCTTGTTGCTGAAGGAGTATCTCTTTGCTGTTCTGCTGCAATACTGTTTTTTTGGTTTTTTTGTTTTTTTTTTTTTTTCCTAGTTTTAAAACATTTTCCTGCTGAGTTCCTCAGATGTAAGATGCTGGAGTGAGTATGGAAACAGCACTGCTCCACTGACTCTTGGTGATTTTCCCCTTTCTGTACTGAGTAGACTCATTTGAAAATAATTACTTGTCTCCTTCATATTGGTTGGAATCAGTGAAGGTGGATGGAAGTCACAGTAGCTTGATCTAGTGTTTTCTCCTGGCTGGAAACAGGAGGGAGTTTCCTATCACAGAATTCTCATCTGTTCCTGATGCCTTGGGGTTTAGCTTTCTTATTTTTAAGATTCTCTGGTGCTTGGTGTGTAACTCTGAAATTTTATATTAGGTGTTACTAAGTTGTCTTCACAGGGTAGTTAGACAAAACAATCCCTTCCCAGCTAGAGAATCAAGGACACTGTTACCCAAAAAGTGGAAACAAGAGGAAAGGGGCAAGCTAAGGGACTGAGACTCTAAAGCCTGGGGCTGGGGTTGGACAACTGACCCCAGAGTATAGATAAACCAAAACTTAAAAAAGTGTGAAAACTTGTGACTGGGATCCATCTTGGATTCAACCTAGGTGCAGCCCTAGCCAGTCTCTTGTACTGCCCAAGGTGTATCCTTTTAAGGCTTTTCAATAAATATCTATTTTATTCCTTTTAATTCTCTCTGGTCTCTGTTCCAGATCAGCCTTTCTAGGCATCATTCCCAGTCTGCAGACTGTTAGAGCAAAGCAAGGTTAAAGGTGTTATCAGCAGCATGAGCATACACATTTTTGACAGATTCAAATTTTTCTGTGAGCCACTTTCAAAAATAAACCAAACCCTCCAAACAAATTAAAAGTCAGATTAGGTACTTAAGATAGTTTTGACTTTTTTATTTATTTTGCTCAAGAAGTCTAACTTTGAATGCCTAGAGATACTTTTGCCCAAGAAGGTAGTTATTTATTCAAGTCAACCCATAAATCTTGTATATATCAGACAAGCAACATACATTTCTTGACCAATTCTAAAAACAGTTTAGAATCTGTCAATTCCAAATTGAATATTACAATTTTTTTACAGAGTTTTGTTTAAAAACACAAAATATTAATAAATAGATTATTTTTCCTCTTAAATTCTTAAGATAACAAGTCACAGTGAAGTTACTGAATCTTTTTTGTGCTTTTGGATGGTCTGTACACTGATTTCAGGTTTGCTGAAAAAAATACTTTTTTCAGTTTTAAAAGACTAGGATGGCGGAATCTTTCTTCTTTTTTATCCCTTGGTAAATTATGAATATTTCATTGGCTGTATTTGTGATCTGAAGTTTCAAACTCACATTTAGGAATTGTTAATCATATTTTTACAACATTAACTCTTATTTCTATTGGAAGTCACAGCATTTGCTTCTGGGGCTTCAAGATTTGCAAGTATGTCTAAGAGCTCACCTCCCACTAAATTGATGGGTACATAAGGTCACCACGTACCTGACACTGGAAAGGAGTGAAGAGAAACAGGCTGTCTAGAGGTCCCATTAGTTAGAAATTACAGGATTTTATTTATAAGTGCCTATGTAAAGATCTGCTGCATAAGAATTTTTCATGCTTTCAAAATCCAACCCACCTCTAACCCCTACCCGTTAACACATAGTTTTAATTTCTTCTAACTAGAAGTTTTCAATGCTTTCTAAACAAAACTCCTAGATCACGACCACAGTCTAAGTCAATTTTCAGTCCTCTCCTCTCCTTCGTTCCCCAAATCTCTATTTAAACCTCATCAGATTTTGTGAATCCCCTCTGGGGATTCTGCCATCACCCTCTGCAAGAATTCTGTAGGTTGCTCTGTCTGAGACCTCTCCTTGGACTTCTCTGAAGACACACACTCCTACTGTTTTCAGGTAAAGTTTAGCAACCCAGATGTAGGTGACACCAAAAATCTGCTCACAGTGGTTATATGAATGTGAATGACATTGATAAGTACTGAAGATGTTGCTTCTTTTCTTCTCTATTTTTTCTCATTTTTTTCTGTACCATTAAACCACCATAGAATTTATTTAGAACCACAGATTGAAGTTACATTAATTATCTTTTTCATTCAGTATTTGTGAACTTCAAATCTATGGTCATATTTCTGAGAAGTAAATTTAATCTCTGTCAGATAATGTCTTTATACTAGAAGCTCTCAGAATCAACTTCATAAATGTTACATCTCCAGTGGACCAAGTAGTGTTTGTCACACAGAATGAGTGCTAAAGCTCCAGGCAGCTCTCTAGCCTGAAGCTTATGTTGGACAAGACACAGATTATTAGTGGTCAAGACATGGGAAATTGCTGTACCTGACAGGTAACAGTGTGGGAAGTTGGCAGAAGCTACAGACAATGCTGTAAAGGTTTCATAGCTGGTTACACAGGGAGTTGTGAGTCTGTCTGTGCCAGTATTCACAGAATAAATAAATAAATAAGGAGGAGTCTTAGGTGTTCAGGGGACCAAAGCCTAGTAAAGCCAACAGATCCTAAATGTCATTTACCCCATATAAGGCTGAGATTTGACTATAGGCACCAGAACTAGAACCACAGGGGAAAACCTAGCTGGGCAGGTTGTGTGGGAGGAGACTGGCATGAAGAAAGGGAAGTACACTATAAAAAAGATTCAGAGCACAAAAAAATGGATAAGGTACCCAAAGTACCTACACAGGGCAGTGCTTGCTAGGAAGCCCAGCATGTGGTTACCATATGTGTAGCACAATAAAGCAAACCCATAGTTCTGACCTCAACACTAACCACCTATCTTCTACCTCAACCAGGGGGAAGCCAAGAAGGGAGCACCTGGATAGAAGGATGGAGAATTCTGGTATTGTCACATTAGAACCCATCTACCCATAGCAGAGTGTATGAGATATATTAATCTCACTGCTCTGGACCTGAGCCATTGTCTCCACTATATGCAGAAAATAACAATATGGGTACATACACTGGATTGTATTTGAAGCGTATATACAGTATTTTTGCTCATATTTTTTACCATTGCTGTGCGAAGACTGATAATTGGTTTTGGGTAGCCCTCATTCCAACTTCATTCTATACCCCACGTGAATTATAGCACTTTAGGTGTGGATACCTTGCCTGAAAACAGAAGTCCTTGCCATATAAAGATTATGCAGTTAAATAATCCTCAACTTGTAGCTTATCAGTATGTTAATGCTGAGAGTGACTTGCATAAATTCAATGTAAATTCAATAGAACATGCATAGGCAAATGTTTAGCAATACACCTGTACTTCTAATTTTATTAAGAAGTCAAGAAAGCTTCATAAAAATAAGCTTTTAATTCTGATATCCTGGCTAAATTTCAGCTTATGTAATTACACTCTGCTTGCTTCATTTTCCCTTGCATTTTTAATTAGATTCAACATTCTTGTGCTTTTGTCCTGAGCCGTTTTACAGTGTGGCTGTGCTCTATTAACCACTGCAGCATGATGCACCACAAATGTACTGCAGAGCTGGCTGCAGCAATTTCTTTCTATATAGCTTGCAATGTAAAAGAGTTTTGAAGCATTCCATGAAGAATAGTTCTCCACAAACATATGGACACTTAACACAAAATCAGTGTAGCAAGAAAAGGTTGGCCAGCCCCTGTGGTCCTGAGCCAATAAGCGCTTTAACACATGGAAAATTCTTTTGGCTTCATCTCCCAAGTGTAAGTATTTTGCTAGATTTGTGTTCAAAAAGAGGAAATTCTGTCTGATCTGCAATCAGGAGTGCTGGTGAGGATTCTGTACAGTCTTTGACACTAATCTCTCATTTGGAACACATTTCCACAATTTCTTCTCTCTCCATGCAAGACACGATGTTTCCTGCAGCAACCACACAGCTTTTCAGGGAAAGAAGAAAGTAAGCAATAAAGCAGATTACTGTATGTTCTCAGGGGAAAAATATTGTTAACTTTCACCTCACAATTGCCTTTATGCCAAAATCAAAATGTACCTCATCACTGGGAAAAAAAAAACAACCAAAAAAAAAAACAAAAATCAAAACATGGTAATCTCCAGTTGTAATAAATCTGTTCTTGCTATAAAGAAGATTTGAGAGCTCTGTGGCTGATCTGCCCATCCCTTTTTCATAGCCAATTTTATTAAATTAGATACTGAGACTAGTTAGTGGAATTCTACATTACCCTTGCTTTCCTTCTCTGAGTCCCATTTATTAAAAGTACCATGGATCATGATACCTTACCACAAAAATTCTAGCACTTATCACTTCTATTATCTTGCTTGGACTTCTGCATTCCTTTTACAATATATACTAGATTAGAAAGACAGACCCAGATCCCTACTAACTGTGTTACATTTCTCTCCATGGCCTAGTAATGTAACCCACAACTCAAAAGAATTCTGAAAATAAGATTGTTATTTAGGCAGTTGATTAACCAAAAATAGCATATACCCAAGAGGAACTTATTCTCAAGGAGCAGAACTTCTCATTTTTAATGAATGTGAAGATATTCTCCAAAAGTATGGAAAGAAACAGTATGGGGTACAAAGGATACAAAATCTGAGTGCTCCTTTACAAACATATACTTACCTCTTGCCTTCTCTACAGAGAAAGATACATCACTTTTAAACAAACACTGCTAGGGAACTTATATGAAATTAATTTAAAAATACTAAAAATTTTATTCTCTTAAAAATAAAAGAAAATGTCTTTTTTATTACAAGCAAATCACAATTAAAGACTGAAAAAATATAATTATTCTTTAAATACAATACTATAAGGTGTTCTCATGTGACGGTCATTTTAAGGCATTTAACACCAAAGGCTGAAGAACTAGAACTGACTGAAATATTTTTGAAATAATATCTTTTCAGAGAAGTGCAGAGATAGGTAACGTGAAAGCATTTAACAGGTTTGCATTGATTTTGCTTCACTGTCTGCTAGGCAACTGCTTCATTTAATAGCTCCAGTACTGATAGAACAGGTTCTGAAAAACAGCATTATAATCAACCTACTTCTGTATTGATGTGATGGGCCATAGGAGCCACACAATAGCAGACATAGCTTTAATGGGAGTCAAACGGTTCTCTTAGCCCTTGAGGCTGAGCCTAGGTATGAACAAACAATTGAATTAGGAATTAAAACATGCAGTTTCCTTTAATAGACTAATGGGACTACTCTTGAGAAAAACTCCGGCTCCTGAGAAGGGGTGTGGGAAAAGAAACTACTTCTGAATCTGTGTTTCAAAATAAATACACAGCTGCATTAAAGAAAATATTTAGTTGATCTTGGCATTTTATCTTCCGGCAAAAAATAGGGTCACAAATTTCTGGTCTCGTAATTTAACAGAGACATAATAATAATTACTACAAATGTGGGGCAATATCAGTAGAACAGTGTATTTGGAGGCACTAGACTGTTTTACTATGCACTGTTCTGTGATATTCTCATGCATTTCCATGCAATTTTTAAAGGTGAGTTTCTGTGGTTGCTTGTAGGAAAAAACTTATTTATTGTGTAACCACATTTTTCTTACACGGTTTTCCTTAATCAACTTCCAATTGTTCTTTGTATTGTTCTAAAAGAAGGCTTTTGTGAGGAGAAACAGAGAAAGCTGCTTGTAAAACAGAAAGATGATGCTCATTGCAACAATGAAGAATTAATACAAACCCTGACAATGCCTGGAAAATCTTGGGTCAGAAACAGAAACTCATCTCAGTGTATGTGCTGCCACCATGTGAACCTACCCACAGAGACTTTTCTAACCAACCCAATCACGGTGGGAATGGAAACTATGAGACAAGCAGCTCTAGCCTAATCTCCCCTTGGCTGAGACAGATATTAGTAGCTAATTCTTCGTCTTGATTTTGCCGTTCTTGCAGCCTTACAGTGATTTCAAAATAAAATAATGTTTGATGGTTGTGATTATAAAATAAATCTTGCACAATAAGGAATTATTATAAGTTTTAATATCTACACTTATCTCTCACATCACAAAAAGATAGATTTTTTCATTTTAACAGAGAAACTTTTCTTTTTAAAAAGCCAAAAAGCATATACAGGCCAAAAGTTTCAGTCCTAGAGATCTCGCTCTCTTAAGTTGCAAGCAAAAAAAATTTGAGATTTCCTGTCTAGAAAACAATGTGCAATAATTGAAGAGAGATAATCCATTCTACTCTAGGTATTACTAAGCTAAAAACTAATATTTTCCGTGCCCAATACTCAGTTAAAAAAAAAGTAGTAAAATATAAATACCACAATTATATAAATATTATATAAAATAAATAACTCTATAAATAATGCAATTATATAAGTCACAATATATAAAAAATATATCTATAATCTATATATTTATATATAAATATATATATAAAATATATAAATATTCCTAAAAATATAAAATGTAAATATCACAATTCATACTTTTAACTCTATTTCAAAGACACAATGTTCTCCTTGTTACCTGAATTTGCTGCTATAAAGATTTCCTATTTCCTTGTTAGCAATACTCCAGTCAGTAGTAAGTCAATATTTTTTTTCTTTTTATCAATAGATCTCAGACCAAAAGAAAAAAAAAGAAAAACAAAACAAACAAACAAACAAAAAAAAGGAATCAAAAAACCCCCCAACAGCAAATCATTAAAAACGGTGATGGTGAAAACAAAACCTAAAATCACAAGTTTTTAGATCAGTTTGGTCTTATTTGAAAGCTTGTGTTCAGTTTTTCAAATGGAAAATCTCTTCTTGAAGGCAGTTTTTAGGTTTATCATTCTTTTACAATTACAAGTTTTGAGTGTAGAATGTTAAAAAAACCCCCAAACCAATGCAAAAAACTAACCTGTTCTGTACCTTGAGTGCAAGCTAATAAAAACATTACACAAGGGTTTTTTTGTTTTGTTTTTGGCGTTGGTTTTGGTTTGGTTTTGGTTTTGGTTTTGTTTTGTGTCTGTGTTTTTTGTTGTTTGTTTTGGGTTGGGTTGGGTTTTTTGGTTAGGTTTTTTTGCTTGATCGTTTGGTTTGGTTTGGTTTTTTGGTGTGTTTTTGGTTTTTTTTTTGTTTGTTTTGGTTTGGATTTTTTGAGGGGGTGGTGATCGTGTTTGTTTTTTAATTCACCCTAGAAAAAAAATGTGGCTCAAAAATGAAAGCATATTCCAAGTATTTGCACCTTAACTACAGCTATTTTCCCTTCTTTAAACAAGTTGAAGGTCTGTCTCATGAATTTTAACTCTATCTTTATGAACTAGAAAACACGTTTTATACACAGGATGGATGTTTGCCAGTTTATCTCTGTTTTCAATACTGCAGCTGATCACCAGCCCTGCTTCAGAGCAATAAATTGTCTGAAAACTTGGTGGCAGCCAAGCTGTGACCACTGAAGTTCTGGGATGCTGTGGTTCACAGTGAGAAGCAGCTCTGCTTTGAGTCTAATCCCAATGGCAAAATATCTTTAATTAAAATGCAAGCTTTGGATACTTCTAAGTGTTAATTACTATATTTGTAAATACACAAGAATGTCATGGACTTCTTTTTTTTTGCTGCTGTTGACTGAAAAATCCCTGCAGTTTATCATATTTATTATCCTTCAAATGTACATAAGTATACTTTTGAAATACATTAAAAATGTGCAGTGCAGATATACAATCAAGTAATGCACTGCAGCACACAATGCATTACAGAACACAAAACCCTGGAAGAGACTTTCCTCTCTTTTATTTTTCTTTTTTCTTTTTTTTTTCTCTTGGTGTTAATACTCCTGAAGAACGTAACTGAGATTTCTCACATCTAAACTTCACAAACATAGGGATTTTTCACAGGAAAGCACAAATGATCAGGGGCCAGCCAAGAGAATGGTAGTCTATGTTGTACAAATGAATAATAACATTTGTATTTCATTTATTGGTAGGATCCCTGTGTAATTTTTAATTTTATTTTCTCAGGTGCCCTAAAATTGTGAAAGTTAACAGATGACAGTGTGTAAGACAGACCATGACTATGTGCAAGTAAAATAAAATAAATAAAATAAAATGCATGTTTAAGGTTTCTATTTTGATCAAATAATTGCAAAAATATTAGGTGTTGCTTTCTTTATTCCTAAATATATTCATCTAAGTATATCTAAGAAAAATAAGTAAATATCTAGTACTCAGAATAAATACATTAGATTTTTTTTCTAAATATGAATGAGAGGCTACCCAGAATGTGACTTGTCTGTTCAGTTTATTATAATCAGCTATTTCTGTTGGACTTTGCCAATCTTATTTTTACACTAGGTTTTCCTTCAGCATATGTAAAGGCCAGGATTGTGGAAAGAAGTCTTTCTTTTGTGTAAGAAACATATAAGGTTCCTGACAAAATGGAATGATGATATTCCAGTTAAATGGGATAGAGTATGTGTAAACACAGTGGGAATCCCCATCAAAGAAGTTTTACCACAGACCCTGAATAAGATCACTTTACTTAATGTGCTTTGTTTCACTGCTCAGAAGAAAGTTCAGGATATGATTTTTTCAATAAAATATGCAAATATGGAGCCCAAATAAATGAAATAGTGAAAAGTCAGATAGCAAGAGGTGAGAGACTGACAATTATTAAACACAATAGATTTCTTACTTATCTTTTATTCCACTTGACCCTTGACAGAACTGATTCTCCCCTTCACACATATTCTTAATCCTTTTCCACATTAATTGGACTTCAAATGGTACAGCTGGACAGCTTGTTAGAGATTACTTAATGCACTTGGAAGGCATATAGCAAAAGAATGTACACTTCATATATTCTATTACAAATTCAATTCCAGCTGAGAGAACATGAAGTCCAGCACTTTAGTCAGCTAATGGAAAGAGCCCTATGTTTTCTGACACTGTTTGCAATGCAACATCCCATCTACCAGCTACACTCACCAATTATAAATATCCCTAAATTAGATAATGCACATTAACTCTTTAGCAGGTGTAGTGTAGCACTTAACTTTTCTCTCAGTACTGCCTCAGACTAGAAAAATAATACAGTCTTAAAAGTGCCAATGTATACTTTAAAACATTCAAACTTCTCCAACAAGAATTGGAAAAACACTTTTCAATTCAAGTTATTACTGATTTTTTGATTGCTTAGATATTTTACACCCATATTCTGATATGTGGCTTTGCATATCTTATTTTCCTTTAATTAACTGTTTCCTTAAAAAAAAAAAAAAAACCAAAAATAAAAGAGATTGTTTTAATATCAGCAGTTTCTACATGTTTTTCACTGTTACGGCATCCATGAAACTTCACATGGATTTCCATTTTATGCCATGAAGGTCAGCAAAATACAAATGGAGACTCAACCCTTAGACACAAGATTCAATGTCAAGTCTGTCTCAGTCTGCTGCTGACTTTTGTGAATTGCAAAGAGAAATTCCTCCACTTTACATTTGTTGGTTTTCATACATGGTGCAAGCTAGAAAACATTCTTGCATGCATTCAAAAACTCCTTATGAGCAGTTACCAGTAGAAATATTGTTCATTACTGATGACCAAAATGACAAACAAGATCACTTTCTCCTTTTCCAAAGATACACAATTACATCATTAGGGGAAATACTATTGAATATGAAAAATATTTGTTAAGAGAATATAGCTGATTTTTTCTGACCTTTCTCATTCAAAGTAAAATGTATGGCTTTTAAAAGATGTCCTTGCAACATGATTTAAGTAGACGTTGGAAAGGTTTGAACATATGCTTACCAAACCAAATTAATTTTTTCTTATTGTTCTTCTGTAAAATAAATCAGCTGAACTAAATTTCCAGTGTGTTTTAATTCTTTTTAACACGTGTTTATAGAAAGTGCTAAGGTAAGCAGGAAGAGAAGCATACAAATACCCAAACTAGAAACTTTCCAAAATTTTTCAGTCTTATCTGACCTTGGTAATCCTTGTCCTGCCGATCAGAAGGATTAGTCAAACTTCATTTTGACAAAGAGACTGACAAATTGTTGCTATAGCAAAGACTAATACCTACAATTGATTGCATTGTCACTATAAACTGTTGCCATCCAGACCATTCCTCATATCCAGAGGCATATTTCAAGTGTTTATTTTGCAATAAAAGACCCTTTAAAACACTATATCATCTATGAGTAATGATGCCTCAGACTCTACAGAGAAAAGCAATCTCTCCAATGTTTGATTCTGGGAAATCATACAGAAAAAAAAAAGGAGGGAAATAGTTAAATGGTTAAATATGCAAATTCATAAGGGATCTTTTATTTCACAAATATATTTAGCATCTTCTCAGTCACAGATACATTTGAAATTGTAGCTTTTTCTTTAATCTTGAATAAATACTACTGTAATAATATGGAGGCTGAGACTATTAACTCTCCAAATCTACATATTGTTTTGAGATCACTGAGAGCACTGCAAAAGTTTACAGTCTAGTCAAGAGAGAGGTAGTGGAATAGTGACACAAAGAAGATGAGGGGCAATGGGATGGAGAAGAAATCTGTGCCTTCACACTGGATGTTTGTGCAGGTGGTGTGATTATTCTTTAGTCTATTCATCAGTAGGATGCCTAAACACAGAAATGAGGTTCATATAAGATGCAGATTTTGATTGAAAATTATAGAATTCCCACATAATGTCTATATTTCTAATTTTTTTGTTATTGAAAGAGATTATTAAGGCCTTTTTGAACTGGGATGTGGGCCAGCACACTTTCAAGTATATGAGCACTAGAGAAGCAGAATAGAGTTGCTGTAGGGGTTCCAAAACAATTGTGATACATCTCAGGTATCAAGGCAAAAATTTTTTCATGTCTTTAACAGATATCAATTGTATTTGAATTGCTATACCAAATTTCCATCAGTTATACCCACATAATCCTATAGTGACTGGTGTTGGAATCAGCAGGGTCACACAAAAACATCCAGTGAACAATACAAATAGAACAAGTTAATAAAAATCATAATCTCGTCTCAATTCATGAATTGAGACAGGTATATTGACTGAGTATAAAAGATGACTGACATTCAGTGGGTCCCTTAGAACCTTAATGTCCCCATGACTGCAGAGTACAATTTTGACTGGAGAAAACGTACGTTTTCCCTCTTGAAACTTCAAAAGCTATCAGCAGGAGGAAGCTGGAAGGCTTTTATAAAACTCTATTCACTGAGTATACATTGTTTGTTATCTTAATGGTATCTATGAAACACTGTGAATCACTATCTATCCCTATTAAATCTACTTTCATATTTCTTCTCTCTTCTGCTCTCTCTGCTCCATCTGGAGAAGTTGATGAGGCTGAATAAAGACTGTAATAACAGGATTTAATGGGTATAGTATCTGTAGGTAGACAAGGTCATAAGTGTTGTGTAAGTAGCGGCAAAGGCAAAGGAAAGAAGCATGGTCTTAAATCAAAACCTGCCACCAATCTATTGTTAATATCCTCAGAAAGTGGCTTCCTTCTTGGGTGAAATTCTTTGTTTGTAAAGAAAAATATTAGATTGTTGGTTCTGTAATCTTTTTCCATTAATTGTTCGTTGTTTGTTTTGCTTAGATGTTAAATCTTTATAAAGGTGTAGATTAAGAAAGCCAGCTTTTCAACTAATTTTCTGTGAGGAATTTATTATTTTAAATCCTTTGGAAAATCTCTTATTTTATAGAATCTTAGAATAGTTTGGCTTCGAAGGAGCCTTTAAAGGTCATCCAGTTCTACATTCTTGCAGTGAGTAGAGACAACATCAACTGATCAGGTAGCTCAGAGCTCCACCCAACTTGGGTTTGAATGTTTTCAGGGACAGGGCACCTCCCATCTCTCTGGGAACCCCATTCCAATGTTCCACCATTCTCATTGTAAACAACTTTTTCCTTATATCTAGTCTAATCAGCCATCTTTTAGCTTAAAACCATTACCCCTTGTCCTATAAAACAGGCCCTGATAAAAAGTTTAAACTGTGGCTAAACAAACCTTCCACAAGAGAATTCAGTGCAGTCTGGAAGTTATTTCACGGATGGTATCAGCTGTAAGCAGTGTTGTCAACTTGGCATGTGACATTAAGTTTGTTCTAATACATGAATTTGAGTATTTTATATTTAAGTGATTGAGTAACCATCATTTTTCCTGAGAAATAAATTTCTAGTGTATGTTTCTCCTTTTTAAATTCTTATCCTGTCATATGGAAATATCAGCAGAACTTAGAATCCATCGAGTCCAAGAACAAAGCACATATATTTGGACAAGTTATTTTATTGATAGTGCTACTAAAACAATAGTAATAAATTGCCCAATTACAAATATACCAATTTTCACATATAGCCATTTTTCTTCTCCTCCTCTACCTTTTCTTCCTCCTCTAGCTCACAAACATGAATCTTCATTTTTTCCTGTAAAGCCTTGAACCAATACTGTTCTTGAGCCAGACTGTTCTTTCTCTTCCCTGCTACAATTACTTTGTCCACCTCTATCTCCCTTCCATCTCTCAATAATTGTTGCATTCTCCTTTCCACCTCGTGGCTTTTTCCCAGGCCTTTTCCATCCCCTCAAAATTTCCTCTTCTCTTTCAGCTGAGGTTGTTCTGCTCTTAAATTCTGACACAGTCAAGTTTTTGGTGTAAGTTTTGTTTCCACGTATCTCAGAAACGTAAGGGAAAAAAAAAGGCATATATTTGATCAATATTCAATTTACTCAAAAGTTTTTAATATTCAGCATTAGCTGTGCAAGTGAGTTCAGTGAAAACCCACTAAAAACATTGGACTATTAGCCCATCTTAGCACTAAAAGTCATCAACACAAGGACTAAAGTGAACCTATACTAGAATAAAGTCAGAAATAAGAATTACAGCCAAATAATGATTGATTTGAAAGAGAAGATATTAAATGAAAGGAAAATAATTATATTTGATGTAAGCATAAATAAGAAGGGATCAAACAAAATATTGGAATCATAACCTCCTAATAAAGTATTCACTTCATTTCGGTTGTGTACTTTGTAAACATAAAATATCCTACTTGGCATTTTTTGGTTGATTAATTCTCTCCAAGTGTAAGTCAGGCACTTTCACTTGCATGCTTCAACACCCATATTCATCAGTCAAGGCATTACATAATTTTTTCCCTCCCATTTTCAGCTACCAAGAGCTGAGCTAAATATATGGGTACACAAGAGAGGGGTAAAACATCCTCCCAATCTGTTTATTACAGTAACTGCAGATAATACAGTAGCAGTGAGTAATAATAATGAAACAGATCCTTTGCTGGTCTAGTGATTTCATGAGCAAGGTTGATTGCTGATGCTGATGCTCTGGTTCTATATTTAATTAGTGACTCATTCACCCCTAGTGAAGACATCAACTTGCTGCACAAAACAAATAGAAAGAGGAGCAGTATTTCCAATGTATTAGGGAACAAGCAAGACTACCTCCATTCTTTCTCTGTGTATTTGAATTTTCTGGTAGTACAGTTAGCCAAAAAATGCATCCTCATGACACCTGGTGAAATCAATAGGAAATCTGAATCATCATTTTAAAAGTTCTTTTATTAAGTCAGTGGGTTTGATTCTTTACTTTTTAGGTTTTTTTGGGGTTGGGTTTTGTTTGTTTGTTTGTTTGTCTTTTCCCTCTTACCAGATATGTGATTTTCTTCCTCTGACAATGATACTTCTATATCCTGGTCAATTCAGAACAAAGGAAATATTTCATATTCTTGCATGAACACTGCAGAATGGATTTTTTTTTCCTTTTGTGTCTTTTTTCCCCTAGGACTGAGTGCAACACTACAGTCTGCTAACTTCCCAACTGCTGCAAGTGTTTACTGTACAATCCAATAAACTTCCTAAGATCCTTAAATTTGCTGAGTTTCTGAGCACTCTGAATGTTGAGGTTAAACTAACTCGCATTTGCATTATTTATGAATATTTTATTATAAATCAGAAAATTCCACAATAAACTTCAATCAGCACTCCAAATGTTTCTATGGTTTAGAATGTAAACCGGTTTAAGGTACACACTGTGTACTTTGGTCTCATATATTTCTCCATTAATAATTTAACTATTGAATGCTGTCATTATTGAAGTAGACATGGAGTGTCTTCTTTTTATAAAATTGAGAGTGATTTCTTATCTCTACCCATTATTGCTGGCAATATATCGAACAGTTAATCAGATTATTTCCTTCATCAGCATGAATATTTTAATTCTGAGTAGAGCAGATTTTTTTTTTTTCTTCAGTCAAGGACTATATGTGAAATATTTGAGACTGAGAAAAAGCAACTCAAAAGTTACATAGGTTCAATTATTTTAGGTTTTTATCCCTAAGACTAGTCTTTGGTGTACTTCTTATTGTGAAGAAACAGATATAATTTGATTTAATTTAAAAATATATTTTTATGCTATATTATTTTCTGTAAGAATCGGGGAGTAAACCACGCTCATAAAAATGATAATAGCTTTTTAAAAAAATCTAATATAGAATACACCAAGATCAAAGGAAGAAACCCTCATAGTTTTCAAAGGTACCAGAGTCAAGTAGCCTGTTTTCCAGTGATGAACCATCCATAGAACTCATCAGAAGACTAAAGTTATTAACAAAACTGAGATGCCACCAGATTACTTGACAGCAAGAGAAGTCAAAAGGAAAAAGACTGTACTTTTTAAACACTATATAATTTTTATTTTTAATAATTTGTGAAAAGTTAGCCCTGGAAGTCATAAGTTATACATTAGGAGCTTTGAAAGTGTTGTTTTTTAAATCACTATTCAGCAGTGTACAGTATCTTGAGACAAAGAGAAAAAAGTAAGAATACTTAAGCAGCTTCTAGGAACATTAAGTGAGAGTGCCAGAAACATGGAAAGGTTTCTTGAAACATATTTTCAATATGTTGAGAAAACGAAGGAGTTTATATTCACATGAATAGCTCTAGGCTTTATATAAGTAAACTTTACCTTTATATGCTTAATAAAATACATTTTTGATAAAGACTTCTAAATCTTTACACAATACTGTTGTGTATCAAAAATACCAAAACAGATGGTCATAAATGACTCCTCCAAGTTGGTACCTGTTCAATAAATCTAAATCTCTAAACTAAAGCCTATACAACACTGTCTATAATTCTATGTGACACACTGTATATGTTGCTGATTAAAGCAAAAAATAGTACTTTAGCAGTAAGCTTATTTTGCAGTTTTGTCTTTGAGTTCCTTTTTTTCTTCAGCTCATAAGTCTTTCAATGCTTAAGGCTTTTTATAAAGAATAAAGATCAACAGATTTGGTGGACATGATGAAATGTAATATAAGTGAAATAAGTGAATATAAGTGAAATATTTAATATACAGCAGTTTAATAACTGGAGTGAATGTAGATCTATGTTGCCATAAAAGAAAGGACAGGAAATATTGGGGAAATTACAAGGTAATCCGCCTCAGCCAGCGTCCAGAGTTAGATGTACCAATCTTTCTTGTTGCCTTGTAAAATAGAGTGCTTGTCTTTAAGGTAGACAGACAGAAAAGTACAAGTCAGGATAAAGGATGCCATTTATAGCCCTGCTAGACAACTGATAGGTTCCGTTTGTGTTTAATTTAATTCCTTCTCCCTTTGAATAGACTAATATGGGGATCCTAGCAAAAATAGAACTTGTCAAAGCAGAACTTTCCACATTTTCAGGGAACTAGCATTGAACAAGTACCTCTTATTTAAAGAATCTTCAAAACCATACACAGCTATCTATATTCCCTGATTTGAATACTGTCAGCCTCCACTATATGCCACCAGATGACTGATATCTAGTAGAGTTTTCAGTTGCTTTATTCAAAGATTAATTTTTTTTTTTTTTTTTTTTTAAATTTTAGAAATCACTATTGGAAACATCTCTGCTGGAGCACAACTGAGCTATTCATCATCTCACTTTGGTGCAGAAACCAGAGACCAGACTAGGACAGGGTCGATGTGTGCTGGGCTCTCACTGGGACGTTCAGGCAGGATATTTATCAGATTTTTGCATCTAGACACATAAATTACATAGATTTCCTTGTCTGGTTAGGGCCAGTGGACTTCATGTCAGGAATTCCAATTAAAAATTATTTTGGTTTTTATCCATTTCCAAAACTATATTTAAGATTATTTATTTCAATAATCACTAATTTTACTTTCTTATCTTTCCTATCCTATCTTATCCTTGCACAACCTTTTTAAAAGTCTCAAAAGTTGAATTATAATGTAAAACATTCTAACAATTTAATTAAAGACCGACTGACTTTTTAAAGTCTGGGGAAATTTTTTTGTTATTTCTGACATTTCAAAATGATAAAACTAGCAGAAATGGCAGCTACTAACAAAGATCATTCTGTAGTCTTTCCTTATATTTATTTTATAATCCTCTGTGGTTCAACACAGTAAGGTTTTTTTTAATTATATCTCTCAAAAAAAAGCGAAAGAATAATTTTGCACCTTCTGTAATACCTCACTAGAGACGCGGCTTTCTTTTGCCTTACACTTTTACCCTCTTCACCACAGATTTTTGTCAAGGGAAAAGCCTGATCTAGTGGGTAAAAACTCTTCCCTGTGAGGGTGGTGAGGCCCTGGCACAGTTTGCCCAGAGAAGCTGTGGCTGCCCCATCCCTGGAAGTGTCCAAGGCCAGGTTGGATGGGGCTTGGAGCAACCTGGTCTAGCGTAAGGTGTCCCTGCCCTTGTCAGAGGGTTGGAATGAGAAGATCTTTAGGTCACTTACAATCCAGGCCTGTCTATGATTCCATGGTCACCCTCCTCTTCTGTGGGACTCAGTTGTATGTGCCAAGATTAGATATAGCTCCAAAGTCCTTGGAGCATAGTTCCAGGCTCTTGAGGGGTTTAGATACTGTGTCAATGAAATATTCTCTTCAATGAAGGACAACTGAAAGGTGTGAAAAGGACTTATCACACAGGAGAATTTCAAAAGCAGTCTTTTCTTAGAAACAAAACTTAGCCCTGTCATGAGGATGCATATAGAATGAAATGTTTCAAAACAATATCTTCCATTCCAAACATTGCACTTAAATTAATTTGTCAGTTAATAATGCGGATGGAAGAGATTCAATAAACTTCATCTGTTAAAAATATTCCCTTACACAGGAATTTCTATGTAATTATAATTATTTTTTTCTGAATAAAAGCTACAGGATTTTGCTACTGAACAGTTGTTTCTATTAAGGAACCATATTTTAAAGCTGTTTTTCAATCAATCCTTCATTTAGTGCTTCAAATTCATGCCTGAACTACAAACAAATAAGCAATCCCAGAGAAGCTAGTGGCATTCTAAAGATGTTTCAGATTAAGTATCTGTACAAGCTCTTACTCACTGAGACCCCAAAAGAGAAATATAAAGAATTACTTCAGAGATTTTCAGATACCCATATGTGATTCAGAGAAATCATAAAGGCTGCCAGTGTCCCAGCTGACCAAGCATCTTCCCAAGGCAGTGATAGAAACAGTGAATTCCTTTCCAGTTCCATTTGTTCAAGATATGCCCATTAGCATTTACATAGTTCATTTACAAAAGATCATGATTTAAACCAGTGTTAAATGTGAGACAATAGGAGCACTGCTAATGTATTACAACATTTATGTGTTTTTACAGCAACTGTGGTGGTTTTATTATTCCTTGTGCCTCAACCGGGGCCCACAGGCATTTATTCACACCATCCAATAAGGGATTGCTCTGGAATTGACTGCTCAGGAGACTTGTCTGCCCACAGGAAATCCCAGGCACCTCCCAAGACGGGACAGTAATGACAGTAAAAATGAAATAGTTCAGCAGTGATACAGAACAGGAAGACTGAGTCAATGGTGAGAACATGAGTGTTCATCCTGAATTCAAAACGAAATCAGATTAAACTTTAATTTCAAAAACCTTAAGCTTCATACTGGTAATTTTCTTTAGTTCTGGCTTGATCAGATAAATTCAGAGCAAATTGACAAAATAAAATTAGGTCAACTTTTTGATTTATATAAATAAGGACTGTAAATATCCACAGAAGATGGATATTATTGATGTTTCAGTTTGTTGGGTTTAGTTTGTTGTTTTTTAAAATCTAGACCAATCTAATAGCCCTAACACCAGAGACTTTACCCTTACATAATCTGATTCCAGTTAAAATCCGAAGAACGAGAATGAAATGGTTAAACAACTCTCAAAGTCTATTTCCATGGTATATATAACCAACATGCATACTTAAGTTCCATCTATCAATGTATATAGCCTTTTTATATAGAAAAAAAAAACATTTTTTAGTGATTGCACTTCAACTGATTACCTAAGATAAATTCCAATATTAGATTTACAATAAAATATTTTAAAGGGTGAATAAATAGAAAATATTAGGAAACTGTCTTCTCTGAGATGGCATATTGAAAATGCAGTTACCTATATTTTACACCAAAAAAAATTCATATGAAATTCAATACCTTGCTGAAATACTGATAAATAAATTATGATTCTTTTACTGTTATCCATTCCACTTATTTAAGACTAGTGCTCCTTTAAATATATAAACTATATATAGTGGAGGTCACCATTGTCCCAGAGGGGAAATAAGATCAATACAATCCTAAAAGGTTTCTTCAACTAAAACATATGGCATCAAACTTGCTCTAGTTTTTTTAAAGAGTTGAAGGATTCTCTGCAGGAGATTGAATCCTATTCCAGTCCTTTCCTAATCTATTTTGCTTTTTTGTCTCTTTGTTGTTAAAATATTGATTAATTTCTTCACACGTCTAAATAATTATTACTTAATTTACATTGTGTACTACTTTATGCAAGCTAGGATATGTAAGGTGGGGTAGGCTATTTACTTTTCTGCAGGCTAGGTCACTCTACTTGCTTCTCTAGTGAAACCAAAGTATTAATTCAATACTATTTATCTTAGTGGAAAGGGGTTTTCTGCAATTTAAAGAATTTTATTTATCTTGCTTTTGTTCTTAATAGATCTCTAATAACACCTCAACATCCTTCAGCATTAAGAAGTATAAACATTAAACAAAATAGTTTAGCTAGTAACAAACATAGGTGGGTAGACATGGTGCAAAGCACTGCACTAAAACTAACTGGTATTTTCAGAACAGTAGATTATTACAAATGCATATATAACTGTAATTTTATCTGAAGAAAAGAAACCCAGCACACTCAAAACAAATTTTAACTTTTATTTAAAAAAAAAACCCCAATTTCTAAAGATAAAAATTGTGACTGTATCCATCCTACCCCCAAAGTGACTTCTGGTGTATGTAAATATTAACCCTCCTTTTAATAGAATTTATAAGTATACTTACACCAAAGCTTTGTTCACATAAATATTTCAAAATGAAAGAAAATAATGCATCTTATGTCTGGAAATGTATTTGTCATCTCATCATTTCTGTTCATAAGTAAAGAACCCCCACAGGAGCAGGGTTTCTAGAAAACAGGAGTATGACCTAAGGACATGAAGCTGATACAAACCAGAGTGTGACTGTGCAATCTTGGACTCAATAATGGTTTGGGTTGGAATAGACCTTTCAGTTCATCTGGTTCAGTTCACCTTCTGCCATTGCCCATGAGAGCTTCCACTAGGCCAGGCTGCTCAGAGCTCCATCCAACTCGGCCTTTAACACTTCCATGGATGGGTCATCCACAGCTTCCCTGGATATCCTGTTCTGGGGATAAATAGACAGTTCATCCAATCAAAGAATCACAAGATCTGATTCTATATAAACAGGAAAATCTTGAGGAACAAGGAAAGGACTTCCAGCTCCTGTTCAAAAAAGCTGCAAAGGTGAATGCAAATTCCTGTATGTAAACCTGTAAGAAAGGAGTCGATGGGACTGAACAAGTCTTCTCAACAACAATTGAATGCAGATATCTTGACTGATGGCTTCTTTTAAATACAAGTGAATAATACCAGAGGTTTTGCCTGTCCTCAGATGCTTTAACATCAGTTTTCTTCATCTCCAGTGCTGCTTTATTGTTAACTAATCTTTAAACCCTGAAAATTTCTTTAACTCATCAAGGTGTGTTCTCTCTTCTTCCTCCTTCACCCCAGAAGGTCTTGCAAACAGAATGATTTATGCCAAGACAGTGAAGTGTGTTTTTATTCTGAATGCCAGATTTACAAGTTCTGTGTACTTATTCATGGATACTTTCATCTCTCCATGCTAAATGGGATTATTTTATACTTCAAAGCTTATATATCTTTCTTTGGAAAAAAAAAAAAAGCAACAAAAAAAAGGAAACCAAATTCTTATATTCTTGAACATATATATATGTATGGGAAAGCTTGATGTTAAATTTCACAGAAATGTATGACCGAGCATGACCTTATTGAAAAATGTAAATTTTTGATTTAATTTTTGATGCAAATTAGTCAAGTGTATGATTTTTTTTTTCTTTTTTGCTCTACCCTACACCTATTTATGATATTTACTGAATTTTTAATAATCTACTAAGTTGATAAGCTTTAAATATATACGGGAATCTTAAAAGTATTTAACTGTTGACTAAAAAGCATGAACTTACCAGCTAAAGCTGTCTTTTAAGTACAAATATCTGATCCTTTTTGCCTGACAATTCTGTTCAATACATCTGAAAAAATCAGTTTTGGTCAGACAAATTCTGGAGACACGCATAAGACCAAAGATATGTGTCCTAAAGACATATTCATAATCCATTTTTTAATCTAATAAACAAATGAAGTCAAATATTCTATCTGTCTGAGCCTGCAGATTTCATGAAAGAACTAAAAAAGCCAAAACTTAAGGATAAACAGATCTAGAAAATGAAGTAAGTCTATATAAGCTTCATGGTGACTGAGTCCTCCTACTAATTCACTAAAATGTGTATTTATACAGAGGATAAACTACAAGCCAAAAATTTTAAAGCATTCCCTTGAAAATATAAAACCCAAGAGCACTTTACAAAAACATTTAAAATGTCAGAAAATCAGTTACAAGTTTTTCACTGTAGTTGTGATTACCGTGGAGAATGTGTGGGGTTGACTGAAGCTCTGCTGTTATTGAATAATGTTCTGATGTAATTAACCAACCTGTACTGGTGGCAGACCTAAAGAAGGCTTCCTATCCCTTTGGATTTGCATCAGCAAGATGAATCTGAGAGACTTCATTAGTATTAATACACTGTGTGGTCATGCAGCTGGAAAAAGCAATCATCCACTGTCTCTCATGCCATAAGCCTCGTTGGATCCCCCTGAGTCATAGCAAATTTATGAAGAGTAGAAATGTTTGGCTGCTTATCAGACATACTGGAATATTTAGTTATATGAAGAGCTGAGCTAGTCAGTGGACAATGTGGCAAAAAAACACTGGAAGACAGCGTTCATTTGACAGTTCCTCAGTTAGATTCATTTTATCAGCCCCTTAAGATTGTTTCTAGCCTCTCCAGAGACTCGCTAATTTGAACAAAGGAGAATGAGTTCTAATCAAAATTTTTTATATAGAATATGTTTCTTACTGAGAAATAATTCTCAGGAAGATGTTTCCCCGAGGTGCTCAGGACTCTTTTGAAACAAGTGCTGCTCTGGTTACCCTAATCCAAACTCTGTGGGGCTCACCTGCCCAACCAGAACATGCAGTCCCTGAGCTGGTTCAGGCTTTTGGGATTTGCCCACCACACTTGGCTGTGACAGAGCCAGGCTTTCTTTTCTACCAGCTGCTGAACACCAGGCACTGTACAACTAAGAACCTCAAATGACAATCAGCAGCCACATTACAGCAACTTATTCCTGACTACTTGGCTAAAAAAATAGCTTACTACCAGAATTAAGATTGCTCTTTTCCACACAGGTATTTGTGTCTTTTCCTAGTGCTTTCATCACGTATAGAATATCACCTCATGTTGTCATATAAATTTGTTTTAATTCAGTCACTTCCTTAAATGACATTGGCCAAACATTTCAGTGGGATTTCTCAATGCACCAGTGCCTCTGGGACTGTTTGTTTACAGCATGCCAACAGCATCTTAGAAAATATAAGCATCAGAGAAATTCTACATCATTCCTTCACTTCACAATACAGTGAAATATTGCATAACATTTTTTATGCATGGTATCTTGCAAAGACCAGAAGGGAACACAGCACATATATCTGGAACTAAAAACATGTTGTTAATCAAATTAATGCTTTAACAGTTTAAAAGTGTGTATTAGGATATATAGAAAATTTCAACAGCAATACCTTTTTTTCTTTTATTTGGTTTAAAGCCCAATCCAATATCCACCAATTTTCCTTGGTATTGTGCTCATCCTTCCAATGTCCCTTACATCCTATACTTGACAATTTTTGCTATTTCTTACACCAACATTCTCCCTTACTCCTTGGAGCCCAGCTCAGGGCAAGGGCATCCCAGCTACTCCCTGGGACCTGCATGGGTAGGGAAGCCAACAGCTTATCACCTTTCTGCTGGTAATGGCAAGTGACTTCAACACCACTGTAACTAATAAATCAGTTAATACTTATATAGTATTAAGACAATTCTGGTTCCTGTTCACAGTCTTAGTGTTAAAAAAAAATAAAAAAGCAAAACTAAATGAAAAACCTATATCTTGTCCTATGAATAAAAATAAGAACTATATATTTTTTCACAATGTAATGACTCTTGAATATCAAGTAGGGCAATTATTACTCTGGTGTCTCTTAAAAATTAGCTAGAATATATTAAAACTATGTTTTCAATACCAGCCATTTGAGTTGTGTCTTAAGAATTTATGATGGTTTTAGACCCGTAGAAGAGATTGGTTGAATATTGGACTAGAATCTGGTCATAGAGTGCTATCTACTAATGATAATTTAAAGTGAAAAAAAAGTGACATTATATATCCCTTTGAAATTCTTCTCTGTTATAATATGAAATAACTTAAAGCCATTGTGAAATACACATCATGCACTATGTTTTCCATATTTATTAGAATGGAATAAGCCTGCCACCGATAATTACAGACAAAACTGATGCCTTTATGAGTCTAACAAGGGAATTGCTGAGTATTTGCTTAAGTGCCAATTAATTACCATTGATGTTAGATTTTATACCCTGATGACCTATTTAAAGTAACATTAATTATAACTAAGTAACCTCTATATTATATTGTCACACGAGGTTAAAAGCTAAAGACCTCCTATGGAAACAAAATTAATACATTGCTACGGTCACAGCACATGTCCAAAGGATCAAGTATTAAAATTTCTTCTGGGACTCTCAAGACAGAATAAACATTTGCAAATAGGAAAGCAAATAGATCACATGTACCAGCAAAAGGGTAGAGGATTCAATTGCATTAACAAATATAAGCTGAGGAAGATTCTTAAACAAAGCAGCCTCACTCTACCTTCCCACCACTACAGAGGAAGAAAAATATACTGAATACTACAAGTTCAACATGTGGAAGAAAAGCTTTTTGAATGATGGATTTTTTAGATCCATACTCACAACCTTCACTCGCACTGCTGATACTTAGTTTGCATATTTTAATACAAGAATCAAAAAATCATGTTTTATTCTGTGATTTTGCTAGAGAATCATGAGAAAATTTTCAATGCAACTTGGTTAATACTGGAAAAGATCAAAACCCAAATTAATATTGTTTTGCTGTCTTTACCATGTGTACTACAACTCCCATAAATGCTAACGGTATTTACTACAGGTTGAAAGAAGACTGGTTGTCCAGCAATCTGTGAAAAATTAAGTGAGATTAGTAGTTTGGCAATCACATGAAATATATATTTACACAGTCATATGGATATAATGAAAGGGGAAAAAAATAAAATTCTAAATTAATTCAACATACCTTGTCATGTGTTATCAATGAGTTTTATTTAATACTGAAATTGTATTTATGCTCATTTTATGTCCATTATGGACAAAGTTATATAAATGGGAAAGAGAACAGATTAACGTTGAATAATATGGAATTGCAGGTCTTAAGTCTTCTGATCATATGTGCAAAAGTATGAAAAGGTATTGGTGTTGGTTGATGTATGCTGTTAAAACCTGAAGTTCAACAAATAAATCCCCCCAAATATTTTATATTTTCAGCCAAAAGAAAACTTTAATATTTGCACTCAGTATTAGAAAGCCTAAATATTTGAAAGCTCTTCAGAATGATTAAAGAGAAACATATTTTCTTTCATGTTAAACATTAAGGAGTTTGTTTTGATGGACACAAGAATGAAGAAAGTGAGAAATGGTTTTAAAGAATGACTTTTTAAATATGATTGTCATATTCCAGATGCCAAAAAAAAATTGAGCATAGCCTTTCTTACTGAAGGAAGTTATTGTTTATAACTACTTTTGATGATATCCGATTTCCTGTCAATTATAATTTTTGCCTGCTCATAAAAATAAGTCAGGCTTAGAAAGGGCAGTAGAATAATTTAATATCCCTCTTAAAAACCCATTCAACAGTATACTTGTACTAAGTTACTAAATAATTATTTATGAAGCTATCCGTGTTCATTTGAATATAATGAATATAATTTCCATCAAAATTAGGAATAACTGAACATTTTTGATCAAATGGGAAAAACCTTAGGGCCAAATGGAATTCACCCTCTCTATGCAGTTTCCTAGTGAGTTGGGTAAAATTCAAGGGCAAACACATTTGTAGTACAGAGGGATGCAGCAGAATAGTTGCACAGTATATTCACTGAACTCCAGTCCCTCAGGAATTCTTCCTTGGAAATGGTAAAATTGTTCATAATTCTGGACCATATAGGGCCAGAACACATGAACAACTTAGTACACACCTACTATGCCCTAGTCTCCAAATTTACTACAGTAACAGTGAATGAATTGGACTTTTTTTGTGTTAGAGACTGTAAGAAGAGACTGTTGTTCTCTAACACCTTACAGATTCTCTAAAGATTCCAGGGACTGATAATATCTCCTGGAAGAAAATAAATCAGTAATTTATCAAACAAATATCAAGCAAAAAGTGCTCTCAGAAATATTGCATTTTTTTCTCACCAGCATATTAGCAAGCTTCTGGGGCAGACCCAGTTCCTCCATGAGGTCTTAAAGTGTAGAACTGAAATAGATTTTCTGTCATCCCACCTACACAAATCACACTCTCTACCCCCTTATTACAAAAATTATCATCCTTTACATAAATGGGTCAAGTCTAACTTTAAAAGTGTTATGTTACAGGCAATTCTCATAAAATCTCACTACTTTGGTGGTTCCAAGCTGTCCTCAGCTGTGCTCATTTCTACCTTAATTTAATTAATTTAATTTTCCTCTCTTTTCTTGTGTTAATAATGTCTTTTAATAAAGCTTCTGTTCCCTCACCTCACCTTCCCCTTACTCAATATATAACACAAATAGAATATCTTTTCCTCTTTTTGCTAGAAGGTACATTTTCCAACCATAAAAAGGCTCTTTTCTCCTTATTTCTTTTACTGTGTCTGTTCCAGTCTAAAAAAAACCCCCTTTTTAAGGAAAGAAAGCTTTTCAGAATTGCAAAAAAGCTTTTGACAGGGTCTTGTAAAGTGGTCAGTTTGTCTTAATTTCTTCCACTCTTTGAAAGCTTGAAAATCTCTCCTGAAGTTTTGCATATTATTATGGTCAGACTAGCATGTCTTTAATTCCTTCCTACCAGTCATTATGGCCCTGTGTAGATATATTTTAAAATATAATATTTACTGTATCATTGCTTTAATAATTCAGTAGCAAGTTTTGTCCAAATCCTAGTACTTCAAAGTGAAAACCTCAAACCTTGGAAAAGACCTCCAAGATCATCAAGTACAACCTTGTCAACCAGAGCACGGCACTGAGCGCCACATCCAATTATTTCCTGACCATTTCCAGGAGTGGTGACTCCACCATCTCCCTGGGCAGCAGTTCCAATGCTTGACTAGCCTTTTAATGAAAAAAAACTTCCTGATGTTCAGTCTGAACTTCAATACAATCTCCCCGAGCCTCCTTTTCTCCAGGCTACTTGCCCCCATCTGCTCATACAAAACTCTCCAGACTCACCAGCTCCATTGCCCAGTGAATTTTTTTCTGCCTCCACAGGACTGGGGATTGTTTTTGGTCTTTCCTATTACCTTCCTTATATTTGGAATTCATGCATTTGCATCTTAGCATCACTGGGTGCTTGTCACTGGCTTCTGAGATACTAGCTTCAAAACCCTCCAGTGTTCCCAAAGTGACTATTCCATGAGAAATGTATCCTCAAAAATCAAAACAGCAGCAAATGCTCCATTTAGTATTTTTCAAGCTGATTTGGAAATGTGCTAAACATGTGAAAAGCACCACTCTGGTAGAGAATAACAGAATGGCCTGAGTTGGGAAGGATCTAAAATTTCATTTAATCCAAACTGCCCTGCAATAGGGACACCTCCACCTGGACCAGGTTGCTCAGAGCTCCATCCAACCTGCCCTTGGACACTTCCAGAGATGGGGGAGGCACAGCTTCTCTGGGCAACCTGTGCCAGGGACTCACCACCCTCAAAGGAAAGACTTTTTTTTAAGCCTAGTCTCTGCCAGTTTGAAGCCATTCCCCCTCGTCCTGTCACTCCATGCCATTATAAATAGCCTCTCTCCATCCAACTTTCTTGTAGGCTCCCTTCAGGTATGCAACAAGAATTAATCAGGATAAAATTCATCAGTAATTATTAGTTTCATCTCCACACAGTCATGTTCATACGGGTAAGATCAACCACTCAGTAGCTTGAAAATTATATCTAAGCTGAAGACAGCATTGGGATAGCATGTTCATTAGTCAGTAAGCACTTCAACTTTACTGTCATCCAAATTATTTTAAGTAGCTTGAAATGTATCTATTCAAAGTTAGAAGCATTACTTCCTTTTTACTGAACATAGATGTGCAAAAAAGCATTATTGACCAACATAATTGCCTAGGATTTGGAAAAATCATAATGCAGTAAGCGGAAAACAATACTATGATAACAAAGTAAATAAAAAATTAAAAAAAAAAAAAAAAAAAAGAAAATA
>JAOTQP010000001.1:101438309-101448352 GCA_026413545.1 Cichladusa arquata
AGAACTAAAAATTCTAGAACTCTCATAATAGGGCAGGGGAGTAGATCACCAGAGAGCTTTAGTGGGAGGAAATGACTGGAAACATACTGAAGTTTTTTACAAAGTAAACATTTTCTTGACAATGATGAGTTCTTCACTTTGTCTTCACCCAGTCCTTGTAAAAGGACATTCTTTTAAAAAAAATCCAACAACTTTTAGCCTGTAACCTTACAACGTGTAGCTGAACAGGGCAATTGGAAATTATCTTTGATAGAGCACTGTAACTCAGATTTATTGCTTTGACTTTATTATACTCATGATCATCCTCATTTTGTTAGGTGCTGAAAGAACACCAAAAATAAAACTACACAATGGAAAAAGAGCTTCCCCAGAAGTGCAAGATTTTTAATTGGAAGATAAGGTGTATTGCATGGATCAGCCATCCTAGTAAAAGATACAAAGAGATATCAAAGCAATAATCTTTCATCACACCCATGGATTTGACTTTTCCCCCTCTGGTCTGCTTGTGCATTGGCTACTGATGCAGATCATGACATGAGGTTTGACACAGCACTCCTTGGGGAGTTTGTCAAGGAGCTTCTGCAATATGAGCTGTCTATTTGTCAACCTTTCCCCCTCTTCTCCTCATCAAGTATTCATTTTTCAGAGCAGTGATGACAGATGTAAAGAGGAAGAATATATGGGGAATATCATGTTGCTGTCACTAACTCTGGGCATCGTGTCATGATGATGTCTCATGCCTGAGAGAATTGTGTTATGCTGCTTTATGAGCAAAATGTGCACAGGGGTTTTTGCATGGTTGTAAGCTTGTTTTTTTGTTTTTGTTTTTTGTTTTTTTATAAAAATCATCAATCCTGCTAAAAAAAAAAAAAAAAAGGTGAAATAGGATAGTATACAGAACTTCCCGACTTACATCAGTATTCCAGATATGGATCAGATGAGGAGCATTAACTGAAATGAAATACAAAATGATGATATACTCTTTCTCATAATGCATGAAACACTAGAGTGGAAAAGGAATTTATTGACTAGAAGCTATAAAACAAGCACAAGAAAATATTTTTCATGGCATGTACACCTTAATTGTCTAATTCATTGCTCCAGAATCTTGCAGATCTAAATCACTGGACTAAACTATTGAATAAAAAAATATCCATCAAAAGCTCACTCCTACACAGATTTAAGATAGCCAGGAGATGCTGAAGAGAAAAAAATTAAGGAGGACAGTGTCTGAGGGATGGGCTTTCATTATTGGTTTAGAATATTGTCTACAACTTTCTACAGAACAAGAGCTAAGAAGACATACACACAGTGCTAAAGTGTATAGTGATTAAATTGATGTCACACATATGTTTGTTGTCAGTACTATTTCTAGTATATCAAATTACATATTGAAGCCACAAAAATACATTTCCAAATATTATAGTTTGGGTATTTTTATTCATTAAAGGGATTATAATTATCATTTTGTTTCCAACAAAAGAAAGAAGAACTTTATGTTTGGTTTGGATACCATTATACGTTGCTGTTAGAGTATATAACAGTGTAAAGAAAAGTGTCAAGCTAAAATGCTTTTTAAAATTATCCTACAGATAATGAAAATAATGATAAAAATAATGAATATTAAAGGTGGTGGTACTCTTTTGCTTTCTCCATTGTCTTGCTGCTGCTTAGAAGCAGATTTTTCCAGGTGTGAATGGAGACTAGCTTCTCCTGATTGCCTGGGCATCCAAGGGCTATAGATGCTCTGGGATACTTTTTTCTTTCATAGCAGTCGGATGTTGAGGATTTCACCAAGAGATGCATTTTCCTGTTGGAGACCTGCATAAATTTTGGAAATACTAATTTGGCTGCATCGAATGTAGACACTTGTTAAAACACAGAGCTCTTTAAGTTAGATCAAGGTTTTTCAATTTGTGGCTGTGGTTTAAAAGGATTAAATCATCTCGTTCTCTTCTTTGTTAAACTGTTGTACAATTTAATAATCTAATTTGTTGGACTGTTAAAAGAAAGCAGGAAAATTTTTTGAGTATTTCCTAGTTGCAACATGAGGTTACATTATAGAGAAAGCTATAGGGAAAACTACCAAGAACATCATAATTTCCCCATAGGAGCATCAGTCATGTGTTCAGTTCCTCCCATGAAAGTTGTCAAAAAAATCATAGCAGGATGAAATCAGATGTACTACCCTGAAATTCCTGGATGATTCCATTTTGCTTCTTCATTGCTTTATTTCTAAGCAGTAAAAGAGGGCTGCACAAATGTTATTTATTTTACGTAATTTTCTTCTTTTTTTCATTTTATCAGAATAGCCCCTGCTAATCTAAAACAGAATTCATGCAATGATTTTCAGAGGGCTGCTAAATACTAATGAAAAGATATTGCTGTTGTTTATCTCATCCTCCAGCATTTCTTCTACCTGTACAACAATTTTAGGTTAAAACCTTCCTAATGTTTCCATAGAATATACAAGGGCCAATCTTAGAGATTTATTCCTGGAATTTAGGAAGAGTTTGCATAAAAGGCAGCCAGGAAAAGGAAGATATTTACACTTTTATCCATGTTCTAGAGTACGAACACTGCAATATCAGCCACTACATAAAATTTTATTAAAAGAAACACATTTTTACTTGCAAAGAGAATCTTTATCCTGATGGTACTTCAGGGTTTGAATTTCATTTTAAACACAGGTAAAAAAGACAGAAACAGAATAATGAAACAACACTAATTCTCAACACTACATGGGTAGATCACTAGCTACGTGCACACATGATCTGTTTTTTAATCCAGCCCTGCAACACCCACTCATATTATTCTTTGTAAGAAGGCTAGTCAAGCCAGCCACTGAAGTGGAAAATTGTATACTTGTTTGTAAGACTAAGGCCTGCAAGTGTTTACTATAAACAAACACTATGCAATCATACCTCAGGTGTTAATCAGCAGCTCTGTCATCAATATAAGAATTCATCACATTTGTTGTATTCCCTTTTCTGCACATTTAAATGCTGTTGCCTTGGACTACTATAAATTACAGGGATGGTTAATAATACACTTTGCTTTTTCCTATTCTTCTACCTGACTAGCCACAAGCAATAGGAATATTAATTTTTCTGTGTGTCTGAAATTATTGCTGAAAGCAAGTGCCAGTATTGGGCTGGCATTTTCTGTACTTGATGCAGAAACCTTGATCAAATTGGCTTTTCCATGCATTTGCTATATGTTCCACTTATGTATTTGAATATATGCTCTTTTTTTTTTATAGCTCTTTAGGCAAACTTGCCATTGAAATAAGCCATTTCCAAAGGGTATAAAGTAGACTACCTTCTTTCCCAGCAATTGTTTTTGTAGTCCATTTCCTAAGGCAAATTCCTGAAGCAATAAAGGCAATCATGATTTACAGATACTGGATATTTGACATATACAACATTCTAGGTACTACCAAGCCATTTATCAATGGCATAATACCTTGGTATTACTTGCTCTAGATTGTTTTTGTTCAATAAAATTCTGTTTAATCATTATAAATAGCTATTGTAAAAGTAAACAAATAATTGGAATGGGTGCACTGACATATGCATCATTCACACAACATCAGCAGTAAATCTACAGCAACTGTGTTGTCATTTAATTGCTTTTATTCTTAGAAAATACTATTATGTGAAAGTTTCCTATTTGAAATATGCAATTGCAAGAATCAGCTCTATGTCAGAAGTTACTTCTTTTATAATTTTCAGATAATAGCTAATTAGAATAAAGTTCTCATTTATTTTTGCATGGTTACAGTTAATGATTTCTGAAACTAAATCACTAATTTGAAGCTTAAAACAGACGTGTTTCCCCCTAAAGGATGCCAAAAAATTTTATTATTTCTGCACTTGATATTTTCTGTTTAAAATATGTATAGAATGCTGACACAGAACTCAGCTCTGAGACAAAAATGGCAGCAGCATATCTACAAAAATACATGAATGTACTGTGCATTTTTCACTATGTGTATTTGCATATAGAATTTGCTTTATCTATTTATCTTTATATCATTTGCATTAGTCTGATCTCGTGATAATTAAGTCTGAGAACTGGACTTTTACTCTTTGCCAGTTGTAAGAAAACTGCAGAGCCTCACACTGCAGAAGATTCCTGGGAAGCATGGAAGAACCTGGATTGCACACTGTCTGAGACCAGGAAAGGCATCCTGCTTCTTCAAAAGCCAACCTTGAGAAGACTAACATACTGCCAGGCTGGCAGATTTATTACAGTCCTGTAACTGGGTTGTGTGCAAAGGACTGAACAGAGATCCCACACTATGTGTATAAGCAATGTCTTAACTCTGCAATAAACAGATTCATTTTGCTCTCAGCTTGTGAGTCTCATTTTCATGCAGTACAGCCAGTGTGAGCAAAAAGAATAAAGACTGGCACATTATGATGCACTGAATTTAGCCCCTTTAATTTACGCCACTTGCCTCCTTCACATTAAGAAAATATCAGATAAGTTTCTTGTGTAATGCTTTGTCACTGACTATTTGCTGGTCATTTGTTTGTTTTATGAATGCTCCAGCATATACAAATACACGATCATTTAAGAATTCCTGTGGGGGGAAAAAACCCTGGAGCTCCCTATCATGCCATAAAGACCAAAAGAAGCATAAAGTTTGAAAAACACTTTGTTTGGTGTTGTCCATTTAATCTGTTTAGTCTGGACTCCATGCCTTTAAAACCGAATCAACAGCAACTTATCTGGCATGGATGGCTTTCCTGATGTTTTATTCTCCTACCACAACTCCAGGAGACAACTGCCCTGGTGCCCTTCTCTTGGGCAGATCAAAATTTCTACACTTTCTTTGAGACAATCTTGTCCCTCTTACCCTCAAAGAATGGATTTTTAATGGTTTAATGACACTGCACTCTAAAATACCTTCTACTCCTAATAGTAAACTTCTAAATCTTACTGTAATTTTTATACATGTTTTCAATTGAAACAAAGTACTGAAATCTATATGTCTGCAGGCTTTTAACTGTTGAAGCACTGATATGTCCTGTGGTACACAGATTTATGTTTGCATTTTACAAGCCAACAACATAAAAGCCATTGACTAAATGTTGGGAGTTCTTTATTTATGCTCCATAAGTAAGAGCATTTGCTAATCATATGGTAGCATTATTTCTAAACACATTATTTCTTACAACACATAGCTCAAGTCTAGTTAGAGGAAAAGGAAGAGGTATGTACTTTGAAGAATAGGAAGGCAAATCTTTGATCTTTTAGACTGTAGTTTTTGAGTCTGAATGCAATGAAGATAACAAAGGAAAAGATTAATGTGGAAATTGTGCCAGCAGTCTGGAGGAGGAATTGAGAATCTGGACTGTTTTTTCCAGGAAAATTTACATGAATAAATTTTAATTCTACAACTATTTGACTCTAGTTAGTGAATAAGAATGGTCAAGAAAAGATGTAAACACTTAGACTGAGTTCACAGCTAAGAATGGAGATAATTAATACCTTAGAAAATTCATTGCATGCCACTGTGAAGGTTTAGAAAAACTGATGAATTGTTACTTAGAATTCTGTCCTAAGATATTTTGTACAATTTTTGAAACATCCTGTCCTATGTGCTTTGCTCATCTGTGGTGTAGAAAAGCTCATATGGATTAGAATCTGACTACAGAGTCTAGATGCAGCTACAGCCTAATTATTGGACAGAAGCAAAAGTTCTTACTTATGGGGAAAGTATTTCATTTATGCCTATGTTTCCATTTCAAAGAGATGGACACAGCTGTGCAGCTGGAGCAGAAGTGAAACTAGAGAGCTGTTCTGGAGGGTATTCTTGGATACACATTTTGCATGCTACTTCTCATTTGCTCAAATGGAGAATGATTATGTGCCAATTTGGCACATGCTTCTTCCTCTTCCCTTTTAGCTTGAGTGTTTTGGCCATTCCAGTGCATAGTCATAACCAAGATATTATCCACTCTCCACCTCTGCTGGAACACTGCTTCCTTCAAATAGAATATTTATGTCTATTGCTCTTCATTGGCATTTTGAATAATATACCAGTATACTTTTATACCTATACAAGTGAAAAAATATCAGAAAGCATCCTTTTATTTTCTTTTCTTTTTTTAATTGAAGAAATTAAAATTTTCTAGCAGGAGTGCCTATACTGGCTTTCTTATGTTCTCCTGAGTAAAAAAAAGCAAAATAAAAGGAAAGAAGGATTACCATATAATGTATCACAGGCAAATTCTGTGTGATGATAGGATAGAATGCCATGGCATTAGAATTGACATAGCCTGCTAATGCCACATTTTCTGATAGTTATGGTTTCCAAATATATTTTTAACTTTCTAGGTGGTGATGGAGACATTTAATAAGCTTTTTCAATTACTATAATTTAGTACAATCAGGAAGGAAATTAAAAACACAAATTCCCCATCCCTGGAAATGTTCAGGACCAGGCTAAATGAAGCTTTGAGCAATCTGGCCTTGTGGAAAGTGTCCCTGCCCATGACAAGGGGGTTGGAATTGAATGATCTTTAAGGTCTTCCAGCCAGGCCATTCTACATTTCTATAGTGTGTTGGGTACTAAAGAATGGCAATTATCTGTTGCCCAAGATTTTGTAATTCTTACAGATAAATTGCATCATAATCCGTACTAAGATATGTATAAGGGATATACCAGTTACCAAATCACATATTTGACACAATGTTCTTAGTGAATATTTGAGTTTATTTCCATTGCATTTAAATTCAGTTATTTTTTAAAACTAACTGAATAATGTCTCTTGATGTTAAAAATTCTATAGCCTCAAGTTTTAGACTTTGTTGTGCATTTATTTAAACTGTAGGACAAAAGAAGTTCACGATTAAATAGAAGCTACAGTTAAAAATGCATGAGTCAGACAAGCCCAGTTTCAATTTGCAGCCATGGACAGCAGTAAGTTACTGACCTCAGGATACTAGAGGTCATTGCTCTAGGACCTGGACAAAACCAGACCAGAATTAGCATGGTTTTTTATGGGTTATTTCCTTGGGATTTGTTTTACATCACTTCCCATTTTTCCTGCATGATTTAAACCAGAAACTTAATCATAGTTTATATTTTGATGTTTTCTAGAATATACGTACACAGCTGTGGAACCAAAAGAAACAATTATGGATACAGTTGGTCACCAGAAAGCATGGTAGGCCACTTATGACACAAATGAAGGGCACTCAAATAAAAGTATATGACTAAAAAATTAAGAAAAAAGGTATTTGGATACTGAACCTTCTGGAAGAATAAACAACATATTACCATAGTAACTTAGTTAAAGATAACAAATCTGAAGATGATGGAAGCCTGCTGCTTAAGAGGACAGATTCTGAACCAACACAGTTTAGTTGTGCTCATGAATATTTAGTTGTTTATTTTTACTACTAATAATAGCAAAGGACTGCTGAATTCTTCATGTTCATGTCTTCAGACCGTGACAGTCATCTGCAAATACTGTCACAATTGGTTGAGATACATGATAGTGTTTTCCATTGTATGTTGTTTTCCAGTGAGCTTGTTATCCTAAACTTTAATGATCAGGTTGTGCTGGATTATTTAATCAATAGTAATTTTAGGTACCATGGCATGTTCAGAATACTACTAATCTTTACTTTATTTTGCTTGGAATGCCATATTTAAGTTTTTTGTATTCACCTTCTCTTGTCTTCCTATGCATAAAAATGAGCTAAATAATTACAGAAATGAGTTAATTTATTTGTGAAAGAGAACATGTCTATTGTCTTCTCATTGGGATTTGAGGCAGACTGAGTTAATGAGACATGCACTTCAGTCATGTTTTTCTCCACCGTATCTAAATGGTAGCTATTATAGATCTGTTTTCTTCCTTTCTTTTTTAGCAGTCACTCACCTTTGACATGTCTTTTAAATTACACCACTTGTCTTTAGAATTCTTCATGTAGCTGTCCATTTGGAAGCTTCATTAATTTTTAAAGTCCTATTTTAACAAGTTCCTTGTTTTTAAAGGAATTAACTGCATGAGTAATTGATCCAGCTAACATTCATTCCAGCATTCCCTGACATGCTTCTGTTACTGACAGGCTTACATTGTTTAGCTGTAATGTTTTTTTAAACTTCATGTTTTCTTCACCTACTTAAAAATACATCTTCTCTAGTCTTTATAGTGATCACTCTAAGAGAATTTGATAAAATTTCTTATTTTAAATGATCGCGTAAGAGACTCAAAACTAGTATCTCACACAGAGAAGACGAATTCCTTGGATAGTGAACTAGTCTGGATTGAAGCATATTAACTGTCTTTCCTCACTAATCTCCATTTTGTACCAAAAATGTATTAACCAAAGAATGAAAAACAAAATCTCTAGGAACTTCAGGGGAAGATTGGATTGAGTCCTGAAAAAACCTCTCAGAATATGAGTACATTTTATAGCTGCAGTAGCTGTTCACAAGATGTCTTTCATAACTACTAAAATGCACTTCTTTTAGATTTCTTTGTACTTGCTAATGTTGAGTATAACCACTCTTTAAAAGCTGTGCTCCTTAGTGCAAAAAACCCCTTTCTAAATAACTGTACAGCTCCCAATTATCCAAGATTTAGGTACAGCTAATTATGATAATGGGAGTGTTACGAGGTGAGAAAAGAATCCCTCAAAACTGTGAAGGCTGACTCAGCAAAGAGTGCTGCTGGCTAAAAATTGACATTTAAAAAAATCTGATTAACTTATTTTATTATGTTCCAATTCCTGATTCCTGATGGTACCAGCAACAAAACGACTGAAGGCCTGAAGCTCAGTTTGTTTTTACAAATGCAACTATCTAAAATTAGTGTAATAATTCTCACAAGGAGATCTAATCCCTATTCCACTACAAAGCTGAGCTCAAATATATATACCTGCCTAGACCTTTGAGTCCCTTTACTCATGTCAGCAGTATTTAAATATACAGAGATGACTGTCACAAACATGGCCCACATACAAATGATTCAAAAGGCTTATAAAGAGAGTTGGATTTTAGGTACATCTTTAAGCATTATTCCTCCAAGCTCTTATAGTTTAGTAGTCTATACTAATCTAATTAAATCTATTAATTCTCCCATCTCAGAAGGCTGTGGTGGAAAACCTGTGTTCTAAATAGAATATATTGCCTATAAACTACTAATTAATATATACAGTTAGTAACTGTAGAAGAACATTGCAACATGTACATAAGAGGGGAAAAAGTCCTTTTTCTTTTCCTCTTATTTTATATGGAGCCTGTATGACTAACATTACTCAAGCTACCCAGGTTACCCAAAGCAGGGATCAAGAAATAAACAATCAGATCTTTTTCCACTGACAGAATCAATTTCCCATTTACTTTCTGGAAAACTAATTTTCTTCTACAAATTGCCTTTCAACCACTACCTTGGCCCACTAGGATTTCTTCTGAGGCCTGCTATTACATGGTTTTAACTTTGTTCCCTGTGTTGTCTGTTTGGAATTTCTGGAAGACATCACAAGCTAACAGGCAAATGGATCAGAATTTCATAAATGTGGAAAGCAAACACTTTGTGCAAGCACAGATATGCGGCTTTAACATACTGAGATATTTTTAAATCTCTTTTTGCTAGACCAGTGCTAGGCTCCTGGTCTTCTGGGGAGTCTGGCAGCTCATTTGGGAATGCTCACTTGTCTGTAGTTAAAAGGGCTTTCTGGAGGCTGAAGTACCAAGATGTGTTTCACTGCACAATTGAAGCACTTCAAAGGTGAGGGATTCAGGAGACTATTGTTCTGATATAGAACTAAGGATTGACAAGACAAGTATGAATATCTACCCTCATTTTCTGCAGTTTGCAGGATGTTGGGTTTCATCCATGCTTTAAGAAGTTTGTGCTAGGTTGTGGTAAGTTGTAGGAATGTTTTATGTCTTGATCTGAGGATATCAGGATATAAAACATATATAGACTTTTCCCATGGTTAGTGTCTTCAAGCCTCTGGATTTTTTTTTTTGTTTTTTTTGTTTTTTTTTTGTTTGGTAACTTGGTTTGATTTGG
>JAOTQP010000001.1:101465089-101485770 GCA_026413545.1 Cichladusa arquata
TCTAGGTTTTAATTTCTGGGACCTGCCTAAGTTATAGTCTTGTGACACGTTTTGTTTGTTTGGTTTTTTTTTTTTTTTTCTATTGTTGGGGTTTGTTTTGTTGTTTTAGTTTGTTTTCTTTCATTCTCACTCACACTTATTATTAAGGAAAGAGAGGACTACCTTGAATTAATGTCCAGAAAATCTGTCACAGTGAATACTTTTACCAGTAGCACAAAACCCTGTACAACTGATCACTGCAAGCTGTTGCAGAAGACCAGAGCTCAGTGTAATAAAAAAAAAAAAAAAAATCTGCAGCAATGAGACCAGGATATTCTCTGTTCACTTTCTGTGCAATAATGAGAACTGGATATCTCTCTCAGTCAGATAGAATAATTTTTACTTTTATGAATAATAGCATTTTCAGGATGGCTTTTTCACTTTTTCATGAAGGATATTTGTCTTTCTGGACAGGAAAGAGATATGAAACTCATTCAATGCCAAATATCATACAAAAATTATGTTAAGATTAGATATTGGGAAAAAAGTCTTTTCTGAAAGGGTTGCCAGGCACTGGAATAGTCCTCCCTAGGAAACAGTGGAATCACCATCCCTGAAAGTATTCAAAAAGAGTGTGGTTATGGCATTTAGGGATATGGTTTAGCAGTGAACTTGGTGGCACTAAATTAATAGTTGGGCTTGGAGACCTTTTCCAACCTAAATGATTCCATGATTAGAAAGAATGGGAAATAGGAAAAGTTTGCAGAGAGCTTCACAAATGTGACTAGACAGTCGTGGCAGGCCCGAGATAAAAAGATGGGGAAAGGCTCTAACAGGCTTTAAGTCAAAGATGCTGATCTGTGTCTGCTAACCAGTTTTATTACTCCTCCTGAAAAGAACAAGGGCTACCAATGACATTTTCAGAAAAAGATTTCCTTGGAATGCATATAACCATAATCCTTGCAACGACACAGAAGCTACATAAAGGTTAATAGTCGTTAAGTGGAAAAAGAGAGATATGGGTACAGTGAATAAAATTAAGTAAATAAAATTCCATATTAATAAAATTAATATGGGAAATGAAGCAATGTTAAATAGAACAGCATAACTGATGAGAATAAACTATGTACAGCAAATAATGAAGAAAACATATGCTGAAAACAAACATTAAGAACATTAAGAACATCTAAAAGATAAAAGATTTGATAAAGACAATATTCCTAATACTAAAGTGTGTCTGCACATTATGATGTGAAGAAAGAATTAACTATTCTTTTTGTTGACATTGGTTAGAAAACTAGAACACGGTTAGTGTGTTAGGGACAGATATTTAAAATACTGCAGGTTGAAACTTGTGTGGACACGAACATTTCTACAGTTCTTTTAAAGAAGCTCTTGGAAGCCACAGCTTCCCCAAGGAAAGATCAGCCCAGCACGTGCTCCACCCTCTGCATCTCCCAGCTGAGTGTCTGGCAGGAGTGCTGAAAGGAAATGGCCTTTCAAGGCTTCAAGAAGTGGAAGAGTAGAACAAGGCAAAACCTGTATAAATGCAGTTTCTACACCTCAGCACTGACCAGGTGATATTTCTCTGTTGAGTGTATGTTCTTGATGAGGCCATACAGAGGAAACCATCATCTTTCTGATCACATTTTCACAAGTGTTTTTAATTAAGAATTTTTCCTTTCCGTGATATCTGCTATTCTGTGGGCAGAACAGGAGTTAGATAATGTTTTGTTCCCTCTTAGATTTAAACAAGAAGACTGATGAGGTCAAGAGCAATATTGAATAATGTCATACAATCTTGAATGTATTCGATTACAAAATGGTATTTCATGCCTGTAAGCAGCAGGTTTTTTCAGTAACTACCAGGACCCTACTTAGGGCATAACTCCAAAACCTTTTTTATCAATGGGGAAACTAAAAATCATGAAATGCAAAAATGATATTTTTGACATGATTCTCAAACAGAACTTCAATGCATACTTAATCACGAGCCATTTTTGTTTTCAGGCATCTGAGATATTAAAGTTAGCTATTTCAGTAGTTGCAAAAATGATTTTATAACTGTTTTTGGGACCATATTGTCTTTGCAAAAGTATATTAGTGACAGTAATCACTCATCTGCACTTTATTTTTAAAATGTACTTTTTAGATGTAAGAATTAAAGCTTCAAAAGGAAATCTGTCTTGCATATAACAACACATGAAAAGACCATTTATTTCCACTTTTTGTTTATTTTGGAACAATTTAAATATCGATAATAGCTGATATATGATGACAAATGAGGAAAATCACTCCCAGCGCATAGTTTTGAACTTTGCTAATTTTCAGCAGAGCTTATAATATTGCTAATTAATATAATGAGATGGGTAAAGTGCACTTAGAAGTTACTTGTTTCCAAGGTGATGGCTACAACATTCCCAGTTCCTAGAATGACTAAAAACCTGGGTTAACTAGCAGTCAGTCCTAAGTACATAAAACAAGAAGAAAGCAGAACTAAGGAACCTGAATTCAACTACGAGGACAGGTTTAAAGAGCAGGGATTTGGTTCAGCCTGGAGAACAGAAGGCTTTGACATAAACTAATTGTTGCCTTCCAGTGGCCTCCTGAAAGGAGCCTACAGGAGAGATGGAGAGACACATTTTACAAAGGCCTGGAGTGACAGGACAAGGGGAATGGGTACAGACCGAAGGAGGGCTGTTTCAGATTAGATATTAGGAAACAAAATTACTGTGAGGGTGGTGGGGCACTGGCACAGGTTGCCCAGAGAAGCAAAGGATGCTCCATCCCTGGAAATGTTCAAGGCCAGGTTGGGCATGAGATGGGACTTTAACTAACCTGGTCTTGTGGGAGATGTCCCTGCCCATGGCAGGGGATTAGACCTAGATAATCTTTAATGTCCTTTCCAAGCCAGGCCATTCCATGAAATCTAAGTTCTCAAGTCCCTCCTCACCTCTCATCTAAGTCCAAAGCAACCCAATTCAACAGGTCATTGCTGAATATGTACCAGGCACTTGAGTTTCTGTCTGTTTACTCTGAGCAGGACCCTTCCTGTCAATGGCCTTCATAAAATAGTTATATAGTACAAGCTAAAAGCTTATTTTGTGTCACCTGTGTTGGAGTCAAATTGTTGTGACTGGTAAAGAGAAGCCAAAAATTAGTTGGTGGGCTAAGTAAAATCTCAGTACTCTGCTGAATACACAAGTTACTATAAGTCTGATTCCAATTTCATTAACATTCACATGCCAAATTAATCCAGGAAAGTCTCATTAATAATACCTTCAAAGTTGTTTCACAAAATGTCTTAGTTAAACTTGCCTCTTTGCTCTTACGACCAGTGCCTGAAAAAGCTCCTATTGCAGGTGGCAGGTTGAGGTCCACTCGGGGCTATAGTAACACCTCTGACTTCAGCTTAGACTTCACTAAAAATGGCACAATTTAAACTCCAATGTAACTGTAGAACTTTATATGGAACACTGAGGCTGCTGCTTAGGACTTCTTAAACCCTTCTGTTTCCCATTCTAGAGCAGAAGCTGTAATATTTTCAGTAGCAAATCTCTCAACAGCATGTTGTTGTGTTTCACTGTAATCCCCAGCTTTGACCTCACGCTCTCTGAGACTGAGTGCTCATACAGCATTCTTGTTATCTCTGCAATGAACCTTCTCTCACTAACATGATAGATTTCATAGCTCATTTTCTGCCCCCATGGTAGTGTACACTGGGGAGATAAGAAATATGTTAAAATTCAATTATTTGATTATGATCTGATTACACAGACATCAAAATACAAACAAGATCTAAATATAATTTTCTAAAATAATCATAATACAGTTGAATTGTTCTCCCATGCGTCCACTAAAAAAAATTAAATCTGCTAACTCCACAACATTTTGCTGTTTATTTTTATGGTATTTTGTATTTTACAAGAAAATAAATCCATCTCCTACAGACACTGAACTGATTAGACTCAATTAGATTTCATGACTAGCTCTTTAATTTACAGAGCAAATGTAACTAAGTTAGTTCAGGAAAAATACACACCTTATGAACCCCTGTGCATCTCATGAATTCTATCAGAACGGAAGTAAAAAAAAACAAAAAAACCCCGAGTAAAGCTGATTTTTCATTTCAGTAAAGCCAGGGATGAATCCAGCTTGCTAATACAACATTATAAATCTCTGACTCAACATGCTAATAGCGAATGTCTAATTTTGTCCCTTACTGGCTGCTCAAGAGCCATATTATAAATCTTGCAAATATCCCCAGGTTAATTTTGGCTATGTACCTGCTCCCCTCCACTTCTAAACCATATCTAGGAAAAGCACAGGGGGAGAAGAAATACATTATATGCTGTCTGAAGTGTAATCTTAACTTATTCAGAAATATCTGTGCAAAGTCAAACAGCTTTATAGAAATCTTTTGGTAGCCAAAAGAGAGTTCTGCCCTCTCACAGATCCCCAAACACAGTAAGAACAATTAGGTGTCCTACAATGAATAAAATTTCATCACCATGGAAGGCATGAGTTCTCTCACAGGTTGTTGTGGCTTAAGCCCAGCTGGGAATTAAGCATCAAACAGCTGCTTGCTCAACCCTCCTCCTAACTAACAAAAACATCAGTGTGCTATTAACACCATAGTCATTCCTAGTCCAAAACACAGCACTGTAACAGCTACTGAGAAGAAATTAACCCTACTATAGCTGAAACCAGGTACTATTTTCACATGTCTATAGATGTGTTTCTAGGAAGCAGGTATGTTCTTTCCATATATGTCTAGATTTCTCAATTTTTTCAGAAAACTCCTAAAATTATATTTCTGGTTAGGCCACTGTTTTTGTAAATGAGTACAAATTCAGTATTAAAATGTGTCTTGAGCGTCTCAATGCTTTGTTAGCTGCATGCTCATCTCATGCAATGTGATGGAATGATTGACTTACCATCACATCATTTCACAGAGGTACTTGATTTATTGCTAATACATTTTGTTATCAGCATGATATCAGATACTGTGCTCAATAAATTAATTCAAAAATGAATGGCAAGTTCTTAGATCCTGAGCAGTCATTTAATCTATAAGGGTGTATAAGTAGGATCAAGTGAGAGTTTGGAAATGTCATTTTTCTATTATACATATCTAAAATACATAGCATGTACTTGAAATATACTGTGAAGATATACAAAATGGTTCATCTTTCCCAAATTAGTCTTTTGTAGATTATGGAAACAGTGCACAAGCAAGAAAACCATTAATGGTTTAAAGAGATATATCCTTATATACCTATAATGGCAGCAACAAGAAGGGGTTACTGGTCTGCTTACGTCAGCTAGAAAACAACTTTACAGGCAATTTGTACACAGAGTACCTACGATTTGTAGCTAAAACAGGGGCTGTTTCCAGGCCACAGTCACACCAAAAGGAAATATTTCAGAGGGATAGAGGATTGCCTGCCCTAAGTGTTAAACCTAGTAGTGTTTCTAGCATCTTTGCTCAATGAAATGAAATGAAAGTTTGGAAACAGAGTAAGCAGTAAAAGCCCTCTATCAAGGTCAACATCATTCATGAGAAAAACCCATTGTTTGACTCTACCAGTAACATATGAAGTACCCATCCCTGCTTTCCTTGTCACAGCAGTAAGTAACAATCCTTGTCATTAATCTCACCAGTCTTAGCAATTGGCACATAAGAGACCAACTCTGGGACCCAGAACTTTGGTCCAGATCAGCTATGGTCACAGGAATAGGAGATCCCAGAACTGCAAAGCACAAGACATTTGGAACTTTTACTCTTGTTTTTAGAGTCATTATCTATGACACTGTAAGTCAGCATACAGGTTCATTTGCTTTTGAAATGGTGTCATAAGGAGTTTGTCAGATCCTGAATTTAAAAAGAGTTCCATCCAGACTTTCAAAAGCTGATATTGAGTTCATGTTGGAAGACATGGGACTGAGTGAAAAGACAGCACCATTCTAAAATCACTTTGTCTAATTAAGATTTAAGAAGAAGTGCAAAACACAAATGGATAGAGTTGGGTAAAAGTAAAGTAAGGTAACAGTTTTTTAAAGACCAAAGTATAATAATAGTGACATTTTAATTAAAAAAAAAAAAATCATCTGAGCTCTCTGTACTTGTTCATTACCATACAGCATCTTCATCTAAAATGTCTCAGTACTCTCCCTTTGTCAGACTGAATTCAGAACAGATGTCTCACATCCTGCAGTAGGAGCAACGTTTATTGTAAAAGAGGCTGTTTTCACTAGTGAGAGGTAAGGAGTTTTATCCTTAATATTTGTGTAAGATTGAGTCAAACAATACTTACAAGCTTTAACAAAATGAATCCCACCTGAAACCACATCCTATACCAGCATGAAGTTCTGGTGATTTAATCTTACGTACATGGCTCATTAATATTTGGTTCAGTCTTTACTTTGATGTGACCATCATGTTGTTTTACTGATGATCCAGTAATTTTAAGCTCAACATGTTCCTTTTATTTATTTTTTTCTTTTAACTTATTGTTCTTTAAATAAGGCACAAAAACCAGTACAAATTTCTGATGTGGGAATACAGCTCTGAGGACTAGTGTGAGTTAAGTGGGCTATCTGATTGCCATTTAGCCCTCTTCCTAAGTTAAAGTCATCATTCCTCATAGCTGGGTTTTAGATGATTAGACATTCAAACTGCTACCAGGCTGAGTTCTAAACATTGTGAGGTGATGAATGCCTTGTGCTTCCACTTCTCATCTCTCATGTTGCAAAATGAAGAAATATCAATTCTGTTTAACAAAGGAGTAAAAAACTTGAAGAAAATTTGTTTACATTTGGGAAGGAATGGGAGGAGAAAGAGAAGAAAGTCTTGTCCCAACCTAACTGGTATACAAAGAAAAGCACTCTGACAATGAGTTGAAGACCTATGTTCAGAAACCTTACTATTTCATCAGAGTTCTCCCTCAGACTCTTCTGATGAGCAAACTAAAGAAGGTGGAGGCGTGGAAGACTTTTAAGATTTATTCTTGTCATTTCAAATAATGATCAGATATCAAATAATTGTCAGAAATAACTATAGAAACTTAAGGAAGGTAAGCTAAATTAGTTTAAGTTACTAAATAAATTGACAGGATTTCAATATTCCATGCTCTTCATTGTCTCTGAAATCTCAAGAAGATTCAAACATCACTACAGAAGATTAATAAAAAATTGTGTAATCAATCAACTTACATCCATAATTGTCACCAAATCCTTCCAAATCCTTCCAATTCTCAAAAGTAATGCTAGTTCTGGAATAACAATTTTTTTCTTGAAGAATACAGGGTGTAACCTAGGCCCTTTTATAGCTTAGAAAGTAATTTTCTCTCCTTTCCCACTGTCTATATATTTTTTTTTCCTCCGGACAGATGGATGTCATCCACATGGACAGCTAAATGACAAAGAAGGTAGTAATTTTGTGAGTTGCTTATTTACAGTCTGATCAATAGCAAAAAAAAACCTAGGGAGTATATATAAAGAGGTATGAAGATGTGGCAACAGAGCCAAATAGTCTGCAGTTTTAAAAAAAGATTCAGAGACAACAAGAAAGGACTTTTACCAAAGTGTTCTATAAAATAAATAAATATTTATTAATTTTCTCTATTAAAATCGTAATGTCATGTTGGATGGAATGAATACTTTAGATATATCCCAGGATAAACAGAAATCAGATAATGAAATTTCAAAACATATATGTTTATGGTGTTTTGGGGACATAATTCTAGCTTCAAAGACTACTTTTCTGTGATCTGGTGTAGCCTGTCCAGACTAATACAACCATGTATGAGCAGCAATGTAGAAATTTCCAAAGGAAAAGAAGGACCAAGGCATTCATGGTATAAATGTATGTTGTTACCTGATCTCTTAAATACAACTCATTAAAACAAACAAACAAACATACAAAAATACCAAAAAACTCCCAAACCCCAAAACTTAAAAAAACCCCAAAAACATAAGAGAAAAAATAAACCAAAATACCCCACTAACATGATAAATTTAATACTCCCAGAAATATACATTAACCAAAATAGAAGATAAAAAAATGGGATAAAAAATTATAAAAGAGATAAGAGGAAACCTTTGTGAGGGAACTAGGGAGATATCTGGCTGCAGGAAGAGTTGAGGACTAGGAGAGGAGCTGGAAGATGAAATCAGGCTGCTTGGTAAGATGAAGGTAAATCCACTAGCAACAATGTGCAAATCAAAAGACAAAAATTAAATGGCAGGGCAAGTTAATGAAATGGCAGCAGTGAATTAAAAACAGGCCAAAATCCAAAAGGCAGCAAAGGAAAAGTTAATCAAATGGCAACAGTGAGGTGAAAAGTGGCAGAGTTAATTAATGGCAGCACAACTCATAGAGATAGTCAAATGGCAGGGAAAGATTAAAAACTGGCAGTGCTTATCAGCAGCAGATGACATTGGATGACACAGACTGTGTGGAGAATCCAGAAGGTGGAATTTGTACAAATGTTGCAATACCCTTTTGGAGGAGGTTAGGAAGGCTCTTCCCTGGAGCATAGCTTAGAGGAGGCAGCTTTAGCCTGCCCAGGAGATAAGGGACAAACACCCCTGCTGTGGGGGCTTGGTGCTTATTTCCTCAGGGAACAGGAGGAATGAGAGGGGGAGCTCCCTTTCCTGGGCACTGCTTTAGCAGGAACTGCACCTGAGAGCATCTCCTTCTGCATTTTGGCTCTAGCTGACTTGTTGATAAAATATCCAGAACACTCTTTAGAGAAATAAAAATAACACCAAACAGCATTGCCAATTTGGAAAAATAAAAAAATCTCTGAGACACAAGCAAATTTCTCCCTATTTTTTAATCTGGCTACTAAAGTATAAACTTCCCAATCACCCCGTGAGAACACAATTTATATAAGTGCAATTGGTGAAAAATTTTGGAAGCCTTTTTGAAGGCTGAATACCTTAAACCTACTGTATCATTCCTATCAGCATGTTTTTAACTTAAGCATAAACCATTAAGCAGCTTGTGAGCAATGACTTACTTTAAAAAACACATTTGTTTTTTCTCAGACTGCTGCCTTATATTTCCATTCATTGTTTTTCATGTTTTCCACCAACCTGCTTGAAACCATAAGCTGCAAAAGCAAAGCCAACAGAGCTGGTTATTACACTAACACTGGGTTGCAGTCAAGCAGAATATTATTGCTCATCTCATGTTTTTCCAGCTTTGTACTAAAATGTGAGACAAAACATAAGATGATGTTTTGAAAAAGGAAACTCAGAGTAATATACTGGCAAGATACATTAATTTTCATCCTCTATGACTAATTCTGGGTTTCCTACACACCGAGAATTACAGAAAACCAAAGAGAAAGAAGTGAACATGGGAATAAGGTATCTGAATTTTCTACCTAGTGACATCTCATGGTGAATTTTTTGTAACACTGCTAATGAAAGTTGGTAGCTTCTCCTATGGGAAAACAAACCTACCAAAAAAAGAAACAAAATTAGATATAGAACAAAAATAGGGGATAGGTAGAAGGAAATGGGGCCGTTCAGCCTTGAGAAGAGACAAGTGAGAGGGGACCTCACCTATATCTGTCAGTGTCTGCAGGGAGGGGTCAGAGCATGGACCAGGCTCTGCTCAGTGGTGCCCAGCAATGGGACAAGAGGCCAGGGCCAGAAATGGATGCACAGGAAGTTGATCCACCTGATCATGAGGAAGAAACAGAACAGATCACCCAGAGAAGGTGTGGAGTCTCCCTCACTGGAGATATTTCAGAACCATCTGTGCACAATCCTGTGCCATGTGCCCTGGGATGATCCTACTTGAGCAGGGAGGTGCGACCAGAACACCCACTGTGGTCCCTTCCAACGTGACCCATTCTGTGATTCTATGATTGTGATTCTGGGATTCTCTGACAGTGTGAAGCTAAACATAAAGACCAGCATCCTTAGCAAAGTGAAGCACCATGACCACCATTTCCATCACAGATTATGCCCTCCAGTGTTTCCTACCAAGGGGTGTCAATCTCAACCATAAACCATCAGTCAATCAATACCTTGATAGGCTCACTGCAGTAGTCTTCTATTTATTGATAGAAGAACATGCTCATCTACCACATGCAGATTAATAAAATCTGATCTAATTATAATGAATATTGTTGTAAACTGTTCTCGTTCAAGGTGACATGCTTGGAAAACGTGCAATGAGAGGAGACTGCAGTGCTTGAGGGGTGGAATCATCTTCAGAACAGCCAGTAAACACATACTTGTTAAGAGCACACCAGAAAAGCTTTAGAAAACAATAGCAAAGCCAATTAAGTCATCAGAATAGTGAAGATAAAAGTTTAAGAAGTTCATCATAATCACATGCCTAATATGCCTTTTCCAGGGTTCAGGATAGCATTGAACCACTGCTCTGTCAGCAGGAATCTTTACATTACATCTTGTTCAGAGATTAAGAGGAGACAAGAAGGAATTTTAAACTCACAAGTTCATACCAGACAATTATATTTGTACAACAGCTCAGCTTGAGCTCCCCCTCCTTAAACTTTAAAGGAAAAAAGTCTTAAAGGGTTACAGTGTAGGCAGGCTGGAAAAACAAAGAAGGCAAAAATTGTTAGCTTCATATCATTATGACTATCAAATCCTAGAGCTACCACAAAGACAATAAAGTATGTCTTAGTTATTCTAAAATGTCTCTAACATTAAAAAGAAAGCCATAAAACATTAAGATGTGGAAATACTGTTTTCTTTAGCATAAAAATACCAACTGTGTTTTTTAGTTAAAAAGAAGTCAGAGCTATTCTTCTTAAGCATTTGTTTACAAGCAAAAAGTGGTATTTTGATTAAGTAAAATATCTGTAACAATATCTGTATAATTGAAGTATCTATTATTTTCTTTAAAACAGCATGTATCTGCTGTAATACTAATTACTGTTCATTGAAAAAGAGGGATAATCCTTTAGACATTCCTGGGAAGAGTGTTCAAAATACTACATTAATAAAAAACAAAACCTACACCTACAAGAGGTGATTACATGCTTCTGGTTTTGTGCCGATAAATATGAACCTGAAGCTAATGTTCCAACATTCAGAAACTTCAAGGAAGGGAGGAAGGAAGATTTACTCAGCTGGGTGCAGATGCTCCAGTGGAGCAAACTGCCATAGCTACTTGATGGTGCTGCAGTTTTGGAGACAGGCACGTGGCAGAACACACTGAAGTTCATGTAACATCAGCCAAAGTTTATTGTTGGTGCCCTCTTTTATAGGGGCTTCAAATCTCCTGTGCTTACACACCTGGTTGGTTGGGTTCTCAACACCACCCAGCTCACTGGACTGCATTCATGATGTTCTGTGTTCACGACTGAATGGGGTTGGCTGGGGTGTCCTGTTGGAGTTCAAATCCATCCTGTCATTATCTTGTTTACTTCTATGCTCTAGCCAGCTAGGCTGGTCAAATTGCTGTCTGTTATGGCAAATTTATCTGTGCAGCTTACAAACCAGCTGTAGCTGTCACAAATGACATGAGAACAACATGTACAGCTGAGGAAATGTCCTTTGGAGGTAAATACTGGGGGGAAGAAAAAGGCACTTTTGAAGACCTAGATTTCCATGACTTTTCAATATATTTACATTAAGACAACACTTCAAAGCTTAGAGATGTTGTTTTTCTAATTAACTACTGTGTGAAATAGTCACATATAAGGGGAAAAACCTGCTTTTCCATGGCCTGATATCCACCACCTCTAGTGGAAACTGTGAATGAAAAGATGTTCTGAGTAAAATTAATCCTGGCATATCACCCAAAGTCCTTCTGTTTAATGCAGTGCTCACAATGGTTTTTTTGGTCAACTTAGGCTGACTTATAGATTGCATCTGAATCTCTGAGTATTCCTTATCCATTGTGTCTGCCAGAGAAATGGCTGTATGGAATATGGGTGGAAAACTGGAAGTGCCTTCCTGGTGAATTTTGAGGGCTCCCTATAGTAAGTAGGGAGATAGAAAAACATAAAGCTCAGCCAAGATGTGCTATTTATAAAAAAACTATGTAAATGTAGTGACAAAGTTCAGAAATGATCATGGGACCCTCTTCATGTGCAGACCTGAGAGTAGCAGGAAGTAAAGCTGATAATGGTAATTCCATCCAGCAAGAAAGTCACCAAAAAAACCCCCCAAAAAACAGCATAAGGCTGAAAAAGGCAAAGAAGATGGGTGTTGGACATTTGTTGCATTTTCTCAGTCCCAAAGTTGCTATTTTTAGTGTACCAGTAAAGTCTCACCTTATGTACACACATTTACTATGAAATGGGTTGTATATGCTGATGTTCATGAGTGTAATGTAAAGTGTTCAAAAGCTCCACAAAAAGGTTATTTTACTTCTGTTTGCTTTATACTACTCCAATAAAAATGCTATTGTGTCTATAATACTACATGTGATAGCAGCAGGGGGATTTTTAAAAAAAAAAGTCTGGATTTTTTTTTATGCCACATGTGTCCCTAGACAGTAAACTGCTAAATATTTTGGCCAAGCTCAAAGCCTGATTGACTTCAAGGGAAAATAATGAGATATATCCTGAAAGTCAAAATTAGATTTCTTAATTAGAAGTCTAATACACTAACTACATTAAGGAGAAAATAAAGTCAGTTGTGGAATTTTGTCAAAGGACGAAGGGTCTCTAAACTATGCCTGTAACTTTTAGTATTCATTCTTATTACAATAAATTCTTTTTAGACATAGATTTTATTACTCTTGTTTATTTCAGCTTTCAAACTCATGAAATGAACAGTACAGTGAGTCTAGTTCTCAGTGAGATGATAGCACTTAAACTCCAGTCTTGAATAGTCCAACTTGCTGCATATACTCACAAGCCTGAAATTGAAATGCACATATTTTTATCATTAGCCACAACTTGGTTCCATTTATGCCAGTGTGAGCTGGACACAGCCTTTAAGTGATTATTTGCATTTTCTTCTCTGTTAAAATGAGATGACGTCCACTTATTTTGCACTCTTAGTTAGAGAATTCAATAATGGAAAAGGCACATTTAAAATGTTGAGTTTTCAACACATTTATCCTATAAGGTATTTTTCCTATGCAAGAGAAACAAGTCTAGAGTTCAATAGGAATATATAATAAAACTCTTATTTTCCTCATTTTACTTACTTCATCTGAAATTCTTCAGGAAAGAACAAATTGCAAAAAGAAGAAGGAAAGAAAATGGTATTTAGTGTCAGTTAACAAAAATATGGAATCTCTTCATAATTGCCTTATCTGCTTAAGTTGGAACCCTTAGTACCCTTTCACTTTAGGAGAACGATGCACAGTATTTAATGCTATTTTCCTATCAATATTTGTTACTACTTATCTCTTTCCTCCTTTAGAGCCAATCTTTAACCATCCAAGTAAAAATTGTCAAAAAAAAAATAAAAAAACAAATGTGAAGAGAGAATATGTCTACAATAAATTGGCTGAAAGTTTCTAGCCTGACTTGCCACAAAGAAACTTAGAATTTCTCGAATGTGGGAATTCCATCTGGTTAGAGAAAAATCATGTGGGAGCAGCAGATACAAAGTATTTTGGTCAGAGAAACCTGTGTTTACTTCTCACCTGGCAGCCTGTGGCTGATGTAGCTGTATCCCTCTCCACTGCCTTACTGCAGATAAATTATCATTGCAGCAGCCATGTACCCTTAACACTAGTTACAGAGTCTGTGATTTTTGGTTCAATGAATATTCAGTTATACATAATACATGAGCAGAGTTCTAGGAGAGAAAAGCACAGGCACATGTGTAATGAGGAAATACTCAAGCAGGCAGAACTGGCCAAAGGATTGCTGTGAGTGCCCACACCTTGTCTGCAGCATGCTAGAGAAGATTGCAGCTAACAAAGGCAGACCACAGCAACTGTTTCGTGTGCTGCAGTCTCTGAGCCCCTTTTCTAGATCTCCTGGGAACAAATTCTGGGTTTTCAGAGGAGTCTAATAGTCCTTAAAGACCTCCAAGTTCTCAAGGACCTCCAGACCTGCCTCAGTTGGGAGAGCTGTTGACAGAAGGCCATGACAGCGAGCACCAGCAGCAGCGAGGACTGCTGAGGACTGTCTGTGTGCACAGTAATCTCGGTGCACTCCTTGGAACAGCAATTTCCCCTGCTGCTCCAGTGACCCAGCCCACCAGAGACCTTGGCTCAGCTGAGTTCCCAAGGGAGGATGCAGCTCTACAGGTGTAGGACTGCAGGAAGTGCATGGGGATACAACTGAAGAGAATCCCTCAAAGAGCAACTAGGATGATAAAGGGTGTTGGCGTGTCTGATATATGAGAGGAGGCTGTGACATTTGGGACTGATTATTGTGGAGCAGAACAGTCCTCAAGGAGAATTTTACCCATGCAAGAGCAGTCAAGCACTAGAATAGACAGAGACATTCTGGGGTTTCCAAGGATGGACACAGTTCTGGGCAAAGTGCTCTGAGCAGGACTTTGAACCAGATGTTCTCCAGATGTGCCTTCCTCCTTCAGCTACTCCATGATTGCAAGGCGCTCAAACAGTTTCCATTGCTTCAAACTTTGATCTGCTCTAGCACCCATGTGGAACTCCTGTCATCATCAGAGTGATTGTTTGCAGGTTTCTCTTCAGCCAAAAAAGTAGAAAACCATAAAATTTGTTATGAGAAAAGGAGAAAGCTATGTAACAGCCAGACAGATTTCTATGGAATTACAGTAATCTTTATTGCATGAGGCATCGGATAAGGGTTTTTGAAAGTGCATGGCCTGCTGAGCTAGTGTTGGCCTGAGTTTATGTCTTGGTTTGAAAGGCAGGTGTCTGCTAGGGAAAGCTGGAGCCTCCCTTGGAATGGAGAATGTAAACTCCCCTCCCTCTGAATTATTATTATTTTGAAATTAAGGGGCTCTCAGGCAAAGATATGAGGATAGGAATAACAGTTCTTTACTAGTGTGTGAAATAAAGCAAACAAACAACAGCTATGGGATTAATAACAAACAGAACCAGGGACCCTGTGACCCTCCTCGGCTCAGATGGGAAGAGATGAAGAGGCTTTGGTTCACAAACCTCTGGGACAGCAGATCCTGGTGCCTTAGCAGGACTCGAGGAGCACCAAGCTGGACAGCAGGAATGAGCAGAAATCCTGGGGTGGTGGATGAGATGTATCAGAAGCTCCGTGGCAGCAGCTGGAAGTGCTGGATGTCCCAGCAGGGCAGGGAGTGCAGGGCTCAGCAGCAGAGCAAAGGCAGCTCTGGCTGGGTGATGGCAGTGGTAGTGAAATTCCTTTCCCCAAATTTCCCAAGCAGCAGCTTGACTGTACTCCTCCAAAGCCCTGAGAGAGTGAGAGAGCCAGCAGCTGCCCACAGTCCTATCCTTTACCTGCCCTCAAAAATCCCACAGTATCTCCTTCCTGGGAGAGAAACTCACAGAGAAAAACAAGTGTAGTCAGATGCTACACTCTTCTCTCTCACCTTAGCCACTCTTTTGTCTTCCTTAAGTACCCCAAGTATCAGTAGTTAGTTTCCTAGCAACATATGGGAAAAAAATATGTAAGTAAAAAGAAAGAAATCCAGCCCCCAACAGTTTATTTCTGTGAGCATCCATCCTGTCAGTCTGATTAGGTCCTGGTGCCAATGACCTCAACACTGTCAAGGCATCCTCTGGGAGGAAGATAATTTTTTCCAGAAGGAAACCCTATGGTCAACAAGTGTGAATGAAGCACAGACAATGCAAGGAGCAAGAGTTTTGACAGAAATATAGAGCAAAGCAAATTAACAGTGTGAGCATACTCTGTCATAGAAAAGAGATTGCTGAAATGGATGTACAGAGACAGCAAACCACTTTCAGTTCCTGTGGCCCACAAAGGCTTACACAAACCAGTGTGATTTCAGGCATGGCAAAGATTTGAGGAATGAGGAATCCATCACTTGCAGTTAACCATATCACTTCCAGTGGCTGCAACCACCTAAATGAATATCAGGAAGAATGTGCATGAATGGTGCATGAGACACTCAGCCAGAGGTAACGCCCAAGTTCACACAGTGAGCTCTTGAACACAGGTTTTGTAGCAAGAAGTAAATGGTGTGACCAGTTGGAGGCCCAGAAGCAGAACAGATCAACTTGTGCTTTTGGGGGAAACTGGTTACCTAAAACATCATAAAGGTAAAGAGCTTAAGACAGTGAAGGCAAGACTGAATGTGCCAAAATTAAAAAAAAAGTGGTTGTTACTACTATTTTAGTAGCCATGAATCTAAACCTTACACCATGCTAATGTAGCCTAATGTATCACTTTCTGTATTACATAGATAATTCCACTACCATATTTTGAAAACTCTATTCACTTTTTTTTTTTTTTTTTTTTTTTTTTTTGTCAGTCAGGTAACAGAAATCACAATATAAGTTTTTTAAGAGTTAATGTAGTCTTGGAGCGGTATATTCAGGAACTCATTCCCATTGATACAGAATTGTTTGACCTATAAATTCCTATGCTGTGCTTTTTCACATCTCTTCAGGAGTGTTCCCTCACTCACACTGTCACATTGAAAATGCATAGATTCTTTAGCCTTCCTCTCAGCTGCCTTCCTTGAGAGTTCACGGGTTTGCTACAAAAAATATTTCTTTCCCCTCATTTCTCCATGGTCTTCATATTATCTTTCTCTCCTGAAATCAATGATTTTATGACGTTTAATCCATTTAATTTTCTTTTCACCTTCTCTGTCTCTCATTAACCCAACTCCACAGATTGCCTTGTGTCTTTCTAAATCATCTCCTTTGTTATTATACATTCTCTTTGGTTTCTTTGGAACCTTTGATCTTCCTTTATTTCTCTGGCTCTTACTTTTACACCCAAATTACATTTTTTAGTTAAAAAGAAAAATTAAAAAAAAAAAAAGAAAATAAAAGTTTTAATTCTGAGTTGCTTATTTCCACTGAAACTTTTTTTTAGCCTATTGTAATGTATTCAAATCTATACTAATTGAAGGCTTCTTTTTGTCTACATAATATCCTATTTACCTAAGAATAATGATCAGTTAAATATCACAATATCTAATGTGGGTGTTCCAGAGAAATAAATTATCAAGTATGCTGATCATGTAGGCACTGAAATGCCAAGTCTTTCATAAACACTTCCAGTGAAAACTGGCACAATCTGGACTTTAAAATCCAAGTTAACAATACACAAAGGATTTATATTAGAAACTTGGCTTGAGCTCAAGTGAAAATCGATTTTTTTTTTCTTTTCAAAATATTGCTTTTGATATAGAATTTAGAACATCAGAGATCTGCATTATAAAATAACCACTTAATAAATTGGTTTTGAGAGTCTGTAAAACAAATAGTTACAAATGAGCTACATAAATTTTTACAATTTTTCAATTGAAATGAAAATGGATTTTCACATATAGAACTAATACAAGATGTAATACGTGTATTGACACTTGTCATTACTGATGGATATCAGCAAGACAGACCATTTGATAAGTGGTGGGATAATTTGAACTAGAGTTTAAACTGAACTGTTGAACCTTGCCCCTTAAAGGGAAAAAAAAAAGAAGTCTTTTACTTGTGCCATGAATGCAGTGAGGATTGTATGTATGAAGGAGAGCTTACTCTTGATTCTGGAGCTGTACTAAAACATTCACTGGAATAGAGAGGTTAGCAGGAGATTATTTCCCATAGTGAAATATATTCCTATATTCTTTTCAGTGATCATTTACTGCTGCTCTTTTAGGAACAGTGATTGTGTCTATTCTATTAAACTATCTTTCTTCATATTTAATTGATAATACAGATGTGTGTGATCTGACTTCCCCAGCAGGTATTAAGGTCAATTCCTAAAGTTTAGGTGGCAAAATATATTCTACGCTCATTGGAAATATACTGGAAACTTCATGAAGAACTTGAGGTTTAAAGAAGGAGGTGTCTGCCTCTTATACTATTAATGTCACCTCAAAAATCAATCTTAAGTAATGCCAAGCTATATTCTTGAATTATTTTATTCTTATGTATGCCAATTTACCCAGGTCCTTCACAGCAGATCGGGAGTGATTAAGAGGACAACACTGAGATAATCATATCATGCTTTTTTGTTAACACTGTCAAATACAAGATCTTGCTTATCTTTACCATTTTCCCTTATCTTTTCAACACTGTGTGCCATTCTTTGCTTTTACTATTTGTAAATCACTCTCAGATTGCTATTCAGTCTTAGACACTTTTGCAATATGAAATTAGATAACCATCATACTGTTTCAGATGTGTCTATATTTCCCTTCTGGAATTTCTGTATCATAATTGCATTAAAAATGTAATAAAGTAACATGTCAACAGGTTGGACCTTTTGCATTATTCATCATTTGTCGAGCTGTGATCTGTCACAATGGCCTAATGGGAGCTTCCAGACCACTTCATTCGATCAGCTTAATCAGTGTGCTGGTGCACATAAATGTTGCTGTGCTGGTGAAAAGCAGACAATGGCAAATTATATTGTTTTTTACCCAAAATTCTCTATTATAAATTCACATATGGACTCAAGTACATATGCATGCATATATGTATAGATATCTGCATATGCACAGCAGGAATTAAATAAGACTTTTGAAAATTTAGCAGTGCAAATATGTATGTTCTGATTTCACACCAATATCCCTTTGCTAAACATGGCAGGATTGCTTTCTGCAGTGTTACTGTGACTTTCCACCCTGTTCTGGTCTATTTTGAGTGTTAGTGGTGTGCAATTCTCGTGTACCATCATACAGAACACACATACCATTGTCACAGTTGGTGCAGGCAAGATGAAGATTCAGTGCTGTGTTCAGTGTAGGAGCAGCATATTAACGTACCTGTATTACTAGTCTTCTAAAAAAAAACAGCTAAAGTATCTCTGTAGCAATCTAATATTAACAATATGCATTGCCAGTTGTATGAGTCCCTTCTAACCTAATACCATAAAGTTCTCTTAAAGAGAAAAATTTGAGATATCTGTCTTGAATTACTTTTTCACTCCTAGTCCTTGGCACTTTAGCTCTTGTCCTCCTTGTAGACTTATTACTTTGCACAGAGTTCCATCTTTTGTTTCCATTATTTGGGTGTGACCTGTTTAAAGCTTACAGAAGGATGTAACCTGCAGTAAAGATATGCCTTTGATAGATGAGAGCTTATTAGTCTCTAGAAACCTGATTTTCTCACGGCTGAAGCTTTACCCTCACTAAACATTTGTTCTGAACAGAGGTCATCGTGATCTGCTCAAAATTAGAATAAAACTAATTATATAAGAAATTATATTTTAAAGGGAAATGAAAATTACTTCTTTGAGATTATATAACTGTTTATACAGCAATAGAAATAAACTTCTCATTTCCCTTCCTAATCCTGCATATCGAGTGCTACTTGGGTAAAGGCAGGTTAGACAGGTACTATTTTGTATTTATTATTTTAAAACCAGGGCTCTTCACTAATATGAAAATATTGAAAATAGCTCTCTCTTTGAAATAACTCATTGAAAAATGACTTACAGTAATTTTCTGATGAGATGAGCAGAATGTTTCCAGAAAAAAAAAAAACAAAACCTTCTCCCATGACATCCGCATAACATCCTTGTGTGTGCCTGTGTGAGTGAACATGAGAAATCCCTCATGTCCAAATCGTTCTAGACACACACTTGAGGTTGTTGGCAAGATGCAGTGAAGAAGGATGACCAACAAATATCTCCAGAAAACTAGAAATTCTAAACTGTGAACAGTGCAAGGTGCCTAAGATTAAGAGAGCACAAATGAAGAGTAAGATTAGCTACCTGGTGTGAGCCAGATGTCTAAGAGTAAAACTAATTACATCAATTTTTAAATTTTTTTAACAGATTGTAAGAGCCAGAGAAAATTCCTTCTTTATACCGAAGTGGAAAACTTAAAATCCTCTGGATGTTTGTATGCATAATTTGAGGAGAGATTGTAGCCAGGGTTTATGCTACTTTTGAAAAACGGACAGAACATCTGGTCACAGATTTTTGGTTACTTAAATTAGTGGGTGAGTCTTGCAATACCTTATTATCAATTATTTCCTATGTTGATCTAAAATTGCTATCAAGAACTATTAAAATATTAGCTCTGCAAAGAAACAAGAGAAAAAGAAGGTGGAAAATTAATGGCTCTGTAAAGTCCTCTTGAACCATATTTGAAATGGAACTAAAGATATGCTCTCCAAAAGTGCAGTAGATAAACACTCAGATCAGCAGGTACCAATTAGTGAAGAAACTCAGCAATTGTTCTGATCTTTGGCCGAGTTCTGCTTGCCCTTGTGTTCCCTTTTATACTCATTCAACAATTTTCCCTAATTGTTCAATCTCTTGCTACTGTTCATTTACAACTCTTCTAGTTATTGGTAGAGCAATCAAGGTACTCACAAAGCTGTAAGCCCATTTTTTTGGGCATAAATGTACATGAGGAGAAAAAGGCAAGCACTTTAAAAAAGCTTGTCAGAAGCCAGCTAAACTGCTTCCTGTCTCTACCTTTAAATTGTGCAATGGCAGGATTTGAGTTACAGTTATCTAAATTACTTTAATTCTAGAGTCTTCCATCTGCAAAGTGTGCAATCTCCTCTTTAGTCTATAAAATAAATGTGCATGTATAAATGTATGGAAACTCGGAGTGTTTCTTAGGGCATTTTTAGGGCAGCTTCTGCTGGAAGTTGCGTTTTCAGGCAGAGAAGCAGAAGCTACATT
>JAOTQP010000001.1:101485870-101522847 GCA_026413545.1 Cichladusa arquata
ATGTGTGTGTGTAAGAATTCACATGAGAATGTTTCATAAGATATTACAACATACTAATTTGCCCTCCTCTTTACATTTGAAATAATTAGATATTTCGTGTTCTGATCACTGTGAAGTGCTAATGACTTTTTAAAAAGAACTGTTGTAACCAGTGGAGTTAATAATAAAGTACACTCTGGTTTTATAATATTAGGGTAAGATGTTGAACAAACCTATATATTTAATACTATATTCCCTGAAAGCTCAAGAAATCAGAGAAAATAAAATGTTCAGATGAAAAAGGAAAAAAGCTTGAAAAGCAGAAATGTAATTAAGTTCTCACAAAGAGCATTTATGAGTTTATAGTGTGACCTTATTTAATCTCTCAAACATAATTTGTTCTATGCATGCAGCATTAACAATTCCATGTTTATTTTCTTTCTTAACTGTAAACTTGTAATAGTTTTATCAAGTCATCTCAACTAGTATTTAATATTCTTCATCGTGTTGCTGCCAAAATGAGATTTTAAACTCCTTGGGAGAGATCACAAGCATGGTTTTCCCGTGTAAATATCCAACAATTCTTGTGTCCACTATAAACCAGTGGTTCTCTGAGCACCTTTGTTCCACAAAATAGACACCTGTTAATTCTACACACATTGTACAAAAATAATTTCAAAATTTAGCATCAACCCCTCAAAAATCTGTTTCATAAAAATTTCTGGTATGCAATTTACTCTCAATATTCTTTAAAAAAACAAGTTTCAGAAAGCCTCAGGATATTTGAGTCATTGACTCCTAATGTGTATGTACACATAAGTAAGTAACATCACTCTGCCTTCAGACTATCTGGAATAATTGCTGGAAAGCCAAGGAATTAAACAGTTTATTCAAGAGTTCAAGTTTACCATCAGGTGTAGGTGGAGCTTCTCCTTATTTCAGTATTACAGTATCTCCTTAGTTTTTTTAACACTTCAATAATTTTCCTCTAATTTTAACCTTCTCAGACCCCTGCTAACCCCTTGTGTTTGATAGCTTCTGGAATATCAAAAACCATATTCCCTTTCCAAATTCTATATTCAAATCAAAGCTTTTTTCTGTATAATTTCTCCTCAGTTGTACTAACAAACTCTCTCTTTAATTTATATTATGAACTCTTTAAACTAGAAATAAACTCTGTTTTAAGTGCTGTGGTGACTTGCAGTCTCAGTTACACAAATCCAGTGATCATCTAGGACATAAGACACAGAGGGCATGTAGGAAGATGCAATAAAATGTCCTGCAGTCACTGAGTTAATCTCTATCAGCTGAGCTATCACTGCACAGAGTCAACCCTTTGGCCCTGGAAAAATAAGGAACTACTCTCCCTACAGCCACACACACACACACACAGGTATCTTAATGGCACACTGCAAATGTCAGCATCTCAGGAGCATTTTTACCAAAGTAATAATATTTATTAATTGGAAATTATGTGTTTTTGTAACTCCTGAATTTATCAAAATCATCACCATTCAAATGGGAGATTTCCACTTTTTACCTAAACCAGCACTTCAGATTTAATCAGTATCTATTCCAATTTAAATTAAAAAAAACTCCAAACAACTATTTCCAACCCGACTCTGCAGTAAAGGATACAGAATTAATTAAACCTTTTCTACTCTTACTGAATTATTTGAGACATTCAAAGTATTATCATTAATCATTCAATAGCAAAACAGAACTGCATAACAATTAAAAATAAGTCCACAAATGAAACCTTGCATATCTCTTTTGGCCTATTTATACTTTCTGCAGATTTTAAATAGCAGTTGATAGGGCAATTAAACAAGAGGAGAGGATTTCACAGAGATAATATTTAGCAACAGCCTAAGCCAAAAAAACCCTGCTTCATATCTCCAATTAGACCAATACTAAATATATTCTGTAAATCTTGCATGTTTTGATTCACATTTTCAGAAGATTAAAACATTAATCTCTGGCAAGATTTTAACAAGGAGAATGCATAATGTATTTTTTATGTATGCTAGCAGATTAATAACTGGTATTTTCTTATGAACTGTTCTCTTTATCTTTGATTTGCATTATGAAATTCTGTTACATGTATGTAATGACTGTGAGCATGCAGTAAAAAATTGTGTGAAGGAACAGTGGTTCTCAGTGCTTTGGTATTAAAAAACAAATCAACAGACAAAATATTAAAGAATAAACCAACCCAATTAAATATCTTTTAATGGTGTAATCCGTATTGAATCTTTTTCTGAAAAAGATGCACTTAAATAACATTCAAGATGAAATGAGGCTAAACCCACAACTTCCCTATAGGCAGAGACTCTCTCCAGCAACTCCACACCTCTTAGTAGTGGGGAGCCCAGCACTGCAGCCAGCACCCCAAATGACTTTGATGAGTTCTCAGCAGAGGGGAAGGTTCACCTCCCTGGATCTGCTGGCAGTGCTCCTCCTAATGCAGCCAGGGTGGTCTTGAAATCAGATAATGTTGACCATTATCTTGAAAAAATTAGTCATTAACAACAGGCATTGTTGTCAATGACTAATTAACACTAATAGCATTATGCAATTACAAGTAAAGGCTGACACATTAAAAAAATACAGGAAACTTATATCCATCTTTAAAAAATATTTTAATGCACTTTTTTATTTAGACATTATATTGAATAAATATTGATCATTTTGAGAGATCAGTGAATGATGATAGGTTTCAAATTCAGGATAAACAGACGTTTTCAAATGCTACAGGGCCCCTTAAGAAGCGTTAAAATTTTTAATTATTTAAGAAACTGATCTAAAACTTACATCACTTATTGGTTTACCTCCTCAGAGCCACCTTTCACAAGGAAGATATTAACATGTTGCAGAAATTGTCTGTGTGTATTACAAACTATTCCTGGTTCCCTATGCCAAAAAAAAAAAAAAAAAAAAAATAGTCTTCCCTTTTCTGCTTCTCTCCTTAATTATTGTGCTGGTCTTCTAAAATTATTTTCCATAAAATTAAACATGTCTAAAGAAACCTAATACTAAGCCCACTATCAGGACAATCTTTAAATATGGACTTACCTACAAGTCTCAGAACTCCCTAAAGCTCTCACACTGACTTGCCTTTGTTGCCTTTCAGTGTGAACCTTCCCACTCTGTTCCTTGGCCTCCTAGTTACCATGGCACAGGCTTTTGTCCAGAGACTATGGAAATTAAGAGAAGGTTCTGTGTCACAAAGTGGACAGCTGAGAAATCTGAACTTGTGCCAAACAATGCACTGATGACAAGTACAGCGAATTTTTATCAGTGTGATGTTAATTATCTCTGCTGGGACATGCAGCTAATCAGCAGGACTGCCTGCCCATTCCACTGCAGTTGCATGGCTTTCCAAATTAACCCAGGGAGCCTTTCCAGAACTTGCTTGGACCTCTGTGGGAGGACCACAAAGCACAGTCTTGGGCTGCCAAGGTGTGCCTCAGAGTTCCTCAATGGAATGCCTTGAAAAAATCAGAAGGAGGGTCCTTCACTGCCACAATAGATTATCACAATTTATTTTCAGTTTTAGAAGGAGCTTTTCACAGTGCATTCTTGCGCTGCTGCTGTTCTGAGTTTCCAGTTCAAACAGCTTCTATTATATCTTCATTAACAAAGTGTCTGATGCAGCATGCCCTGATTGAGTACTTATTCTTTAGAAATCATATTTGTCCATATTTCATAAAATTCAACTACAACTATGCATATGTCTGAGCTTCAAAAATTTAGACTGAAGTTTCACTGGAATAATTGGCTCAAAATTTGGGAAAAAATCCTCCACAGATTTTGCCTTTGTAAGTCTGTGCCAAGGCTTAGATTTTATGAAGCCAAACAAATGGTTGGGCAGTGGATTTTGGAATCAAAGCAAGTCCTCTGTGACCTTCAAACCTTTGAGTCTAATGTTTTGACAAAAAATTCACTGCCACAAAATACATGCAAAAAATGCCAGGCATATATTCACATGCACAAAATGAAGCTCTAAATATTATCAAACTCTTTGTTAGTACTCCTGTCCTTGAAATTGAAAAAAGAAAAATTAATTTGAGGACTATAAGTATTATATGCCAGCTACTCAACATTTCTTCAACTCTGATTTTTAATTTTTTTTATAATTTTTTTGTATGTATACACCAGGATCAGTTGTCTTTCCTGGTTGTGCTAATTGGTGTCATTCTGCTGCTCTGTTCTAATTTTTAAGTCAACCATATGTTTGAATTTAAAGTGTTTTCTCTATGCTGTTTCCTACCATGCAGAACCAGAAAGATAATCATGTAAGGAGTTTGATCTATTTGTAATTAAAACACCTAGTCTGAATTACCAGTTCCATTTTTATCTAAACCCTGTGGCCTGGAGCACCTTTTATGCCAACAACAAACTCCCATAAGGTTGATTTTTTTTTTTTTTTTTTTCCACAGGCAGCTTATTTTAATATAAAATATGCAATGGGTTTTTTATTTGCAGTGACTGCTGTAATTTGTGACTTTATGAAGATAACTCCAGCTGCAACAGACACATTGTGTGATTGATAGTGAATTATTATTACTAACAGCAGAAATGTTATCTGGCTTCATGCTACATGAAATAGTTGCTTGGGAGAGTCAGATTTTTCACTCTTACCAATTTGCATCTCTGATACTATTTATTCCATGTATGTGTTAGGAATTCACAACATTTACATGTGATACTGAAATAGAAAAAAATCACATAAGTGAGTAATTGACAATGTGATGTTTTAAAATAATATAATTTTACGATACCTATTGACAGGGTAGTTACATTTAAGTATAATTCACCAAATAATTTTTAAATAAAACATATTTTAAAACATTTCAGTTATAAACCAAGCTAGTTAGCATGAATTCAGGAGGAAAAGAAATATATTTGCATCAGAAAGTATTTTGAAAGGTTATTAAAGTCCTTTTATGTTAACTGCAAACTACTCTTATACTTACTATCTTATCCACTGTTATAATGCCTGATTTTTGTGAGCAATCATATCCATCCGAGACACTTCAGCCTTTTAGACAAATAGCTTTTTCTGTTTCTCACATGCACTCACATGCACACAAAATGTTTAAAATTTAACCACCATATGAGTTCTACCATTTTTTCATAATCTACCAAATGCTTCAACATCCTAATCCCAGCAATGTGCTGTTTACAAATAGGGGGAACTCATCTAAACTGAACCAGCTGCTAGGATCTAGTTCTGTTTATTTCATTTACTGTAAATGAGTCTACCTTTTAAAAGGTATTGCACTGCCTTCCCTTCTTTAGTGCTTATTTCCCAAAGAGAAATAAACTGGAGGCTCAGCATTTTAATATGTGAAGAGAACCTGAGGCTCTTTCTTCCTAAATTTAATGAAACAAGTAGGAGCCATAAGATACTGCATTTTATTGCATAATTGCCTGACTGATTCATTGAGCATTATTTGCCTAATGATTCTTTTCCATATCTCTCATTAGCAGCATGATTGCTGAACTGCCTCGTGGCTTCTATTTTCCTCATCTATTGCTTTTTCATTGAAACCTGTCCACTTGTACCTCTCTAATAAATTTTTGTTGCCTTCATAAGCAGAAATACATTTTTTTTTCACTATTTTACTAATTTACCATTCCTTTTGTTTCTCTCCAAACACTGCATCTGCTTTTCTCATCCTCCTTCTGTTTTGCTGTTTCCATTCAAAGTCAATTCCACTACGATTCCTTCTACACAGTTTTTAATTTCACCTACATGTTGCTTCTGTGTTGACCAACAGGCTGTCCTAAGTAAAAAGGTTCTATCAGGCTGATGTAAAAAAACCAACCTGTAGAAGTCTTTAGCTAGCTAATGTAAATGAGCTTATGTCAACTGCATAATTAAGAAAAAAAAAAAAAAACAGAAAAAGGAATATTTATGGCTCAAATTAATGTCATGATTAGTAAGAAAATAAGCTGTGAGATTTTATGCATGAAGTCACTAAAAGCTCACTCAAGCTGTGTTTTGATGATGTTTTCTGTTCTTAGTTCAGACGTCCATGTACAGACTGGTAGAGCCAAGAACTTGTCTTGATAGGTGTAGGCAACCTGCTGTATTTTCTATCCCCCACAAATCCTGCCAATTTTAAATAGGCAATAAAGTAAAATAAAATACTTCTATCATGTTCTAGAAGGAGAGCAGACAGTCTCTAAACAGTTTATGCATGAGGAATTGTCTACAGTGTCAGAAAACCCACCATGAAACAGTTAAATTGGCATCCTAGAAGCAGAAAATGCTCACTTTTAACAAGCATTGAATCCCATGTAGATTAAACCTCAGAATTTAATATACTTTCCACTACTTCTCTTGTAGGTTCTATGTATGTGACTAATTTCATCATGCTTTTCTGTGCGTAGGCAGGTAGACAAACATAATTCAGTCTAACATAAAGTCAGTTTCAGTCCTGTTCTGTGATTTTTATTTTTATAGAATTTTTTTTTTTTTGCAGAAATCATTGCAAATCAGAAGTCTTGAAGACTGAAAATGTAATAGCAAGTTACATAGCTGGAATTTAACCACTTCAAATTTTTTGTTCACAAAGTTCCATTACCCATTATTTCATCCCCTAGATCTCTTATTACATAAACAGGTGTCTGACAGCCAACTTAGATGGTTTATGAAATCTCTGTGCTTCTATAATTCCATGCTAAATCTCATCAGAACAAAATACTTGTTTACCAACTTCAACTGAGCAAACATTCTAAATTTTTCTTTGTGCATGTGTGTGCTAGTGCAGACATGGTTTTATAGGGGGAAGAAAAAAAAAAAAAAAGCATAACTTTTATTGTCCACACAAACCTGCCCACAAACCACAAGGGAAATTAATTCACCTGCACAAAATACTCATTCCGTTCCACTCTGCCTACCTGAGATTGTTGAGTGAATTGACAGAGACAGACCTTGCTGAGAAATGCAATATACTACTAGGAAGCTTATTTGCAGAGAGCAGACATTTTATCCATCCAACAATGTTTTTGAATTTAAAAACACAAACAGTTTAGTCTGTAACAAATTGAACATTGTGCAAATCTAAAAGAGTTCTGGTTGAAAAGCCCATGCACATTATGCCACTTATAATAGTAAAATGGAGCAGTACTTGCATATTGTGGATACTTGCATCACAGAAAGAAAAGTTTATCAGCATCTTGACCACCATGTAGTAGCAAGAAAGAAGGTTTTTGTTCCCCTACTGCATAAATTATTTCAAAACATGATCCACAAATAACTGTGTGAATGCTATCAGTTGTGGCTGCATTTACATTGCATCCTCTGTAACACCACAGAGTAAAAATACCCACCATGCTGCACCATCCTACATATACTTAGTGTAGTCAGAGTGATGGGAGAATCCACAAGCATTAAGACACTCTCCAGCGAATTTTCTGGCTGTGAGACCCCAAAGGCTGGTGTGGCCAGCTCATTGCACCCCTGTTGCCTCATGTCACAACTCACTGCCCCTTCTTCTACATGGTGAGCTTCTTTGGGAATTAAAAAAAAAAGGTAAGGCATGTAGCCCACACATGCACTGTCCTGTCCTGGTTATCATGTCCATTAGGCTGCTCCCCCATTCCAGGAGAAAGCACTGCAAGACACCCTCTGATGCTGCCCATGGCACACGTGGGGCTGCCCTCCAGGAGTGGCCACCTTGAAGCTATCATACCTGTGTGATCTCTGAGCAGCCTCAGATTAGCTGCCAAATGGACACTGAGATACCAGCCCCAGCAGAACATCTGTGGAACACCTCTGAGGCAGCCTCCAAGAGCAGGCATGGCACTGCCAGGCTCAGGAAACCTTGCCTGCATGCCTAAGAAACCAGGATAGAATGCCAATCCAGCAGAACATGTACTTGAGATCAAGAGATTGACCAGGAAAAACAGAAGACCTGACTGATGAGCCCATGAATCAGGAACTATTTTGAAGACAAACTCACATGGAGGAGAAGGAGAATGGGGCAGAGAATAGGTGTGAACCATGCAGCTCTCCTTTTCCTCAGACTGATGCTGTTTCAGAGACATTTTCAAAAGTCTTCAGCAAATGACTGAGGAGAGAGAAGATCACTGTGTGCCCTGTGCTGCCTCCAAGCCCAAGTCCTGACCCATGGCTCCCTGGAGAAGCTGTAGCTCTTGACATTTGCTCATGTACCCATACAAAGCCCCAGACCAGGCCCACAGGGAGACACAGATGTGCAGCACCACAGATCCCTCTCACCTGTGCAGGGACAGCATCTTGTTGTGCTTGTACAGCTCTCTGAGGGCACCTGCCTTTAGCAGTAGGAACCACCAATCCTTAGAATCACAGAATCCCAGAATATTGAGGTGGTAGGGACACACAAGCATCAAATCCAATTCTTAAGCTGCCATCACCTCACAGTCTCCCTCCACCTCCTTTTGGCCCCTGTGGCTGGCATTCTTCCAGGACTCAGAGGTGCACAGGGGTCACACAGAGTTACCAGGGCACATTTCAGCTGTACTTTACCTTCATGTGAACTGCTGCATCTGGAGTTAGATGTCTTGTCAGGGCAGCTATAGAAGACAACAGCCTAATACAGGCCCCTGAAGATTCTGGATTTGACCTTTTGAGTCTCCATTCTTACACTTTTACAAGCAGATTTTTATCATTATTTTAGTGATTCTGAGACAATTTCCCAAATAGATTTAATGGTCTAAGCAGGAAGTATTTGAACAGGTTCTTTGTTTTACTTTTTTTTTCCCCCTCTACCTTTTACTACCGGAATGTGAGAGTGTTAATACAAACCCCGTGCTTTTTTTAATATATGTACCAATGTTTAACATTATTAGAAAAATGCTCTATAATGGAATACCACCACAAATAAGTTTCCTTTTACTAAGATGAACTTACTCAAATTTTCTGCCTAATTCTAACACAAATTTTCTGCAACTATCTCCATGCTCTCACCACAGAGGTTTTTGGAGCTGAACTTCACAGTATGTGGCATTGACAACTTAGCTGCTAAACTCAAGAGAAAGCCAGCTGCTGCTCACAGACAAAATTGCTGCACAGCAGAACCTGGTGGAAGATCTGTATCTGGTCTGATCTGCCATTTTTCTTATAATAGGTAAAGTTCAGATTAGACAAAGAGGTAGCCCTTAATAAATATTCAACAGGACAATCATTGAAAGTATGATCACAATGCACAGCAAGAATGTGTCTGTCCTAGCAATGACATCTGACTCTTCTGTTTCTTTTGAAATTCTTTTTCCAGTTTGTCTTGGATAAAAATGGATAATGTGAGATGAATAATAGAGATTGAGAAAGTGGGAAGTCACATTATAAAGCTCATCAGAATCCAATAAAACTGAAGCATATGAAAGGTGCATTAGGTTAGAATTTAAAGATAAAAATGGTTGCAAGGAAAGAGGAAAATTGTAATCTTCATTTGCAATTCCAGACATGGAAAGCAGAAAGTTTAAGACAATATATTGCTGAAATACTCCAGAAGCTTCAGAGACATTTGACAAGAAAACTTATGAATATCATAAAAGGTAGATGTCAGGTTTTACCAGGACATACTGAGCTGTCTATGATATATAAGAAAATAGAAGCCCAGGAATCTTCTAGGACTTTGCAAAATTGTAATAGAAGTCTTCATATCAGTGTGCATGGAGAAGTGCTATAAAAATTGGATGTGTTGCTGACACACACAAATTCTCAAGACAACCAGGTCTAAAAGAGAGACAGAAATTAAATCCTTGTAACAGAGATGGGACCAACCAGACATATCCAAAATGAACACACTCCTAAGCAGAATTCAAGGAGTGTTGGGAGGGCTTGAAAACTGATGCCACCTCATACTCATCCTCTCTGAACACACTGCCCACATAAGGGCAATTCTGTGCCTGAAAACTTGGCAGAATTACACACCTCCAGGTATTGGTTGGTATGAGAATGAGTGTGAGACTGAAGTCAGTTATAGCAGTAAGAGACTGCAGAGAATTCAATAAGTTGTAGCTGTACATATGTATTTGCACATATATCTATATATGTATGTGGTATGCATAATATAATAAGCAATTCAGCAATTCTTACAGTTATAACTTTTAGGATAAAATGATTCATCAAAATAAAGGGCCATTTCTAGTTCTAAAGCACAGAAGAAGGCCACAGTTTCTAGGCTGGGTTAATCCTATCCTGATAGGCAGTTCTAAAATAGTCAAAATGAATTTCAGCTGTTCCAGCACACAACTGAATACCTCATTATATCTTTTAGTAGCACACAGCAGGCATCTAAATTTAGACCTCTAAATGTGGCAAAACAATTCAAATGCATAGACATCTATGTAGAGCCATTCTTGATCATAGACTACCTGAAAAACCAGCGTAGAGCTACCTTATGTGACAGAGGATCTATGGGAGATATCAAGAGGGCACCTAAGATGCTGCTAGATGTCTAAGTATTTGAATTATTTGTATAGAGAACATTCAGCTCTGAATTGGTAAATAACTGATGTCATTTAGGAGTTTGTGGGGGGTTTGAGACACCTAGGCAGAGCAGATTGATAATGAATATATTTGTGTTGAGACTGCTGTTCATCAGTGGGGCTCACAATGTCTGCAGAACTGGTTTTCAGGTACCTGAATCCTGCTTTGTTCGTCTAGATTTATATTGAGTCTATGTAGACAGAGTCGATGCACTTCTGGAAATCATTACAATAATTTCTTCCTTTTTTTTTTTTTTTTTTTTTTTTTTTGAAAAATATCAAGGAAACTGTGTAAAAGCATGCAAGTACATTTGTAACCTTTGAATTTATGTTGAGAGATGCTAAGAGTTACTAGGGAATGTATACAGGTTTAATGTAAAAACTTCTATTCCATGGATTGTTACAATGTCTGTGATACATAAAGCTTTTTTTTTCTGCCCACACCACAGACCCTATAAAATGAAGTATTTTCATGAACTAGTATTTTCTATCATAAAATTAGTATTTTGCACCAGTATTTTTTATCAAATATAGTCATATATATTTATTTTTAAAAGAAATATTTATTTGAAAACTGTTCAATTGCCATACCACCCATAGTTAGGAGGTATCAAGGGAAGACATGACTTCAGATATTTAGAGTGCCTATATGCTCCTATTTAAGTTTGGTCAGTTGACCACAGAGTAGAAAGAAGAGATGAGGCCAATTTACCAATCTAGTCCCAAAGCATGAACTCCTATGGACTGGAACAGGGTGGTAAAAAAGAAACATAGTAAGTACTATTTTTACACTTTAACTCCATAATCCATGCACTTCCATAAGCTCCAATTTTGATGCAGAAGAGAGATTTTGTAAAGTAACCTCTGCCAAGTTTAGGATACCAGATGCCAGACTGGAGGATTGCCTGGTTGATCTGTGGCATTTGCAGGCAATGAAGGGAAAGGCCATTGCATCAAGTGAATGAGGACAGAACTATAAAGAAAATAATTTGTGGGCACTTTATTGAATTATGATATGCATACAGACTGTGGAAATTGGATTCTCTAAACCTGCTGTACTTGAATTTGTAACTTTAACATTTTTTCAGTATGTTTATTGAAAGATACTGCTGCAAAATATTAATCAGAACAGATTATGATTGAAAATACTTGTTCAGAAAAATAGTTTTGGCAGATTTGCAGAACAAGTATGTTCCACACAATAAGATTTCTCCAAAATGAAAAAGATATTTCAGGAGCAAAAATCCAATATACATTCTAAGAAAATATTTACATTTGCTTTTTTCATTACTGTTTTATGTTGTCTTTTGATATATTAGCAATGGCACATAGTCTGACAGGCTACAGGGTGAGAGATTATATTACAATAAAATGAAAAAAACCCCATATAATGTACAAAATATTAGAGAAATCAATAATTCTGTTCACATTTGTACAGTCAAAGGGAGATTCTGACACTGACACCTTGCTAAGCATAACAGAGATTGCCTTTCAGGAAACTTATGGACAGAGATTTTCAGCCCACATCTTTTCCTTGTCTTCCTTTCAGTGAAGAAAATAGAGTACTTAGTATTTGGAGATTTTTACCTTCAACTGGAGGAGACGAGTCATATTTAAAAGAGCATAATAATATGTTCATAGTTGTTCTGTTTTCCAGACAGATATTATTCGAAGCTGAGTTTTCTGCAAAACCAGTAGCATCAGGGGTAAACGTTTATTCTGAAGTTGAATATATTTTTCCTAAATTTAGAATTTTTATATTTTTTATGGTTCATAAAACCATAGGACTAAATTTATTTTCTTTCGCATGCAGTGGCATAAGTGAAAGTAGGAGCAACACTTGCCTACTTAATGTGTATCCCTTAGTTTGGGAGGCAGATTTGCTGAGTGGTCTTGACTTCTGCAGTTTCAGATAATGAAACACTCATATATATCAACTGAGAAAAAAAAAAAAAAAAAAAAACAAACAGAACGGTGATGTAAGACTTCAAAATTTGAATCAACTTCCTTGGTAGACTCTTTACAGTGCAGTTCTCCTGTCACAATAAAAGACTGTTTAGGACATGTCAGTATGTCCCTAAGTAAAATCCCTCAAATACTTACAAAAAAGCTCTTTGATTTAATTGAGGGCTAATTAAAAGAAATGAAAAACTGGTAAATTACATATCCAAATAAAGGAAATATTGTAACAGCAAAGTCTATTGGCAACATGGGCATGCAACAGACGTTGTAAATAGTTGCAGCCAGCAAAATATGCAACTTGCAAACATGTACTTGTTGAAACGTGTCATTCACCTTTAAAAGCCAATATTGTAGTATAAAAATAAGGATCAAAAAACTCCACAACTGTGATAACAACTATGGAATGATTGAGTTATTTCATACACATCAGACACTTGATCTTACAAGTTGTGTTTGAAGATATAAGCAGGTTAATAGAACAACCTCATACCTACTGAAAATTTTCCTGTGGTTCAACACCTTCCATAGAAAGGGATCTCATCTAAGTAGTAATAGCAGTTTATGAGGGTGATCCCATCCAGCTCCAGGAAAACTCAGAAGTAAATATCAGCCTTAGTAGCTTTATTCTCACACTAATATTACATGAATAAATACAGAAATGGAAGAAAATTTGTCTTGTACAGCAGCATAAAAGGGATAGAATTTCCTGAGGATGAGGAAATATGCAGGTTAGCAGGTGAATTGAGACCATTTTCCTCAAAGGTATGTAAAAAGAGGAAAAAGGTAAGATTTGTTTAGCCAGACTGCAGTATGAGAAAGAGGTCTCTCTCACATCCCTACATTGAGTTAAACATGGTTATTATGTGCAGAAGTACTCAAATTATCATGCTGTGCAGCTACAAGATCAATATGGTTTGCTGCTCATCAATCTCAAAGCACATCCTCTGCATCACATCTTTGGGACATGTGTTTGTTTACAGTCATGGAAAAATTATGTGTATTAGGAATTTTATCTTCATCTTCACTGATTTCAATTAATATAGGCTCAATATTTAAATTGTTACTGGTGAAAGATTTTCCTGTTAAATGTGCTTGATTAATCTGTTTTACCTACTCACTTTTACAGATGAGTTGTTATTATCATGTATGAATCAATCTTTTTTTCCACATGTACTTCCAATCATTAAGCAGATGCAGTAAGTCACTGAGAATAGCATGGGTTTTGGGGATTTTTTTTCATAATGGGTTGTAAAGGATAATGTTTGAAATCAGTTACCTTGCAATTATATTTTGTCATCCAGTCTTCTGTCTCCTCCACTTCCCACTTACAGATTCCTTTGGTCTGATGATGTAAAGTCTATTTGGTAACAGTCCTAATATCAGTAGTAGAGCTGATACAAGATGACACATTTCACAATAATTCTATTCAAATTAACATTTTGATTCTTCAGGAGGAAAAAAACAAAATGTGAATCTGCCTTAGAGATCATGTACATTTTATTTAATCACAAATTTTGCCAGGAAAGAGAAATGCAATGGAATTGATAGTGGGCTAACATTTCCACCTAAGAAAACTGCAACTTTGGGCTAAACAGAATGATGATATTCTATCACACAATATAAACTACTGGAGTAGAGGCAAAAAAATTGTATCCTGAGCTGCATCCAAAGCCTTGTGAGCAGCAGGGGAGGGAGGGGACTCTGCCCCTCTGCCCTGCTCGGGTGAGAACCCACCTGCAGGGCTGCATCCAGCTCTGGGTCCTCCAACACAAGAGGGATGTGAACCTGTTGGAGCCAGTCGAGAGGGGGTCTCAGAAAATGATCAGAGGGATGGAACACCTCTGACGCAGAGAAAAGCTGGGAGAGTTGGGGTTATTCAGCCTCTTCAGAAGAGAAAGATCCAGGGAGACCTTCCAGCACATTCCTGTACCTTAAGAGGCTACAAAAGGTCTGAAGGGTGCTTTTTACAAGGACCTGGAATGATAGACGAGAGGGAATGGCTTCAGACTGAGAGCAGGTTTGGATAAAATATTTGGGAGAAATTCTTTACTGTGGGGGTGGTCAGGCACTGGGGCAAGCTGTCTGGAGAAGCTGTGGATGCTTAATCCTTGGAAATGTTCAAGACCAGGTTGGATGGGACTCTGAGCAACCTGGTCTAGTGGAGGTGTCCCTGCCTATGGCAGAGGGTTGAAAAGAGATGATCTTTAAAGCCCCTAATACAGACCATTCTATGATTCTATAATTTTTTTGAAGGTCAGTAAAATCCTTCAGTGATTTTTTGGTTTCTAGTTAAACCAAAGAGGTCTCTGATTCCCACAGAATTCCAAATAATAAGTAAGAACACGCTGTCTCAACAGCTAGCATACCAAACCCTGAAAGAATTGAAACCTGAAGTGTATTTCAGGAAATATGGTCAAAATTTATGTTTAGAATTAATATTTATAAGCAGTAAAATTCACTGGTTTCAGGTACCCAAATAATGGAAAAAGCAGGTTTAATATAAAAGTGAAAACACAACAAAGATCATTGGAAATGTTCACTACACTGCTTACTAGATGATGACATTTAACAGCTGCTCAGCCATCAGCTACATATGAATGGAAATGATTTTTATTGACTTGCAAACAAGTGGTCTAGGAACATCCATTCTTCAGATCAAACACTGCTCAAGAATTATGTTTTACTATAAAAAAAGTCAAATAAAAAGTAATATAAAATTACAATGCATGTAATATTAGTTGTAGTATTTCATTGAACAATATTTAGACACAGATTTAGAATACTAATACTTCACTTTTGACATGAATTTTGAAAAAAGGATAGTTGAGTGCCACAAGTAAAGCATTCTGATACTTGTCTTGCATTTAAAAAAATACAAATTTACCTTTCTTTCCTTTTCAGCAAACTGCTCATGGATGTAGCACTAATGAAGATGACTTATTATCTGAGAGATTAAAAAAAAAGTATGATAGTTTCTTTTTCTCAAAATTGATGATATTAATGATGTATTCTAAAAAGACTCACTGGTATACCAAAACCTTCTGATGATGATGATTCTTCAGCTTTTTTTCTTCAACTTTTTTTCACAATTGACATTGTTTTCAACACATCAGTCTTTCAACAAGATTTCTTCCCAAATTGAAAATGGAAGTTGAAGAATACTTCTTTGTGATTTTTTTCTCCCAAAAGGGATCTTTGCCATCATATACATACTTAAGAGTTATTTGCAAGTGAATTTTTCTGAATGTTTAAATAAAAGTATTATTTCTGAAAATATTTTATTGCTATTTCTGCAAATATTTCATTGAAATACCAAAAACTTTAATTTATACTCCATCTACACATCAATGCATTTATTCTTCCATTATTATTATTATTATTGCTATTATTATTATCATTATCATTGTTATTATTTCTTCTTAGTAAAACAGCTTTGGAGGAATAAGATAACAAGACCTGAATTCTGATGTGACTCTGTGGTTGTTTATTTTGTGCATTAGGCAAATGAAGCTGTCTGGTTGCTGCTGTGTATAGTTCCATTTAACTTCAATTAAAGGTAGAGATTAGAGCTCGTTTCCACAATCAGGCTGATTTGTAATTAAGTATAAAGTGTTATATATACAGTATTTATGATACTCTGTAGGAAAAAAAAATAGGAAAGGTTCTCCAGAACAAGAAAACACCTACAGGCTCAGTTCTGGGTGGGGCTGATAGGGGAGGATAAGAATATATCCAGTGACATATAAATCATCCTCTACCTTTTCCTTTAGATGTGTCTTACAAGCCCCATTTTAATAGACCACATCCACATAATATTTTTTCCTTCCACAGCTAAACTGCTGCTAAAGTGCAGCATCAGTTTCTTATTAACTGTGCTGTAATCCAGAAATGTGTGATATTGCAAGACTCTGAACACCACTTCCTCCATTCTAAATATGTAACCAAAACCTCACTTGCAATATGATTCAAAACACAAAGCTTTACTACTATTAAATAGACAAATATTTTTAGTCCTTAGGCAGCCTTGTGCCATGGCATTTAATAAAGATAATTAATTAATTACTGTAGCCATAAACCTGTAGTAATATGCATTCTAACCATCAAGGTAGATCATAGCTCTATATCAGTCCTAGTTAAATAAAACCTCAGTTCATTACTATAGCAACCTCTGAAATGGTTGAAATGCAAAACTGTTGGAAAAGTGTTACAATTTTGCTGCTGAGAATAGAAATTTATGAAGTTTCCTCAATACGTTTTTCCAAATCACTTTTGTTTTCAACACTCTTCATCAGTTTCTGTGGCACCAAAAAAAAAAAAAAAGGAAAAAAAAGGTGTGAGAGAAACAATCTTCTGCTTTAGGTTTCTCCTTTGTTTTGCTTTGGAGTTTTTGCCATTTGGGAGTGCATTTTTATTTTTGGGGGGTTTGCTTCTTTTTAATATTATTGTTTAAAGTTCTTCTTATCTCTTTTAAGAATTGTTGTTTGTAGTATTTTTTTAATTGAAAGCTCCCAAATATTTCCCTGAATGAAAAAAATACAGAATATAACCTAGGTTTAGAAAAATATATGAAAACAAGAGAACAAGTGAAAAGAAAAAGCAAAAAGAAAAAAGTAAAAAAAAAGTTTGAAAGTGTATGGTGAAGGGCAGGTATGAACTGCAATCATCAAAAGTCAAGGTAACCAAGGATTCCCATCAGTCAAGATTCACATTATTTATTTGTACTGCAGGCAATGAGCACGAGGTGTTACAGGGAGAGAATTTCTATTTTTAAGGTACAAGAAATGTCACAAAAACTCCCTTCCCACCTTTAACTTTTAATGGAGTGGGGAGAAAAAAGCAAGAGATATCTTTTTGCATTTCAGACACTTCTGTAATTCCAGTACTGCCACTCTATAATCTGGACAAGGCTTGATAACTCAGCAGTTCTTTTGTAATAGTCTTTGCTTATATCTTCTCTTAGAGAACAATATAATAAACAACATCCATTACAAAAGGCAGTGAACCACTTATATTAACTGTAGCTCAAATATGCCTTATTCAGAAAGATATTTATATTGGTGACAGCTATAAACCCTATAAGTTTTTTCTCTTATTTGGGTTTTTTCCTGCTTTTTCTCCACTTTCTTTCTTTTTCTTGTGCTATGATGTATAAAAAAGGGGCGAACAGGACAAAAGAATAAAATATTAACAAAGCAATGGTACTGAGAATAAGATTATTTTTCCCCCATAGTTTTCTCTTCATCAGCCAGGGGACTCTACATACAACCAGCCAAAAATTTGTGATAAATTTCTACCCTTTGTGCTTAGTAGCCTAATTTAACTATCCATAGGCTTATGTTTTGCAGCTTTCTGGCCCTTTGTTATTCAATGAGATACAGGAAGAAAGAGCACTTTTCATTATCTCATTACTATACCTCACACCAGTTATATCTGTCTGCGTAACCCCCAACATAAGTCTCTAAAATAGCAAAGTATAAATACCAGCTAAATGTTGGGAAAATTGTAGTGCTTATCTACTCATTTTTTTTAAGTTATAATATACATCAGGTAACTAGAGTAACAAAGCTTTCTTACTCTTTTTTTAAAAGACTTTTTTTTAAACTTTTTTTTTTACACTCCTGTCCAAAAACACAACCCTTGATGAACGATTTTCAAAGGAAAGCATCTAAGCAGAAGATCAGAAACATCATTAAAGCCTGAGGCAGACGATAACCCAAACAAAACCATATTGGCAGCAACCAAGCTCAGCTTGCCTTTCAAAGCACCAGCTCTTGTATGCTTGGCTTTTGAATATTCAAAATAAACTTATTGCAGTTTTGATCTAATGAAGAGAATTTACATTTAGAAACAAGGGACAGAAGTGCCACTTTGTCAGGGAGCATGGCAGGATGGGGCTGAGCTGAAGTCATGCTATCCCAAAATAATTTTTCTTGGAAAACCCCTCTGAGGTCGTTGAGTCCAACCTTTGACCAAACACCACCTTGTCAACCAATGGCTGAGGTTTTTTTAGTATCTCCAGGTATGATGACTCTACCACCTCCCTGGGCAGCCCACTCAATATCTGACATCCCCTTTCAGTGCAGAAATTCTTCTGGATGTCCAGCTTGACCCTCCCATGGTGCAGCTTGAGGCTGTGTCCTCACATCCCGTCACTGGTTGCCTGGGAGAGCAGCCCGATCCCACCTGGCTCCATCCTGCTTTCAGGGAGTTGTACAGAGGGAGAAGGTGCCCCTGAGCATCCTTTTCTCCTGACTGAGTCCCCTCAGCTCCCTCAGCTGCTCCTCAATAGACTTTTTTTTAGCTCCAGACCTTTCCCCAGCTCCGTTGCTCTTCTATGGACATGCTCCAGCACCTCCATGTCTTTCCCGAAGTGAGAGGCCCAGAACTGGACACAACACTTAAAATTAGGGTGACCCAGGCACTGTCAGGGTCCTGCCCTCACTCTCCAGCCAGAGCAGGGTGGGCAGAACCATGGCAGGGCATGCCAGCAGCCCTAGAGACTGTCAGGGGACGGGCTGGAGCCAGAAATTCCACAAGGAGATGGGGATGGGACTGGAGGCAAGGCATTGGTGTGGTCCATATCCTACTGGGACCAAGACTAGGCATGAGCTGATATGAACATGGGGTTTTTGGGCCCTGGCCAGGGGCACTGTGGGGCAGGGCTCCCTGTGCTCTCCCAGCCCTGCCACATGCATTGCTGTTACTGAGAGAAATTATCCTCTAACAGCTAAAACACAGGGGTGGTAGGTCCAAAGCAAGGGTTGTTTGGGAACAGAGGCTGGACAGCAGCATAAAGGTTGTAAACACACATTATTTTTGTCAAAAGAAAAGTTAGGAAAAAAAGATGAAATACAATAATTTACACTAAAATAAAGCTGCTTTTTCTGAGAATACAACAATTTCAGAAAATCCTTTAGGCAACAAATTAGATGATGTTGAAAGAGACATAAAACTTTAAAAGACTGTAGACAACACTTTCCAGTGAAAACTTTAAAATCTCTTCACAATTGTTTAGACTTTAGAAAGGGAGATTGATAAGTGGTTAAGTAGGTTTGAGGATTCCTACAAGTATAAATAGTTGAGTACTAAAGGACATCCACTCTAGTGAAGAAGGGAAAAAAAAACCAATGGTACCTGATGGACTTCAATACAGCAAAAATCAGGATAGGGAAAAGGTCCATCATTTAAACCCATTGAAATATATCAGGTTCATGTACACATCACATGAGAGAAGAAAATCTCTTGAAAATATGATTTAAAACATCTAAACCCCTGGAATTTTAAACTTCACTAAACTTTTAATATCTAAAAATATAGACTATACATAATGAATGATAGAATAGTACAAAAGGCTTTGCCTGCACCCAGTAGACATGACTTTCACAGTTTATTTCTGTATGAATAAATAATTAAAATTCCATAAAATCAGAATAATAAAGACTTTCCACTAGACCAGCTATCTAAGCCCATGAGTAAAAGCTCTTGGGTTTTTTTTTTCTTTTTTTTTCCCATTGGTAGGGAAATACTTTATGTACAAATCAACAAACTACACAAAAATACCCTTTTTATCTTTCTCTTCTTCCTTTCTCTAACAGCTGCAGATAAAGAGAGGAACAGTCCCTTAATTGATTTTCCCCTCATGATTTTCATCCACTATAAACTGTAGAAGAATGTTATCAGTTAATATACTGCCCCAATGAATGCTCAGATTTATGAAAAAGCATAGACCTTTTCCCTTCTCACTATAAGATGCGCCTCTATTATGAATCTGCTTCTTATTAGTCTTCACATGTATCATGCATTAATAATCTAAAGACATCTTTAAAGAGAACAGCAGTAAGTATTGCAAAACACATCACCATCAAAAGTCTGGTCTTTAGCAAGACATGACAGTAATCCTTGCCCCATCTCCAAAGCCTGTCAGGGATTCCTCAGAAATTCCCAAGGCCACAGAAGAAAAGCTCTGGCTCTGTATCTGATAGTCTCTGTGCTGATCCAATTCCTGATTTTCTGACCCATAATGCTGATAAAGATCATAGACATGCTGTTAGTGGCAACAATAAACTATTGAAATGTGCATAAATATTTATAGATGTTACTTTTCTGCAAGACAGCTCTTCCTTTCAGGCTTGATTTCTGTTAGCTCAGTGGTTTTAGGAATTGCAGCAGACTGTAAAGAGCCCCTTTGATCCCTAGATTTTTTTTGTTGTTCATTGTTTGCTGTGCCTCTCAAAAATCTTGCTTCTCTCTACATTATCCCATCAGCTCTGCCTGTCATCTTTCTTCTTACTCTGCAATCTGGAAGCTATTTTTCCCCTGATGAATTTAGTTCTATTTCAGTGAGAATAACTCTTCCATTCATAGAATTCTCCATGATCAAATCAGCACTATCTTTAAAGAGGAATATAATAAATAAATTCCATAGTGCATGACATAACAGGTCAACTCCTGCTTCTTTTACAGTAGTCAAATAATAAGAGAAAGATAGCCTGATTAGTAGCATTCTAATCCTGGGGAGCCTCAGGCAAAATGTTCATTTCACACAGAATCATATGATGGGAAGGATGAATCAGATTGGGAGGGAACACATCTGGTCCAACCTCCCTGCTCAGGCAGGGTCATCCCAGAGCACAAGGCACAGGACTTTGCCCAGATGGTTCTGGAATATTTCCAGTAAGGGAGACTCCAGTCCCACTTTGGGTAATACGGGTTGTAATTTTAATGGAAATAAGTGACAGATAATTCCAACAAAATTTTCCTTAGAATCTTAATTCCTAAAGAGAAAACTGTTACAGAAAAAATATCGTATTTACCCCTAGAAACTTTACTCTATTTCCCACACTTTGCCTCTCCCTGGATATCAAATCCAATTTTTATCAAAATGTTACATTTACTAGTGATGATTTTGTTCATCACAGAAGAAAATATTTGTGAGGATTAAGAGGCAGAGGTGGGCGTATAATAAAACTTGTACAGACTGGCATACATTTAGCCAGGCAGCAAATAAAGTAGAATTTGGAAATTTCCCACTTAGTGTTCTACTGAAACTCTTTGAAATATTCACTAGCAATACTTAAAATAATATGTATTAACACAGCAATTATGACAAAAAAAGAAATTGGATGCTTTCAGCAGCTGGAACATTTTAAGGAAATTTGGGAAAAAATATTAAAGTGCACTTAATTTCTTTCAATTCAATGAAACTTTTTTTTTTTTTAAACCTCTCACTAATGCTTCATAATATTTACTCAGCACTGCCTAGAGACTTAATGACTGAGACAATGTGCTTTGCTTTAAAACAAACAAGCAAATAAATAACTTTTTTAAAAATGGAAACAAGTAAGAAATACTGCAGAAGTTACTTTCTATGGTTCACAAATAGTACAGTTCATAATCAGAAGAATGCTTGTATATTCAGGCCATTTCTAACTTACTAAATGCAAGGACCTATGACAATAGAAACAGGTTGTAGTAATATACATCTCCAGCTTAAATGTTAAATTCATTAGCAAATGTTCTTAATATTTGCTTAGATATTTGCTTACTGTTTGTTTTACTTAATGTCTGCTTAGTTGTGGTATCAAGTTTTTTTATCTTGGTAAGAAGAAAAATCCTATTTCCCTAAAACCAATTGTAAAATTTTCTAAGGATCTTGCTATAACATTAAAAGAATTTGCAGTATGTTTATATAAAAGGAATCATTATCTATAATGAAGTGAGAAAGGTCAGATTTTACTGTTACCTCAGATATGTTGGCTTAGTTAGTCATGAGATTGGCCAAGAAAAAGTGAGTAATATGTAAGAGAACCGTGTTTCATGTTTCCTTTCTAGAGCCCTATAAACACTTAGTTGGATTATTTTGCTGCATAATTGGTGTTAGCCTCAGGGTGTGTATCATAGAGGATTTTCAGATTTACTCATCCATAGATATCAGGCTATTAATAATTTTGCAGATAACTCCATGTATTGGAAATCACATGTGTTGAACACAATATATGGAAATGAAAGGTCAGCACACTTTGTGTGCCTGTGCACAGATAGATAGGCATGTCTGCATAAATGGAATATTCTCTGAATATCAGACAGAATACTTTCATGGTCTTATATTTCTAAATAAGAAATTATATGGCTCATGCTGAGAACAAGAGAATACAATTTCAAGACCTCAAGGTCTCCATTAAAGAAAACTATAATCATTTTTGGCACAATGAAATATTTTTAAAACTTTTCTGAAAAAACTGAGATATATCAGCTTTAAATTACCTATAAATTGCAAGGCTATAATTTTATGTGCTCATACCTTTTATTCTTCCCTGGCTCTGGCAAACTAATCTTCTGATAATATTTTAATAGATAGAAATCCAAGTTAGATCTTAACAAAAAGTCCAAATCTACATTGTAATTCAGACTCATTATATTTTAAACCCCGGGAGCCTTTAATTAGCTATTTATTTTCCCTGACTATCTTTATTCTACTTTTGTTTACATTTCAATTATTTCAGAAAAAAAAAAAAAAACCAGAATTGGTACAGGTACGTTTTTCATATTACACCGATTGTACAAGACAGCATTTCAAAGTTCAAATACAACACATGAAGCAGCCTAGACGCAAAAATGAAGAAACCACAGATGTGAAAATGAAGTTTGAGAGGTCTCCTACATTTGTTTTATCCATTTTCTCATGATTTTATTAACAATATTTAGTTGCCAAACTCTTAAGTCTATGAAGAAATAGTTATTCAATGAAAATGGTAAAATATTAACCCTGTTATTCATACAAGTGAACAAAAGTCACAGTTAGGGCATATGGTGGCTCCAACAGATGGAATACTGATGGAATACTGATGGAAAACTGTTTTTCCAGTGCATTTTTCTTGCTTTTCTGGATACAATTTGCTAGTGGGCTAGCAAATATAGGCAGGAACTATAATGGTGATTTGGCTGTTTTATGTCCAGTAGTGTCATTTCTTCAGTTAATTTTGTCACTTACTGCATTCTTACACATGCAGAGCACAGCCACTGCTTACATTCTGGGCCTTTCCTGCTTAAATATTACAGAGATTTTAAAATGAGTTTTAGCCTTCTTGACTATGTATTTGTGTTATTATATGTCAACATGAATGACTTTGCTTAATTTAATAAATCTTTTATTTATAGTGGTTCAATGAACCACCAGGCCAAGAGACGTGATCCTGCCCCTCTATTCAGCCCTGGTGAGGCACACATGGAATGCTGTGCTCACTTTTGGCCTCCTCAGGACAAGAAAGAAAGGAAGCTACTGAAGAGGGTCCAGCAGAGGCCATGGAGGTGATGAGGGGTCTGGAGCATCTTTCTTATGAGGAAAAAAAATGCAGGAGCTGGGCCTGTTGAGTCTGGAGAAGATTGAGAAGATCTCTTCAGTGACTACTGATATTTAAGTGTGCTTGTCAGGAGGATGGGGCCAGACAATGGGACAAGGGACAATGGGTAGAAACTGCTGCACAGAAGTTCCAGCTACACATGAGGAAGAACTTCTTTACTGTGAAGGCGACAGAGCCCTGGAACAGGCTGCAGAGAGAGGCTGTGTAGTCTCCTTTGCTGGAGATATTCCAAACCTGCCTGGATGTGATCCTGTGCACTCTGCTGTAGATGTGCAGCTGGGCTGGAGAAGATGATCTGTGGAGGTCTATTCCCCAAGCATTCTGAGATTCTGTCAATGAATTATTGTATTTCCTAGAGGATGCATTCAACTGATCTGGTCTGTTAAGGGATGCAGATCTACAGAAGTTGTTATATTTTAAAATCTAATTCCTTGCATTTTCCTTGGATTTATTATCCTTATGTTCTGTATTAAGCTTCAAAAATTGCTCAGTATTTCTGAAATATATTCAACTTTCTGGAGGAGAACATTTTCAAGGAAAATATGTTCTAAATGAGTTTCATGGAGATTAAATGTTCCCTTGATGATATTTGGAGGAATTTAGATGCTTAAGAGACATTTGAATGTGCAATCTTTACTCAATTTTACTCCCCTATCTAGTATCTTATTTATATACCTATTTAAATTTGCTTTGAGTACTTTATAAATCTTGCCATATTCTTGTCATGATGAAAATGATTGCTCTGTACTATAATTTCACAAGTTTATTTTGTCTTGCGTGAATTTGAATCCTATAACAGAATGACTCAGTGTTACAGCCTACCTGCTTCCTTGCCCCTTTGCACTTTGCTTGCCATTGAATGTCACAGTGAACTCATCCTGGAAAAATAAACAAGCATTACTTTTAGAAGTAAAAATTTTCAGCATTGATCGAGAAATTGCAGTATTTGTATTATTACAGACTTGACATGAAAAATTATGCTTCTCTGCTTTTCCACCTCACCCCATTTGGAGGGTTCAACAACAGCTTACAGAGGAGCAGTGGAACACAATAAACCTAATTAAATACACTAACTTCCTCACTTCCTTAAGTGAAAGTTCTCCTAGGTATTTAGAGAGGTCAAGGCAACATTTTTATTGTTCTAATTCCAAGACTGATCCTGTTTTCCTCCTTCCTGCTGAGTTATCTGCAAATGTATTTAGTACATTTTCCCCTTCAGGTCATATCCTTGGTCCTGAGATAGGTAGGGCAGGGAGTTCCCAATTCCTATTTTGTTCCCTGTCCCCATGTTCCCCCATCCTTGAGGGCTTCCATGCTTTGATGCAGAGGAAGAGGACATTCAATTGTGCTGGGCAAGGTGTCCTGTCCTGTCTGGCAGCCCAGAATTTACACACAGTGGTTCTACCATAAGCTCAGCTTTCTGCCTGGAGCTAGCTGGCCATGGATGAGTTCCCCTCTAAGGACCTGTTGTTTTCACTTTTTATTACTTCCCAATTTAGAAAATTTGCCAAGGCTGCCAAGGGTCACATAGGATCAGGTAAATGTCTTTTCCACTGTATACAAGAGACTAAGTCCTGGTCTGATCCCATACCTGACCTTATTTGGATCACGATGTTTGACTGTAATCTTACAAAGGTCTCTTCTTACTTAATTATTCTGGTTTTTCTGTCTTTTAGTTTCCCTTCAAAGGTAGTACTTTTATTTTTAAAAACTAATTACAGGAAAAACTATACATACTGAAAGGCCTTTTCTTGTAATGATATTGTTTCAAGAATGCAAATAGCTTACAATTTGTTGGTTTTTTTTTTAATTAGTAGAATATTCATACAAAAGAAAAATACTAATTTTTCCTGACTACATGCAAACCAGGGACTTTGGTAGTAATATCAATTGTAAACTTATATAAAATAACAATGCAAAATTAAAAAGAGTGTTTCCACAGTACAGCTTATTTATCAGTAACTGCAGTAAGAATGTTTGCATTATGCATAAATCACACAAATAGTTCTCATAACTAATTTATCCTCTTCTTTCCATCTCAGTATGATATGGGCAGAACTGATGAAATGCAAACAGACATGCTCTGAGAAAGCACAAAAAAAGTGAAGTTTCATATTCAAGGAGTGGATTTAAGCACATTAGTGCCTATAGCTGCAGCTGAAATTGAATGTTCTAAATAATTCATCTGTTTTGCCACCACAGATGGCAGTGAAGATGCAGTGAAGGACCCTGTCCATGTTCAGGGGACAGAAGATGGTGAGCAGGGGTGGTTTAAGGCCTCAGAACCCAGTTTCAGTGGAGGCTGATACCACATCTCATTTCTTACAGCAAGCCCCTGTCTTGGACCAGCCTCTCTTGAGACTACTGGACTTACACTAAGTTAGAGAAGAAACTTAACATTGCCAGATTCTAGACACTTTCAGAGGAGGAAAGCAGGATTCAGCATCAGAGACCTCAATTATTTCAATGCATTCCTGATTTTAATTTTTCATACTTTCTTCCCTGTTGCAGGCACGTACAGAAGATACTCTTGCAAGAGGCCACCCCTCCAAGACATTATCTGTGAAATAACTCTGACATGTTGTACTCTGTCTTCTCCTCTGAGAGCTTACCCTCTGCAAGTGTGCACCTCCCTAACTTCTCACACAATCACCATTGAGACTGGCAGAAAACACAAACAAAGTCCACAGCAACAAATAAACTAGTTCTCAAAATAGAAGGAAGGAAGATAATAAGGCTTCTTCAGCCATTTTTGTAGGTTTTGTTCACAAGGTTTGTTGGGGTTAGGTTTTAGACATATTTTTGTCGGGGGTTTTTTAACATTGTTTTGTTCCAGACTGTGCCTTGGTCTTACATCTTTAAGTTTCCAAGGCAATCCAGCAAATGCTTATTCCTTTGTTTTGTTCTACGACTGAATTAGCAGTGATAGTATAGGAATCTCTTCTTATTTGCAGCTCTTCATATCCAAAAATTTTCAATGACTATTCCCTTCTTCAGTGCTCAATCTTAATTGAAATTTCTGAGGAAAACAATATCTTTTCAAACCCCTCTCAATTTTTTGCTATTGTTCAACGCTAACTTTATTTCTATAGTTACTTCACTTGAAAATCATTCTGCGTAAGCTGCTATAAAAGATGAAAATCCAAGCAGTATTACATTAGAAAAAATGACAGCAAATAATTATAGAGAATTTTCTCAAAAATTTAAGGGCATGGGTACTTCTCTTTTAGAGCAGAGTTTTCTACTTAGTTGATTCTTAGAGTTACATTTCAAAACTTCACAGATTTAGACATGCCTGAACAGGGGAGAGATACTAAAATGTAGCCTATATATATTAAACAGCTTTTAATAGAACTGGGGATGTATTGTTCCACTTCTGAATGAACCATGTTTATTTATTTATCTCAGGAAGCATGTTTTTCATACAATTTAGCAATCTTCCCTTCAATTTCTTCCTGTAATCTTCTTTTCCATGGCTTCTAAAAAGACAAGAAGGTCTGTTTTTTTCAGCTTTCAATAGCTGAAGTGCCAGAAAGCTAATAAATCTGGAAATGTTTTGTATCTTCTCTAGGCTGCTGTAGTCATCCATAATCTTAATTTGAGAATAAATGTTTTCATGTATCCAAAGGTAACCCACTCTTAAATATCAGATAAATGTATTTTCTGTGTTACAGAAACCAGACATTTTCTCAGTCATCATTTTTTAAATTACACTACTGTTGACATCACACTGCTAGCTGGAGAGAGAAAATGCATTTGTTCAAATTTAGTTTAATATGATTTTATGGTTTAAGAGACTGCTTCAGTGAGTCTTACAAGCAACTGCTGTGTGAAAATGCAAGCCTAAATCTTCAAAGTCCTGTTTTCATTTTAAAATCTTATAATAGTCCAGACACTTCCACATCCTCAGGAAGAGGAACTCTGTAAAGACTTTTAAAGCTCTCAAAGCTGTATGCACAAAAAGTCACTGCAGACTAGAAATACTCTGCATGCACAAAGACACCTGCAGCCACTACCTCATATGGCCCCAATGCTTTCTGGAAAGAAAATTAAATTCCCATTAAAACTGTCTTTTCTGTTAGACCAATAATGTTTCTCTGCAAAGATTTATAATCTAGGTTTATATAACAAAAAAGGATATTACTCTTTAAGGAAAAAACAAAAAAGAAAAGGAAAAAATATTCTGTTTAAGGAATAAAATATTATATTTAAATCACATGTGGTTATATTATTCAGTATTTCTGCCATTAACAGATATCTTGTTTCCATGACTTTTAGATAGCAGTGATAATAACAATTATTTGAATTTAAGTCAATGTCTTAATGTCAAGACATTGATGCAAAGTGTGAGAGGCCTCCAAAATACATAGCTTCAATACTTCTGCTAGATTGCATGAGAAATGGATGATCAACAATTTTGTTGCCCATCTGTTTTGGAAGAAGAACTGAGATTTGCAATGGTGCTCTACACTTTCATAGGTAATGATGTGATTTTAATTTCTACTGTGGTGATCGTTGCTGTAATGTCTAAACTGACAGTTTAATTTCTTTCCAAAGTTTTAAAAACTTCCATTATCATGTTGCCATGCTTCTGCACTTATAATTGCAAAATTAAATGCAAAGAAAGCAATTCAGCTTCTCTGGTAATGACTAAATAACATGATATGACATTTCTGTAGAATTAAAAAACCATTTTTTTAGCATTTCTTAACATCCCAGTTAAGAAAAGGGGAAAGCATGAAGTCCCCTGCCCCTAGACAGTGTTCTAAGTTGTCTATGTGGAAGTAGCACTGACCATAGGTCAACTTCTTAACACTGAACAAGTAGTAATCTAAGTTCTCTCCTATGTGGCACCTAAAAGGATGCTGCCCTTAGGCTTGTACATTTATTCAGTTAATCACACTCAGATGTCTGCTATGGCATTATTGTAGAAGAACCAGTAGCCCCTAAAACAGCAATCTTGACCTCTTGAGTGTTTCCTTCAACATTAGGGGAGGATGACCAAAAGCCAGGGAATGAGTCACATCAGCACCACTTCACTCAAAGTGCTGCAGAGCCTTGGCTAAACACAGCACTGACTCACTGAGGGAAACCAGTGAAAAAGTTGGTTTGGAAGCAAACACTGAGGCCCTTGGAGCTGAAGTGGGAACAGGGGGTGCGTGGGTGTGTTTGTGTTAGTGGTTTGCCAGCTTGTAGTCTCCTGCTGAGTCAATGGCAAGGTTTTGCAGACTTTTTCTGGGATTCACAGCTCCTTTCACAGTTGCTTTTTAAAATCTGACTGCCTCTGTTCCTCCCCTAAGTACACAATGACTTACTGGCACAGAAATTAACTGCAGTTCCTGATTTACTGCCAGCTCCTTATTCCACTGTGTTCACTATTCCTTCATGAAAACACAATACAAGCCTATAACTTTGGAAGCAAGTTTTTAATTAATTTTGCTGGTCAACAGTACTCTCAATTATAAATCAACATCCTTGACCCAATTTTTAACATATTTTTTGGGGAACTAGAATTTTTTTGGGTTTTGGACATATCCTATCTTCTGAATATGGTATTACCCAGAGAACAGTGTGTCAAAGAAATAACAAAATGTAGTACTTATAAATTCTTTTCACAAGAGATCAGCTCTATTACAGGGATTCTCAATAGAAAGAAGAGACCAGATAAGCCATATATCTGTCAAGGAATACAGATTCTCCTAGAGCAAACAGATAACTCAGAACATTACTGAAGACCTGACTTGTAAAATACATTAATTTTTTCAGTTGACAGATCCACAGACTTCTCAGCTAGCTGGAAAAGAAGTCAGATTCTTCCTGCATGGATTTTATAAAAAAGAGAAATACATGGAATTGTTAGTATACAGAAACACACAGTTATATTACCTAGTACACTTTTACACAGTGTATCCAAGTTTAGTTTGAGCAATGAGATGTTAACTCATCATATATTTTCATACAAATCTAACTTTCATGTAAATGACACATTGTGCTGTTTGGGGAGGGTTTAACGTTAGATCAGTACTAACAAAGGACAAGTTTTAGTGCCAGATGTTGTTGCTTTGAGCAACAAAGGCAAAAATATGCAAAGGCAAAAATACTTTGATAAAGAGTGAGCAAGCAGACAGTTCTTTTGGATGAATAGAATATTCAAACTACAAACAGTTTCATGCAAAACAAAATGTTAAAAAATAAAGGCACTGGATTGATTCTGAATCTCAGTCATTCTGCTTTTAGGTTAATTTTTAGTTTACATCCAGAAATATTATTTTGTTCTGTAACACTGCTAGTTAAGGTTTCGTAATTGTATTTTTCTTTGTTGCTTTACTTCTTACAAAGTCTGCCTACTCTTGCTCACAAGGGAGAAAGCAAATTGACCTTGTCAGGGGGAAAAAGGAATAACAATGACTCATATCTTCTAAATGTACAAGATGAGAACAAATTTCCTTTTCTAGTGTTAGAGTATTTCTACTTACCATTAACAGGTAGAATTTTTAATGAATAAGACGTGATACATTGTGTGATTATCTTTATAACTTTTATTTAAAACTCAAAAGTGTGATTTGAATCAGAATAATGGGTGGAACCTTCAGTGTGCTGCAATTTCCTCATGCCTTTATTACAAATATAGAATGTGTAATTGATGCATGCAAGTAAAGTCAGAGGTTGGATAATAAACAAATTTAACCTTTAAGGAACAAGATTTATTATAAATCTTATTGCTTGGTAGTTTTTAGTTTGGTCTGGTTTTGCATTCTTGTTGTATCTTGCTAGAGTATTTTTATACTCCTCATACTCAAAATACAAAAAATACGCTTTACTTTTTACAAAGCTATGTAGACAAAGAAATGCTCATGTTAAACTTCTGCTTCAAGGAAAATATTTTTTTCTGTTATAGAGATAGAAATGAAATAACTGCCTATGAAATTATATGCAATTAGTTGTCTAAATTGCCTACTCTGAATATATTTTAGAAAATATAGAGTATATTTTCTGCATTTAGAATGTAATTTCCAATAGGTCACCTTGCACAACTCTATTCTCTCATGCTTTAGCACTCTTATCTCCCTTTCAGCTCCTGGAAGTAGAATCTCTATTGATTTTGAATTAATTAGCAAGCTATCAGAAGGCTTAATGGGTGATTTGAGATGTAAATATTATGATCTGAAATTCTGAAACTTGTTTCTCACATTACAGCCTAGGTTCTGTTACCTTTTCTCATGTTGAATTATGTTATCTTCCACATGACTTTAATATGACTATTTCCAAAAAGGCCCCTACACATACACGATTTGGATCGGTTTCTTGTGGTTTAAAACACATTCTTCTTATTTCTATATTATTTTTCAAAATTTCTGTATTAAGGAACCAGACAGAGCATCTCTCTTATGAGGAAAGGCTGAGGGAGCTGGGGCTGCTCAGCCTCAAGGAGAGATGAGTGAGAGGGGACCTCATCAATGTCTGTCAGTGCCTGCAGGGAGGGTCAGAGCATGGACCAGGCTCTGCTCTGTGTGTCAGCAATGGGACAAGAGGCAATGGGCAGGAACTGATGCACAGAAAGTTCCACCTGAACAGGAGGAAGAACTTCACTGTGCAGTGAACAAGCACTGGAACAGAGCACCCAGAGAGGGTGTGGAGTTCCCCTCACTGTTGGTATCCCAGAACCATCTGAACACAATCCTGTGCCGTGTGCTCTGGGATGATCCTGCTTGAGCAGGGATTGGACCAGGTGACCCACTGTGGTCGTCCATTCCAACCTCAACTGTTTTGGGATTCTGTGATTCTGTGGTATGAGAATATAAGTTTTTTCTCTGTTTTACCAAAGGGATAAAGATACAAGTAAAGACAAGGAATTTTTAGCAATAGAAATATTTGATAGCTGTTCCCATTCTCAAGGATGGACTAACTGTTGTTTAAAAGCAAATCTCTTCTTCCTGAAACTATTTTTTGTCCCTACTAATTATAGATAATAAAGTCATCAAAAGCGCTTCTGATTAATAAAGAGAGAAGTGGATTCAGGGAGAATCTTTTCTTTGAAGAAAGAGTCCTGAAGAAAGAACCTGTAGGTAACATCTGTCATTTAAAGTGTTGACAGGTATTGCTGGCAAAGAGTGTATGTCCAGGTTATACCACTTCTGTTAATTTTTTCCTGATTTGGACTGAAACAGCTTTTTAAAGGAAACAATGTTTGCCCACTTTCTAAAAGGAGAAGAAAGCAATTAAATTTTAATCCTGGTAATGACTTTCACTTGACATCTTCTGACATAAAAGGGGCAAAGAGAGCAGTTGATACATAAAACTTACAGAAAACACTGAGCTGAATTCAGTGCAGTGAATTGCAATTTTAGCAATTTGTTGAATTTGACCTTAAATGTTAGTGTTTAGATAAATGAGATTTACTGCAAGGAGCAAAACAAGACAAGACACCAGTAAGGTGACTTAAAGCAAAGGCAACAGGGAACTACTTAGAAATAATTTCTCCATTATTTTCTAATTGCTATATTAGCAACAATTAAATACGATAACCTGAAGTTTATATCTTCCCCCTCTGTAAGGATGGTGGGCAAAAAATATCATGGCTGTTTCAACAATGTCAAGTCCTTAGTGTCTGGAATTCTTTTATGTGGTTACTTAAACCTCATTTCTTCTTCTACTTGTTAGTTATTTTTCCATGAATCTCTAAGTTTGAATAAAGATATATCATACCTGATATAGGGACTTCAACATAGACATCACATTTTTCTCAGTTAAAACACTACGTTCTGCAGTAAGAAGGGGTGGGGAAAACAGCCCACATGAAAGTGAGAGGAAATTTCTGATTTTAGGGATCTCAGCATGTCTTTTCCTCCCAGCCCAGACTCATTCTTCCCACCATCAAGGCTGATAGCACTCAGGCCTTTAAATTACTAATCTAACAAATGCTGTTCATTCAAACCAGTCTGAAAAGGAAACGAGACAGTAAACCCTATTATTATTTAGCTATTATTATTTGTCAACTGTGTTTTGGGGAGTTTCATGTTTCTCTTACAAGGATTGCCAGCAGGTTTTTATTACTACCCAGTAAAATCAAACATTAATTGAGACAGCACTGAATAGTTGTAGAAAAAACAGTTTTTGTACCTGTAACAACAAAACCATATCCTTGGAGCCACAAGTTTACATTTAGAGGGGATATTTCATCTATACAGCAGTGCTTCTGTTTCAGTGGGTTTTGCTTGAAAGGGATTTAGATTCATTTCATGTCTTCAAGACATGCATAAGTCTTCTGAAAGAGCATAAATAAGGTTTCCAAGTGCTTGAAATCTTTGATATTTTAACTACATTACGTGCTTCTCTCAACAACAAAAATTAAAAGACACAACAGAAAATCCGATTTTTTTCTCACTACTTTTCTTTCATGTATCACAAGTTTATTTTATATACTTGGTCACAGGGATGTTGTCTGAATGTGATGCAACTGCATCATTTTCTACAGCGTAGATTTGCATTTGTGCACACAATTTTGAAATAGCTTCTCATTCATTAAAATTCATTAAGATTGCCTTCTAAATTTATCTAAATTAAATAAATCTGATCAAAGAGTCATGACTCTTTTTGTACATAGTATGAAGGGGTTGCATGTTTCTATCACCATGAATAGATTTTATCTTCTAACAAATATCTGAGATATTACCCTGGAATTTTGTTAGTCAAATGGCTTCTGTTCAGAATTGGCTCAGTCTACTGACCTGGGCAGGGACTCCTGTGTAGCAGCTGACAGGAAATCTGAATAGTCTAATTTAGCACAGATAAGTGAAAGTTATAGGAGTTTTGTCTGAACAAATATGGTAAAATTAGGATTTTAAACATTTTTCATCTTACCAGATCAGAATGCCAAAATCTGAATGCTAAAGTCATGCAGGCAATGAAGACACTGTCTAGAATGAGAGTTACAATTTTATATAACATTGCCATATTCATTGATTGCCATTATCTTACAGGACTACATGCAGGTGTACCTTCAGAAGAGAAAACTCAAAATAATTTGAATTCAAATATTTTAATGCTGTTTTAAAGATGTAAATTTAAAACTGGCAATGAGCAGGTGATGATATTAATTACTGTACCATAAAATATTGCTTTTAAATCATTTTTGGGACTTAAAAAGTGGCAATAAATTAAGAAATACAAAACATTGAACAACTGTAATAGAAGATATTAGAGGGGAAATGAAAGCACAGGCATGGTATATCTTTATTCTGTACTAGTGATGCATGGAAGAATATCAGACAAGTAGATATTATCATTACAGAGGAGAAAGAAATGAAGATTAAATAGCTGCATGCTTAAGATGTACTGTGGCAAGAAAGTAAAAATATGAGAAATGATGTGGACTTATCACTACACACAGTAGTTTGCACTTAATGCCCTAACAATGCAGACACTTTCTCAATTGCCTCTATCCCCTCTAAACAAACTATATATATACACAGGGCAGGGAGAGGATTCTGCCCCTCTGCTGAGACCCCACCTGCAGGGCTGCATCCAGCTCTGGGCTCAGCACAGCAAGGACAGGGACCTGCTGGAGCCAGCCCAGAGGAGGCACTGAGGGGAGCAGAGGGATGGAGCAGCTCTGCTGGGAGGAAAGGCTGGGAGAGCTGGGATTGTTCAGCCTGGAGAGGAAAAGGCTTAGAGATGACCTAATTATGGCCTTCCAGTACCTGAAGAAAGATGAAGAGAGGGAAGAGAGGCTGTTTACAAGGGTCTGGAGTGACAGAACAAGGGGCAATGTCTTCAAACTGTAAGAGGGCATATTTAAATTAAAAACTGGAAGAAATTCTTCCTGTGAGGGTGATGAGACAGTGGAACAGGTTTCCCAGAGATGCTCTGGATATTTAATCCCTGGAAGTGTTCAATGCCAGATTGGGTGGAGGACTGAGCAACCTGGTCCAGTGAAAGGTGTCCCTTCCCATAGCAGGGCATTGGTACTAAAGGATATTTAAGCTCCCTTCAAACCCAAATCATTTTATGGTTCTCTATTTAATCATTTCTCATATAGAACACACCAAGACAGAGCAACTTGAATGTTAAACTGACAGAATGGAGCTACGACTGAGGAGCTCCACACTGATGACTTTATTCACCACAAGACACACAACCCAGACACGTACAGAAGACCCAGAAACATTCTAATTAGAGGAGCATCACGCTGGTATAGATTTTAGATAAAATGTCAAGTACCATCCTGATCATTCTTTGGCTAATAACAAACCACAAGCAGCTACACATACCAGAGGATGAATGTGTCCAATTAGTTCTTTGTTTAGATTTCTCTTCTTTTTTATTTTATTTTATTTTTTTTTAACTCAGTGTCTGAGCAGACTGGTGCATTCTGAAAAGCATCTCATAAGGCTGAAGCATGGGGTGCAGAGAGTCTGAAAACTCAAATTGCAAAATGCCTTCTCATTCCATAGTATTTCCTTAGAATACTTATTAAACTGAATTATTGTAGTAGCTTAATCTGTGATTCAAGAAACTTTCATAAAGCAAACAGCTTAAGTTCCTAGGATAGGAATTCTCCTATATTAAAAAGACTGTGCAAGTATTCTTAATCCCAGGTTCATTTAGTGTCTTATTTTAGTTTGCATGAACAGAGTTGATTTAGATCTGAATATCTTAAAACACTAACCAAGAGACATCCATGAAGAAGCTGGCCTGTTTGAACATATCTCTTGTGTGCTCTACCTGCCTGTGCAAATCAGAGCTGCTGCCTTTGCTGAAACTCAATAACACAAATGCAATCTGGAGGCTTTCCAACAAACCTATTCCAAAGTACTGAGCTCCCTAATGCAGAAGATGTCAAAAAGTTTATGTAATGTTCCTGTGTTTTAACACAGAATTGGCTTCTGTCCTTGCAGAAAAAAACTGAATTGGGCTGAGATGTCGTCCCTTGCTGGTTTGAGCACACAGCATATCAAACTGTCTCAATTTGCATAGCAATTTAGTAGAGAAGGACAAGCTGTAAAACCAAAGATCAACAAGTCTGATGTGAAACCAAATTTCATGCTGAAGGTTCTCAGGTGTTTGTAGCAGCACTGTCAAATGAGAAATATGTTTTGAAACAAATTTGAGTCTGATTACTTCTGTTTTCCTGCAACTTTTCTCTGTCAAAAAAAAAAGGAGGATTTTGACTGTGGTAGATGCTGCGGTGTAAGCCTAGATAGGACCTGCATTTTAAGATGTACTTGTCCCTCCAAATTTGAAGCCTCTTAAACCCACACATTTGCCCTTCAGTGGTACCTCCTGAGCTTCTCACACTGCTCCTGTACCAGAGTACCAGAGCTTAGCACACAGAAGAGCTGCACAAAGCCCAAGGGAAAGAGAGTACAGTGATCCTGACCAGGAAGTCTAATAAAGGGCATTTAAAGTTTTCCTTCTCAGAGACTGAAGGTTTTTCTTACTGGGATTATAGCAAACCAAGTAATCCAAACTGAGTGATGAAATACAGTTTTCATTCTGTCTGTCCTTGAGGCACAGTCAATCTTGCTTTCCCACCTCTGAGATGCTAACAAAGAAACTGGTGCTCAAAAGACACATGGACTTCCACATGAACAATGCTAGATGAATTGCTAGTTTAAATGCAGGGAGTGGTGTGATGCCCTGGGACTTTGCAAAAAACCAAAATTGCTCATCACATGTAGCTGTCATGGCAAGCAACATTTTCAACTAGAGAAGTGCTGCTGCTAATCAGAACAGACAAAAGCAGCCCCTTAATGCAAATTACTGCCCTATCATTCAGTGGGAGGTTTTCTAGCTGAAAATCTGTGTGATAGAAGGTTACATAAAGATAATGCGTGAATACTAAAATGAGACAATGTTCAATATTGTGAAATTTCTACCTAGAGAGTCATTAAAACTTTCTGTTGAGCTGCTTGTAAAGATCAGTTTTCTTTTTAAGCACTTAGGTACTGCAAATGATGGGGGCAAATACAATGAAGGAGTCCAGATAAAATTCTATAATGAATGGATCATTTCATAGAGATTCCCTAAGGCTCTGTCCATGACAAATTACACTCTTAAAATAAGAATCAAAAAACACCATGTCAAAAACCATGTCTCACAGCCCTAAAAAGAAGCGGTGTGTCAAATAAAAAAAAAAAAAAAAAAAAAAAAAAAAAAAAAAAAAAAAAAAACAAAAAAAAAAACACACAA
>JAOTQP010000001.1:101531396-101542491 GCA_026413545.1 Cichladusa arquata
TCAGCAGAGGGGCAGAGGGGCAGAATCCCCTCCCTGCCCTGCTGCCCACGGGGCTCTGGGCGCAGCCCAGCACACGGCCGGGGCATGTCCAGCCTCTCACCCACCATTTATTACTGACTCCACCAATACCTATTCTTTTTTTGTAGACAAGTCTTAAAGTATTCCTTCAATATCACCAGAGCACATGTAACTAACAGGCATGGTATGCACCTTTTGTCTATTCATATGACTGATGCTAAAAAAGGTGTAAATCAATTTTCCTGTAGAAATTAACCATAAAAATTGGCTAAGAGGAATACAAGTTGGGCAGACAGCTAGTTTTTGGCATCTGTGGAACTCCCAGATTGTTCTTTTAGGAAATGTATGAATATAATTTTTTTTTTAAAAAAAGCAAGTGGTATTTCCTGTCACAGATTATGCCTGCCAACACAAAGCTTGAATAAAAGTGACATTTATGTACACTAAATGTTTACAAAGTTCTTGATGTGCTTCTTGTGCAATTATCTCTCAGAATTGCGTTCTGACATGCAGGGAAGGCAAGAACAGCTGTTCATTTTATAGCCACCTGTTATTTTTCCGTTCTATAGATATAACTACTTTCACCATTTTTATGCATTCACATACCCACATGCACAGATATATGGACTCAGAAATGCACACATCTGTACTTTTGCAGATAGATGCCGATGAACCTTCCCTGAGCTTCACAGCCTGTCAGTAAATACTAGAGCTGACACTCCTGGTGAATGGCTGGCTGAATTGGAACAAAACTAAGTGCTGTAGATAGCCAAGTTTAAATAAAAATACTTTCTGGGAAAAAAAAAAAAAAAAAAATAAAAGAAATCTGCAAGATAAACCTTTGGATTTTTCCTGGTTTTGTTGTTTGTTCAATTTGCATTCTTAATAAACTCCATTTACTGTCTTACTGAATTTTATTTCCTCTTGCAGATCACCCAGGAAACAGAAATCTGGATTCAGCCATTTCACTTGTACCAATGATCCAATTCTGCACGTACCATTGATCACTGTTGGTGATTGATCACATTTCATTAATCATGTGTCAGACATGGTCTACAGCAAACTTGGAGTATTCCACTAGATCAAGCAAATGAATCCTCATTTGAGAAAAAGAAACCTCCCCATGATTAGCTCATTGAATAAAAGGACTGATTGGGTTCATCAGTTTACTCCAGTCACTTATCATAACAGAGACAACACGAAATAATTGAAATATTAACACCCTAGTTGCAGCTGTCCAGCACAGAACTAGTCTGTCCTTTCAGCTGATAAACAATTCCAGGCATAAATCTGGTAGTGGCAAAGGAGGCACTGCCTGGTAGCTGCTTTTCCATTTCCCATACCACATATAAAGGACACACAGGAGAAAAAAAACAGGGACAGACCATGAGTTTCCTCCATTAAAATCCTCCATCAGTAAAAAGAAAATAGTAAAATTACAGAAAACTATGTGGTATCTCTAACACAATAGAAAAACACACAAACCAGCTAAAATTACAAATTTGGGTACAAGATATATCAAGTACATTAATTTACAGAAGTTACTCTGATCAATGGTATAGTTCATTAATTGTCATATTTTTTTCTGCCTTGTTTGCAACAAATGAGATGGGCTGGTATTGATTAAGAGTGCCCACAATTAAATGCCCTCTTTTTTTTTTTTTTATATATATAGCCTACTTGAATAATTTTCTGATAATTCAAGCTCCCAATCAAATCAAAGTTTCATTTCATATTTCCAGATCTTTCTTACTGAGTTCTAAAAGACAATCTTGGTGTTCTTGCTACATCAAAATATAAAATTGATAAGTATGCAGTTAAAGTCCTGTGATTGTCCGCATTCATTTCAGAACAATATTTGTAGTGCTTTCCTGACAAAAAGCAATTAGTGTAAAAAACCAAGCACCCTTCCAAATTCAAACAAGCTAAAAGAAAATATGAGGGTAATAAAAAATAAAAAATTAAGTGAGCACAAAGCAGTTTTTGTAGGGACATGAAATAAAATGTAGTGGTAATAAGTTTCATCCTTGGCCAAGTTTCAAATCTCATCCACAGGGCTTCTAATGGGCTTAGTAAGACATGCTTTAAACTAATATTGCTGTTAGAGAGAAGTTTTTTATTTGGCATCTGTTTTTAAAGGTCATTCAACAATTTTTTCTAAAAGGAAAACTGAAAATATTTATTCAGAAATAGATAGTTTCCAAAACAGCTTTAATGACATTTAACCACCTACTTATGCTCAGTCACCCGTAACAAGTATATTGTTTCTATATACTGTAATTACAGTACAAGATAAAGGTCTCATATGTGCAAGTAACCACTTAGCAAATGATAGGCTATGTTGATAATTACAGACATTACTCAAATCACAAAATGAAAATCTTTTTCTAAGTTTCCTAATAATCTTCCCTGTAGGCAGTTCTCCTATTATGTGCAAATTCTATAGAAGCCTTAAGAAATTGTAATAATGCAGAAATATTTGTTTGAATAGTTCCTGCTGCCAGCAGTAATATATAATTTATCACATTTTGGGATACACAGGCTGTCATTAATTCAACTCTCACTCCTAAGTGCTTATTTATTCCATTCTGTAGTCACATGGCACGGATTTGGTCTAAATAGCATCGATAACACCTTGTGGACTTACTGATGATATTGAGAGACAGTTAATCCAAACTTTTGGTCTGTAAGTCACTTCTGCACAGGTTACCAAATCATTGCTCAGTTATCAGTGGTAAAAGGTATGGAAGCATTTTTTAATCTTTTTAAATCCATCTCTCTCAGTGCCTAAAAAGCAGATTTTAATGGAAGATTCTTGTTTCAACAAGCTTCAGGTCATGAAGCCCATTCAGAAGATAAAGCACTGGTGTAGATAGAACTGATGAAAAACACAAACTGGATTTGAGCAACAAATATCACTCTGAAGAGAGATGGTGCTGTTAAATGCTATCTGGTTTTGCTTGAGGATTTTGAACCTGTCAATTCATCTGAAAGTTTGCTGGTGTCTTGTGTTGCTGTGTAATCTCTGACTACTGTATTCCTGCATCATCTAAGTATATCAAAACTGAAATATCTATCTGAAAAGTTGACAAAGCTGTTAGAGATACATAAACAATATTTTGATACTATAATATAAATTAATATATAATATTATTCAATATCACAAAAGTGTATAGCTTACATGCCTTGCTCTTGTTGAAATCAATACCTCGAGTGACTCCACCTCTTTCTACATTGTGCTTAGAAAATTTTAGTAGAGCTCATATCACCAAAATATCTGTAGACATTCTCCCATTATCCTAGCAGGAAAATCTCCCAGTTTATTAACCTGTGCAAGCGTGTCATTTCAGAATAAAATGGAAGTTCTAATTGAGCTCTTTATTTATTTCAAAGAAAACTTACTTCATTTTAAGTTTTATTTTATTAAAACTTACTTTATTTCAATTGGTATTTAGAATCCCAGTAACACCCGAAGGTTGGGCAGATGTTCATAAGTGGTTCCTGCTCTGAAGACCTTGAAATTCTTTAAGGTTTTCAGTTCTTCAGACACAAAAAGGATATTAAGTTACATCAGTAAGAGGGCTCTGCAATAATGCATTGGGTTTCTCATTTTCTATGGAAGTTCTAATTCTGAAAATATAGTGTACAATATTTTCCTTAACAAGATCTAACCTCCATTTTTTAAAATTTCTCTCAGAAATAATCAGCAGAACAGCTGACAAATTTGGATTATCCCAACACTATTCTATTTTATCTCAAGGAAGTCAGCCTTTGCTTGAAGCGCCTATCCTTCTCCTGGAATAAATATTGTAATAAATTCAAAGCTTCAAGCAGCAAAAAACTCAACCAAAGTAGAAACGTTTTCCTAAATGTTTAAAAGTTATAGCAAAGGTCACATCTTCGTTTCCAAAATGCAGATAGAGACTATAAAGGATAAAGGCACCATGTTATTTTCTAATTTTATTTAAAATGAAGCTAGGTTAAAAAGATTATACTTGGGTGCTTTCTTTTGGATCTTTTTTTTTTTTTTTTTTTTTTTTTCCATTGGAATAGCTTTTTCAGTAAATGGGGTCTTTTTCAGCATGAGATCTCCAGCCATCTCCAAGCTGATCCCAGAATATTCAAGGATTTCCTCCTTGAATAAAAAGGATCAAAGAAACTATGATCTTTCCTCAGTTCCTCCCTATATTTTTTCTTTTCTCCTCCCATATATCAGCCTAGCCATTAAAAAACGTTCAGCATTTCTAGACCTGATGAACTCTTTTTGTGCCTCTAATCACCTCATGCATTCTATCAACCTACCTGAAGGGAGAGTCAAAGATAAAAGACACTTATTCTTCAGAAGGCTGACATTTTATTTCTGTACAAAGAATAAGGGAAAATTTCCTATGTTATGAAGATTCCAACCATATCTTCCGATTTAAAATAACTTGAAAATCCACTAATCCAAGGAGAATTGTTGAATGAATTGACCTGCCTAGGAGATAATTTTTTTAAACAGTGGTGATTTTAAAAATATATCTTTAGGAGAACTCAAAATTAACATGACTGTGCTTCCCAATGAATGCTTACCTAAGGCAGATGTGGTGTTAAGCATAATATTAAAAAAATACTAAGAAGTGAGGAGCAAATATTAAAGGGAAAATTCTTTGAGAATTTAGATGAGCAAAACATGTAATGTATTGTACCTTCCAGAGGATTTAATACAAGACTCATTGGTATTTTTCTTAAAAGTTCAGTTCCCTTAGGTTATATGGCAATATAAGAATTTTAGATTTAATTATTTTTTATTCTTCCGGGTAATAAAGAAAACTTTGAAGCTAAAGGCTAAAACCTAGAAGGAAGATATAAAGAACCTAAACGTTTTTGTTACGAAGCAATCTTACCTAATTTGAACCCTTTGTTTGGTTTGTTTTTTTTTTTTTTTTTTCCTCTGATGATACACGAATCTTGAAATTTGGGTGTTAGCAACTCTAGATTATGGAAAAATAAATATTCATGGTTGCTTAGCATACATTTACAATCATCTTGTTATATCACAAGTAATACTAGGGGTTCATGATTTATTGTGAAGTGAGATGACTGAGCTCCAAAAAGTGACTCATTATTTGAGGAACTACATCTAGATCTTTTCAACCTTGTTAAACATTTTTTAGAAATAGAAACTAAATTGGTCATTTCACAAGTGGAGAGCTTATATAGGACAGAAAGGTTGTGGAAATTTGAGATAAGAAAAAAATTAGTAGTTCAATAAATATGATTTTTTTAAGGTATGTATGTATTAGTTTACAGCCCAGCTAACTTCCACCAACTGCTATCAGTGTGAATGATTGACAACAAACAGTACAAAAAGTCTTTCTATATTTATAATCTGAGACATGCATAGAAAAAGGCACATCTACAACAGTCCTTCAATACCATTACATGTCTCTATATTGCTGCAAGGTTTTGAATAAACGTGGTAAAACTGAAAATCTAGTAGTTCAGTAATGGCTTGTCAAAGAGCAATTGTGGGTAAAATGTTAATACCTCTCTTTCCTTCTCTTTTATGTTGAATGAATTATTCATTTTTCCTTTATTAGCTAACTCTGCATATTTGATGCTTTTTTGAGATTAGTAATTACTTTGAGCAACTTGAAGTATTTACACTGGATTTGTATGATTTTTTATCACATTGACGGTTTAAACACTCTGTCGTATAAAACACGGCAATTACTATTACCTTGTCTGGGAGAAGGTTGTAAAAACATGTCTCATTAATTTTATGAGGTCATCTAATTGATGTAAGAACCTAGCAGAAATTCTGGTGAGCAGCTGGAAAGTGAGCAGCTCACTGTGGGTGACTTCAGGCAGCCTCTGCGCCCTGGAAAGAATTCACCTGCAGCATGCACTGAGCAGGGCACACTGTCCCATGCCCCATCTTTGGCATCACTGCTTCTTTCACATGTGCTCACAAACATGAACTGCAGTACTGAAGGGAGAAAAGGAAAAGTGCTTAAATCTCAGTACAAAACTGTCACCGAGTTTCACTGGACTGGAAATGATTGTGTATGAGTAGATCAATTCTACCTTGTGTCAGCACTTTGTGTCAGCACTAGAAAGGCTACACAAACATAGAATGGAGATTGGAACATTTGCATCAAGACACAGAGTTGTCTCACACTGATGTTTTAAAAATTATATTACAGAAGGCTTTGATGTTTCTTACTTACCCCTTGGCACTGGAGAGAATTGTCCATGAACACCCATTGAAATAAAGAGCTCGATATCTGAACTATATATTGTTCTAAGTGAAATAAAATTTATTTAAATGGCACATATTTGTCTGTAAGGCATTTTCAAATTTCAACCACTGGGGAACCTGATGCTGCATTTAAAATGAATATGAAAAGATAAATTCATGTTATAGTGACCTTTGTTAAACAAAATTGTGGAATAATAGGCTTTGTCTTATGATCCTTGTTCAGACTGTTCAGGCACAATGCAATCTTTCCTACTGGCAGTATGTTAAAGGATTTACAAAGATATTTTTCTCTACTCCTATTAGTTTGGGGCAGCCGTTCTTGTATCATAGGACATGATTATTCATTAAGTTTTCCACTTATGTTGAAAAACATGTCAATCAAATATGAGAGCAATCAAATCAATCAAAAGGATTGTACAAAATGAAGTTTCTTAAAGTTTTCATTCATGGTAATATCAAGCTACACGATTTTATGTGATTTAATGAAAACATTGAAATAGAACTTTGCCAAAAGATACCATCAGAACTAATTTTCTGCATAAAACCTAAGCAGCTTTTTCTTTTTTGACATTTTCCTTAACTCTCTAATGAGAAAAAGCATTTGAAGTTAAAGCCAAAGACATCCCATAGTCTGAAAGTGGAGATATTTAGATTATATGTGAGAAAGAAATTCTTTACTACAAGAGTTGTGAGGGGATAGTTTTCCTAGAGATGTTGTAGATGCCTCATCTGTGGAAATGTTCAAGGCCAGGTGAGATGGGGCTTTAAACAAATTGATCTGTTGGTTGGCAACCCTGCCCATTGCAGAGGGTTGGAACTAGGTGATCCTTAAGGTCCCTTCTAACCCAAACCATTTGATGTAGTTATGAAATACATACATGGTCTTACATGTAATAACGTTGCTCTCAGCAAAGCTTTACCAGATATTGAAAATTCTGACAGACAACACCACTGGTCCTGTTAAAATATTTGTTGTTTAAATAAATGTGCTCTCCACTTTCTGAAAAAGAAAACTAAATATAGATGCACCATGCTACACATGAGAACATGGAATGTTTAAAACTAGGAGAAATGATAACCACATAGCTAGGAGCTAAGCAAGAACCTGAGGCCATACACTATAAGCACCAAAAACCAAGATTATTTTCAGTGTGCAATGTTAATATTTCCAATAATCCCAGAATTTCTCCCTATCTCTTTCACCGTGTTCAGCACGGCTGAATTTTCCTCTGCTCTTCAGCTAGTGTAATATGGGTAAATACTTCCTGTCAACAGAATTGTTATAGTGATTTATACCAAGGCAAAACTCTAGTTCTTTTTAAAGCGATCAGTACAAGCAGTTGACATTTGCTGAGTCTATGCACTTGATAGTCAATTGCATATTTATAAGCATCTTATATGCTTAATGTTACAGCAGAAAAATACAAGAGGCTCTTCAAATACCTTTACTCCTCCTCCAAGTGACATTCATAGAGAACTAAAAAAAAAAAAACCTCATAAAAGAAGCAGTCTTTGAAGTATGCTGAAAGCTCCTAAAATGGGTAGGACAAGAGCCACAACTGCAAATTAAAGGTATCAAAAGGACAAGTCAAGTTTTTACTGTTATACACATGTTTACATATCTCACTGCAGCAAAACCATAGTTCCCCTCTAGAATGTGTAATACTAACTCTTCACATGCCTTACACTTTCTCTTTTCTCACTGTTTCCAGTGAGGACAGGAACAACATAGAAACATTAAAATGTGTTTGTGAAAGTTTCTGTCACAGTAAGAAAAGCCTTTTCTTCCTGCACAGAATGGACAAGCCAACTAAAAAGAATAGAAATGATACTAAGTGCTGCTAGGTAGTGGCCAAATACTGGAAATTCTCATGTTTCAGGGCATATGGAGAGTAGGACAGGATGGATCATTACTGCAGAGAATAATTTTTCTCTTTTTATGGATATAGCTCTAGTCCCTGCTCAAACCCAGAAAGAATAGTCCTAGAGAGCAGTAATGCAGCCAGAAGCATTGCTTTTGCTGTAAACTACTGCTTGTATTAACAAAATCTCTTTCAGAAATAGGACAAGACATTCAGCCCAATAAAGCAGCTCAACATTTTTGTTCTTGCAGGCTGTATGTCATAAGCTTTATTTCTAATTTGTTTCTTCTGTTATAATTCCATTTGTTGCTTCCTTAGACAGTAGCCAACATGTTAAGCTTATAAGTACTAAAAGGAGTAAACCAGAGGTAGAACAAGAGCTGATGATACCAATAGCAGTGTTCCTGTAACTTAAAGCAGGAAAAATCTATACCCATGAACTGAATTCTGCTCTAATAATGAAGATGCCAATGTTGATGGCAGTGCAGCTGGAAGCAGTGTCATTGAGTAGATGGGTTTTGCTTTGATTTCTACTTAAAGACTAGAACAACTGGAAAAAAAAAAAAAGTTCAATATTTCTGTAACCAGGGACAAGCAGGCATAATTACACATGAAAATGCTTCTTGCCCTGCTAATGGGCTTTAGGACAAAGTGCTGGTATCTGGCTTATCTGGTTTCATCTGGGATAGAAATATTTTTGTTTCTAGTAGCTGGTACAGTGCTGTGGTTTGCATTTGGTATGAGAACAATGTCAATAACACACTGATGTAGCTGTTGCTAAGTGGAGCTTGTTAAGGACTTTTCAGCTTCCCATGCTCTGACAGTGAAGAGATCCACGAGGAGCAGGGAGAGAATAGAGCCAGGGCATCTGACTTGAACTGGCCAAAGGACTATTCCATACCATAAAATGTCATGCTCAGTATATAAACTGGGAAAGTTGGCCAGGAGAGTCCAATCCAGGACCATCTGGGCATTCATCAGTGGGTGGTGAGCAATTCTGCTGTCCATCACTTGTCTTTCATGAACTTTATTGCTCTCCTTCTCCTTTTCATTAAAATGCTTTTTATCATTTTTATTATTATCAATACTGTTATTTCTTTCAATTATTAAAACTATTCTTATCTCAATCCACAGGTTTTAATTTATTTTTCCCTCTTGTCCTTTCCACCAGGGACAGGGGAGTGCGGGAAGTGTGAAAGCAGATGTGAGACTGTTATATGTCTATCTGCTATAGGAAAATCTCCAGACTAGATAGGCTGCAAAACACATTAAAAACATACTATGACTTCTTATTATTAGATGGTCTGCACACATCTGCCATCCCATAACCCACAGATATCTTTATTGTCCTCTGCTAGCAAAAGATAGTGTCTCTTGTTCAAATGGAAGAAATAGAAACGGCAAGGATAAAGAATCTGTTTGAGTAGGTCTGTGGAGCACTAGGAGGCTGAAACAAGTTTTACAGTATCTAGCCTTTCGACAGAAAAAGGTTTTCTCTCCCCATGGACAGGGGGACAGACTTACTGCCTTCTGCTGACATAGCAATATCTGTCAAAACAGAAACAAAACAATTTTCCCTCCAGAATTCGGGCTTTAGGCAATAGCTAAACTGAGGGTTTTGCCCTTCAACAGACAGTGAAATCTTGTCTGAAATTAAGATGTCTGTTGCATCCTTTTGCTAATTTCACCTGAGGGTCTGTATTGAATTCCATCCATGCCCAGGACCATACCTAAAGGCTTCAGATCTGTCTAGTTGAGAGAATGGCTTAGAGAGAAGACCTGGAGCAGCCTGCAACTCAGCACAAATGTATCACAAAGACAGCAAAGGTTCAGCTTACCTCACACACAAGAGCATTCCACTCTGTGCAAAAATTAATCAGCCTTTTTTACAGTATTGTTAATTATGATATATAGAAAACAGCCATGCTTACTCACTTCATACATTAAATATTTACAATATCCTAAGGTTTACTATTGTTTCAAGCTACTCTGCACTTATTCCTTCCTATTTCTTTCTCCTCAGGTCTTTTTTTTTCAATGCTGTACCAAAATGAAATTCACAATAGCCATAATTGAGTTAGCATTATTCAACCAATTTTTTATACACCCACATCAACTGCAAACCTTCAGGAGTTCACCGCTGCTTCCCAGCCAATAACAAAGCTTTTGCATCCACTACTGCTTCTGTAATGGGATTGAAATTATTGCCAACATCCTCCTACCAAAATGCTCATGCCAGCCTTTAATTATATCCAATGTTCCTGTACATCCACCCCTTTGCAACAGTCCCTTGCACAATGATTTGCTTTCACCCTTGCACCCCATGTTCTGCCTCTACTGTTCCATTCTGTTTTGAATACAGAATTTTAAAGACCTTAATTTCCATTTCTTAAATTCAAGCATAATATTTTTCCTCTGAAAAAGTATGTTAACTTCTGATGCTTTTAAGTTCCTGCAACCTACTCATTTGCAGTCTGATAAAACAATTCCACGTTTGCAGATATTTAAAAACTTACAATGAGGGGTAACTCCATGACAAACTATTTCAAAATATGCATAAGAACTGAATAAAATTCTAATTTTTCTGAAAGAAAGAAAAAGCAACAACCAAACTCAATCCAAACCCCCTCAAAAAACCCAAACCTAGAAGGAATATAAATCACTTTCATCCTAAAGAGAACATCAGATTGCACATGTTCACACATGTTCACAGGACAGAGATCATAATTTGTCCTTCCTGTGTTAATTTTAATCTGAATCATCCATTATTTTTGGAAATAAGTATTTTTAAAACTCCTTTTAAAAATAAGTACAACTCTGATTCTTTAATTGCTTGGAAACATTCAACAATAGGGGGATAAATGGCAGGAGACAAGTTAAATTCATCAGTGTAGATGGTGTACTTGCAACTGAGCTAGAAGAAATATAGATTAATATTTTTATTTGACAATAACAGTGGAGCTTGTTTTTA
>JAOTQP010000001.1:101542591-101557593 GCA_026413545.1 Cichladusa arquata
GTTTTTATTTTCAAATTAAAATATACTTGAAAATATTTTTCAAAAAGAATGTAAGCATTGGACAGAACTGGAAATATGAAAACAGATTCCAAGGCAGCAGTGCATAAACACTGGAAGCCTTCCTTTGTTTCAATATTCAATAAAAATGCTAAGTAGGGCAATTTTTTACACACGGATGGAAACTGAACACATATATGTATGTATGAACATGGATGTGCACTACATTGAATGAAGGCCTGAAAATGTCATTGGGAGCTTTTCCCCTCAATTTTGGACCTGTAATTTTATTAAGTTAATATACAAGTCTTTTGCAGAATTTTAAATAAAGGAATATGAAATGCTTTGACATAATTACTCATTGCAAGGAACAATAATAGCAATCTTACATCTATCGGAGTTCCTAACAGTGGCCTCCAAAAAATTAATGGAATAGACTTTACTTGGCATTACTGCCTTAAATTAAAGTCCCTGTGTGTCACAGATTACATTTAAAGCCTACTTCTTCAGCTATTTATCTGCCCCTACACCCTGTCGAGGGTCTAGGAAACACATTTTTCTGTGAGAATAGAGCAAATGATTATCCTTTTGCTGTGAATTTAAAACTTTTCAATATATAAATCTACATACATTTTTTTTCCTCCTTAAGAACACATCTTTTTTGTTTTGGGGTTTGCTTGTTTGTTGTACTAAAAAAACCCAAACTGAAAAAAAATTAAAAAGGAAAAAAAGCACCCCACAACAACAACAACAACAACAACACACAGAAAGAAAACAAACAAAACCCACAAAAATGTTTTCCTCAGGGACAGAATTTCTTCCAATACCTATATTCTCACTTACTTTGTATTCTTCATATTCAGTGCTGCTATGAGAAGTATTCCCTACTGTTGAACCCACAATGTAGTTTATCTCCCTCAAAAACATCACAGCAGAAATTCCTACAAGCAATTGCTACACAAATCTGAAGACCCATCATCTGTGAAGTCTCATCCTCAGGAGTCCATATCAACAGACCAAAGTCTATTTTGACCCCAGTGTCTTTAAGGGTCCTATTTGAGGCTATCCTTTTGAATCAAACATTCTACCTACAAACCCCCCAAGAGCAGGCACAGATAGACAATTGTCACCTAGATTGTCACCAGTTCTGTCTCCTAGCTCTTCCTTGGTGGGATGTTGACTTCCTCCCATCTCCTGCTTATTCACCCAGGTACTGAGAGCATGCTCCCAACTGCATCCCTCCCATGACTGCACAAAGTCTGCTTACAGTCCCTGAATGCTTCAAAGCCTCCAAAACCATGATTTTCCTGGGTTGTATCTCAGCATATTCAGCTGTACTGCTATATTGCACAGAAGAGAGCAGTCACAAGCCAGGCATTAACTATGCCCAGCACACAAACAAGGCTTTTCAGAGAGGCTCCTGCAGAAAGCCATCCATTAACAGAAGCACAGACAGATTCAGAGCATATATTCATCCCTCAGAACATTCAAAATCCGAAGATAAATTCCACTCAGTGCTTTCAGGATATCCTCTAAATATGGATATTTCTTCTTGTAAACCTGTCTGAAGAGATTTACCTATGATCAACCTCTCACTGCCTCAGATGAACAGAAGAAAGATTGCTGAAGAACTTTAATGCCTACAGTAATTTAATTAATTAAATTTAATTAAAATAATCCTGTGGGAACCCACTGAAGACCAGGAGTCCATCAAGTTGCTTATCTCTCCTGATGCCATGGATGCAATGGACACAGCTTCTGAGAACATCTTTGAAGAAAAAGGTCATCCTTAAAAGGAATTTCAGAACATTCAAAGCATATTTATAGTGCTCAACAAACTGCCACACTAAGTCAGCTATCCACTGATCAGCCACAAAATAATGTTTTCCAAGTAAGATATTTCATACACTCTAGACATAAAGGTATATAGACTTCTTTCAGTGGAATCCCACTTCACAATTAAAAGCAAAGGTGACTTCTGACAAAGTAAATGTTGGGTATGTAATACCTACTGGAATTTCCCTCAAACAGGATTAATCAAATCATTCTTTTTTCCAGTTCTTAGTAATACATGACCTTCTTGAGCCAGCAAAGGACCTTACTTTAAACTCTGAATATCTGTTCCATTTTGAAATAAATGAATCTATGAGGGTTGGAGACAAGTTTATGTAATTTTATTTCCACTTTGATGTTTTAGAAGGGGCTTATTCACAGCAAAAAGACACTTTAAAATCACATAAAAGGTTTTCCTGGATATGTGGGGGTGTCTGGAAGACAAAAAGTATAGTGTATTCTGCTCAGTCTTCACAAGAAAATCACTTCAGTAGAAAAACAAGCTACTGGAAACAATTTTGTGTAACAGTTCATTTTTCAGTCATTATAATTTTTAGTGTGGCAAAACCTCTGATTCCTGATTCTATGAAATTAGCATAGATTTATCACAGCTATTTATTTTTGTGCAGGATATCTGAAAGTAATCATTATAATTTTAAGATTTGTTAGGAACTGTCCCCTTGCAAATTTCTACAGGTATAATTCCAAAGAAAATTCTACATCAAAATCAAATCAGATAATAAAGGCTTAACTTGTAAAATAGGTGGGGAGATTATTCTGCTACTAGATGTGACTTTCTCCCTTGTCCCCCAGAATCCTCAGCTTATGTTATTGCTGTAAGTCTGTGCCATCTGCTGCTCTGGAAAACTACACTCCCCATTTGTTTGCTACTTGAAGTAAACTTTTCCTGAAGAACTAAAATGTTGAAATTGGAAAATGAAAATGGTTTAGGAAGACATTTTCCATTTCCACAAGTAATATTTCTCTAATCTCACTTCCCAGAAATTATGCATTGGGCCAAGACAAACAACATGACTAAAATCTCAATAGGTAAGATCAATAAATTAACAGGAAAAAAAAGGCAAAAAAGGCAAAATACCCCAAAACAAAACCAACCAACCAAACAAAACCTACCAACCAACCAACCAACCAACCAAAAACCCCCAACCTTCTCTTTAGGAGAATTTCAGACAAAGTGCTCCAGTCATCATTTAAACCTGGAGAATATATAGCATTCAATTAAATTCTCTAAACTATAATATTAGTTTACTAAGAAGTAATAAAGTGCCTGTTTTGAGACGGTGAAAAGCAAAATTTCTAGATGCTTCTTTATATTGTTGGGACATAAGGTTACAAAAGAATTAGGAAAATGGCATTTGTGAACAGTCTCCCACAAAGGCATTAACAGAGAGGACATTGGGAGTTGCAGTATATTCTGCTTTAGTTATTTGTTAAGAGTTGCCTGTAAAGGGATAAGGAATGTGGAAAATCATGGCAATTTTTAAGGAAGGTTGGAAATGTCCTAACACAAGAGTTAGAACCCATGAAGAAATTAGCTACTGTACCACGATGAAGAAAAACAAACATACAGCTCCCCTCCTGAATATAGAGTGATGATAGCTATAGAATAATGCCATTATTAAATCATTATTTTCTAGGTGAGTAGTACTTTTTTCACTTTTACCCCAACTTAAGATCCTGACTATGCAAATCCTTCTCCAACATTTCTTCCAGAAACAGCTCCAAATCAATGTCCATGAATCATCACACCTTTGTCTACAGCAGGTTACTACAGACTCTCAAGACATTTCAGATAGTTGTCTTTCCTTTTAACTTAACCCCTTTTTCTTACTTTTCTCATAATGAATTTATTGTTGAGCATCACTCATACCATAAAGAAATTCTTATCTCTGAATTAGTCAAGAGAGAGAGAGATGAGCACATGAACATGTGCTTCAGTGGTATTTGTGGGATAAATGAAAATTCTTTCAAAGTCATGCTTTGAATTAAGACAAAGCTATTCCTGATCAGTCTCTAAAACTACCTGAGAGGAGGTAGTTGAGACATGGGGGTCATCCCTTCTTCCAGGTAGCAAGTGATAGGATGAGAGGAAATGATCTCAAGTTGCACCAGGGGGCATTTAGGTTGGATATTAGGAGAAACCTCTTCACTGAAAGAGTATTCAAACACTGCTACAGGCTGCCCAGTGAAGTGGTGTAGTCACCATCCCTGGAGGGGTTTAAAAGCTCTATAGATGTGGCTCTTGGGGACATGGTTTAGTGGTAGATTTGGCAGTGCTGGGGGAACAGATGGGCTTGATGAATCAAAATTCTTTTCAAACACAAACTATTTTGTGATACTATGAGAGAAAAGAAAAACACCACCACCACCACCACCACCAGAGTGCAGTCAGTCAGGACATCAGGAGAGGGAGAAGAGCAGAGCCACTTCCACTTGCCTGAATGCTCCAACAGGCACTCGCTGTGTCTGCAGGCCAGCCAAAGCTGGGGACATGGTCCTGTCATGTTGCCTTGAAGACAACATTGGGTTTCACTCATAAAAGCAAATTCATATCTGGGAAGATTTTTAAAAGAGTAATTTTTAAAATACAGTTTCTCACCTCCACCTTCCTACATCTTCCTGGCTAAGTGGCTGAGTTCCTGGCAGCAACTCTGCACTGAACCAGTCTCTTCTCTTCCCTCTGGTGGCTTTGATTGAAAACCATTGGCATAGGAATGACTGGATCAGCTGTGAATAGAGGCATGTGGTAAGGGATGGCAGAAGACTTCAGCAGAAAGTACAACTGTCTCCATTTCCAGTCAAGGTAGGAAAACCTCTCCAAAATACCCTCCCACATCCCCTATACAGGACAAGACATTGGATGAAATGCAACAGAACCTAAGGTTTTACTACACCTACCCAGCATACACTGTGTTACTCACTGTTCTGTCATGGGCAGCTGGCTGATGTCTGATGGCTGGTCACTTTGGCAAAAGGTTGTCACCCAGAGAAACTCTATGAGACCAATGTGGACTCAAAACTAGGAGACAAAGAAAACCCCAAACCATCAAAATGGTTGCATCACAAAGACAGACTAGGGAAAATACTTCAGAGTAGTCACCTCAGAGTGCCCACTACTTTGTTCACTTCTGCAGTGAAAACTGCAAACCATTTCAAAAGTGAGCAGTAGGAAAGGCTCAAGTAGCATTAAAAAATGCAAATGAAAAGCATTGTTACAAGCACACTGTAAAAACTTATAAGAGAAAGTAGAGAGGAAAATACAGGCAAGCCCCAGGGAAATACAAAAGTTATTTGAAGTTGTAGAGCAATAGTTGCATACACCTGTATTCTCCATAGGAAGGAAAGATAGTTAGTATCTCTAAAGCTTTATACAGCCATGAAAATAGAATTAATATTATAAGTATTAATTGAAAAAAAACAGATAAACTTATTATAACTATCCATTTGGGCTAAGTTCTATATCGAAAAAGGAGAGATACCACCTTCCATGAATGCAGTAAATAGAAATAATCTACTGTTAAAATACTGAAAATAATAAAATAAAATCAGTTTAATAAAGCCCCATAAGTAAGGAAATTAAGTTTATGGTAACCTATTGTGAATATGAAGAGAATTCTACTGAGATGATTCAAGCTGTCTAAGCAAAAGAAGTTATCTTGACATAAATCCTTCATTAATTTCCAAAAGTGAGTTGCTTTAATATACTGTGGATTAGTCTGGTATGTTCAATAGATAGGGGAAAATGTCAATTTACCCAAGTGAAATCCTTTCAGGAAATGTATCTCTTCAACTAAACTACTATCAAACAGTTTTCTGAGCTCATAAATGGACCTTTTAATGGGAGAGAAAGTGTTTAGTCAAAAATAGCTGAGCTCACTAGGGAGATGAGAGAGCCAAGTTTTAGCTATGGACTTTGAATTTAGGTTTTCCAATATACAAGGAAATATCTGAGCAAGCATCTACATTGCTGAGATAATCTATTTTTAGCTAATCAATATTTATATTTACACAGGGTCTAATCTGAACCTATCATTTGAGCTTGCTGCCTATACCTCTATGGCCACCACGCTCTTAAAGAGGTGCACTGGAATGCCCTCTGTCCCCATTCCTATCCAAAAAGAAAAAAGCTATCACCACAGAACATTTTTATCTCTACAGACTTCTTGATCCCTAATAAAAAATTTCCTGAAAAAAAAGATAACAAAGTGACTTGTTTCTCTGGAAAAGCAAACGGAAAATTTCAGATGTATATGCTGTATAGAAAGTTGTCATATAGAACTACTCATGTTTTAGAAAAAAAACACTACATCTAGTTTGTATTTCAGTACAAGAAAAACTACCATGGCATGTTTGGACCACAGCACACCATAATTTCCTCAGCCCGAACATGAACATCAGCTAAAATATGGTCTCTGAATCTCTGAGTGCCAAGATCCATTTCTAAAATGGATTAAGAAATTACTGTAGAGAATAGGAACGGAGAACAACTATTGTCATGTGCTCTTCAGGAAAGCTGTTTAGAAAATAGGTTTATATATTCAGCTACAAATACAGCAAATTCCCCATTTTCTACTTTGCTTCCCCTTGTGCCAATGATGCTTTCACTCCATGGCACTCAAACACATCTGAAATGATGATTGCTCGTGCACAAGAAGAAACATAAAATCTTGTTGCCTTATGTGTAGCAATGGCTGTATTCATTTCTGTCTATCCGTGTATATTGCCTAATATTTCACTAGGATGAAATCTGCAAGAGAGGACAGTTACTGAAATTTCCATTATTCTAAAATAATAATTATTTTAATGGAATCTAATTAATTTACACGTATTGATCCATTTAAATATATGTTAAGAAGTATTATATTGCTATGATGGAGACAATAGGGCATATTTCTCTTAGCAGAATTCAAATCTTTCTAAACAAGCCATCTTTGCTATACTTGTACCTTCAATTTCACACCTCAGCAGATGGTCTATTAGACTCAGCTGTTTCATCCACTGTTCTTTAGAAGAGTAAACAAAAAGTGTACCCTAAACTGATGTTTGCAAATGCTTTCTATAAAATAGAGAACATGAGCCTATTCCAATGCTAATAAAATATAAACTCAGAAATATTAAGTAAGTTTGCATTGGAACAGAAATAAAACACAGGTATGGTAGGCTCAGAGTCCAAATAGCTGGGAAAAAAACTCCAAAACAACAACAGCTAGAAAACAAAGAAAAAGTCCCTCCACAGAATCCTCACGATGTAGGAGAAGAGATTACAGACAATCTCACCCTGGATAAATCACAGTTGCACTAATTACCAAAGAAGAGGAATAGCCTTGCCCTTAATGAGTGACTAATAAAGATAAGTGGGATAAAAGGGGTGGATTTGCTGGTCAGGAAGACCTTGGAGGCAGAGGGCCTGGAGATAGAGGACCTGGAGGAGGTAGAGGAGCCCTGAGGAGAAAGGAACGATCCAGAAAGACACAGAGAAGAACAAAACAAGGAAGAGAGTTGCTGCAGTGAAAGATCTGCTGTGAGGTCAGTCTGGGTCTGATGGAGTCAGAGCCTGCTGTTGGAGCCTGCAGTCACAGCTGAGCTGAGTGAAAGCTGTGTTCAGAGTCTGCAAACCAATATTGGCCATCACAGTCTAGCAGGAAACAGCCACAGTCAGAGTCTGCAGTTAGACCCTACAGTAGGAGCTAGCTCTAGTCAGAGTCAGGATGGCAAAGCCATAAAGAAGAATAAACCAGAACCCTTTCCATGTTGCTGTATGAGTCTTGGCTCATTTCTACCCTTAATGAGAGGTCTGCCCCAATCTGTCACAGGAAATGGTAAAAATAAATTGTTTTGTTAAAAACAAAACGTTAATGAAAACATTTCTCCAGATGAAATTTTTCTGCAGTTTAATACGCTGTAGATGTGAAAAAAAACTATGATAGGAAAATAATTAGGGGAGCTGTTATTTCTTCAAAGCTTTTTGACCGGGTCTCTGATCACTGCAAGTGAGCTTTTTGTAGGTCTTTAAAAACAATTATCTGGATTTACACATCTGGTGTTTAATCAAGTAATTTGTACCTGATTATCTTAGGTAAAGGTAGGATGGTAGCCCTCTATGTCAGGATGCCCATGTATTCATACATAATGAATTCTTAGAAAACACAGTAAAATAGTTGTGGAGGCACCGAGTCATCAGCCTACCTCCTCATAGCACAGGAGAGGCACAAATAAGAAGCAAAATAAGTAAAATAAGAAGTCCATACCAGTTAAAAAAAAATAAAAAATAAAAGTCCTTTGTAAGAAAGAGATGAGAAATTAAAATATCTTCTACCATGAAAAATCACAACACAAGAATTTAACCCCCAGTTAGACAAGTGGTGAGGTCTTTGCCCTGAATAGTGAGGAGCCGTGGAAAGGGCTTGAATTTATGTTTCTGAGTTAGACATCACCCAAACAGCAGGGAAGGTTTTGTGGTTTTTTTTTTGTTGTTGTTGTTTTGTTGGTTTTTTTTTTTGTTGTTGTTGTTGTTTTGTTTTGTTTTTTGTTTTTTTTTTTTGTTTTTTTTTTTTTTGAGAACAGCAGTATATCAAATGGTCTGAGACAGCAAAACCAAACAATTTGCCATGCTCATTTTGGAAATTAGTGTGGCTGAATCACAGACTAGATCTGTGGGCTTCTGGCATGCTATTTTTCAATTTTACTAATACTAATACTAATTTTACTAATACTAGAGTTGAAAACACATTTGGTAGGAACTTTTTTTACCAAAGTCAACACACAGAATTTTACAAGGAATCAAAGCAACTTCTTCTAAACAAATATATTCATCCTGTGCTTTGAAGCATGCTCTAATTACAGAAGCTCATACTCATTTCACTTTAAATTTATCCATGTTTTTTCACGCTTGGATTGTAAAAGGTAACTTTTCTTCTTGAGTATTGACTAACTCTCAGCACCAACTTTAGAGCAAATTATGTTCCACTCAGATACCTCCTGTTTTGGAAGGAGGAAGTGGTGGGGAAAGTTGTAAGCAGTAAGCACCCCTTTGATCTGAGCTCTCAGCCTCACCAAGCAGCTGTGTAAACTGGACGTGGATGCTGACTGATGTAGCGCTGGGATTATCTTCTAAGTGTTTGCTGAAAAATCACTTTGAGGTGCTCTAAATATTATTGAGCTGTGAGACAGAGCCAAGCTAATGAAGAGAAGTCCTGTAGTTAAATAAGACTAATTTCTGCTTCTCTTTTTGTTCCCAAACTGCACCAAACAAATAGAACCTTCACTAAATTTCACCCCTTGCTTATTACCTGGGCTGCGCTCACAAAATTAGTCAGCTTAATTCTCTATTTTAGATACTTGCATGAGTCATTTTAGTTAAATAAGATTTAGCAAAAAGGATGTCAAATTGTAGGAAGTAAATTTACAAACAACATTCACTGGTGGTGTAAAATGATGTTTAATTTTTTATTGCTAAGATCACATGTGAACTAAGGCAGCTGTGCAGTAAGTGTGGTTCCTATTTCACTGAGGAGTCTTCTAGCACCTTCTGAGGTAGCAAGCTTGCAAATAAATTGAACAATTTAAACACATTTCTTATTTATTTAAAACTGAAATACAGACTGGAAGATTAAGAAAACTTTATAAGACTTTCTCTGTTACCTTTTGGATTCCTCTACATCTTAAGTAAATCTAATTCTCATAAATTTATGCTGAAGCTGAATTTGGCAGGGGATATATGAATTTTCTTGCAGCTGTGGGATGGATAAATAGGATACTTTGACACACAGAAAGAAAATAATTCTCTCAGTAGCATCCTGAAGGGTCTGTGCTTTCTTAACTGATATGCAAAAGACACTGTAGATAACTTTGGTGATACAAGAAGTACATATACACATGTTTTTGTCCAGCCTGCCCTGTGTCTCAAGATTCTTTCCATACATACAATTCCATAAACATCCTGCTACAAAGGTTGCAGCAATCTTTGGAAAATCTAAGAAATACCTGGTGAAAATGATGCAAGAAGATTCAACTTTAGAGAGTAGTTTAGGCAGTGAAGCTGCTCATGTTTTTTTAATATCCCAATGAAAAGCAAAGCTGTTGAAATCTTGGGACAACAAAAACCCTGTGCATTCAAAAATCTCTCTTCTGTTTTGATATTCAACAGAAAATCCTATTTTGGCACAGGTTGAATAGTTTTAGACTGCTAAGGAAGTATAGGTCACCAAAATCCCCTCACCTACTTCAATTCCCACAGCTGCAAGGAGAATCTGAAGTTACTTCACTCTCTTGTGAAAACTAAGGAATGTAGAAACTCATAAGAGAAAAAAGAGACTTTCAAAAAGTAGGAAACAATAACCAGAGAGGGGAAAATTCATGGGGCTTTTATGAGGGCTACTTTAGAGCATAAATCAGGAACTCATATGAGGGCAAACATAGCTACATCATGTAGGTGTGTGCTTGTGCGTGCTCATGTGTGAAATCAGTGGTGAATTTTTACTCAGAGACACAACCTCCTCTTGATATCTCCCTGGTCCTAAAATGTTTCACTTTTTAATTTCATCCCAATATGCACCAGGAACCTTTTGCAATTTCATCTCATTCTTCCCACAAGCAGTTCCAATTACCTTACCTTATAAATTAATTAGAAAATTACTGTCCATTAAACTTACTCCAGACTGAAATTATGTCAGCATCAGTTTTCACTTCATTAATACTGCTTCACTTTTTCATGCTTAAAGATGGTATATTTTGAAATATCAGCATGCTGGGGTCTTCGAAAATTTGTTACAATTTCCACTTATGGAAAATGTTTAACACTGGAGCAAATTATTATCTTTCAACAGAGAAGGCATTATTTTTATTTTAATAGTCAGCCCATAAGTTTTTGAAGCCAGTGAGCTTTAGGAAGTGATACATAAGATCCTAGAGGGTTAGCTTTTGAACTTCAATCAGTGAATGAGCTGATGAGCAAAAAATGGTAAATAACTGTGCTACACCCCATCACCTATGGATCTGTAAAAACTGGATGTCTACACATTACAGACTACCCTGATTTCTGTTATTTTTAGTTGTAATTTTCCCTTCATCTCTGCATTTTTATTGCAACATGATTCTCTTTAGGTATGGTTTGAGAAATCTTCTGAGAAGACCAATCATGAAATCAAATGTTTGCCACAATAATGGCTGCTTTAAAGCCATTTGTCTGATCCAAAATTAGATAAAGACACTACTCAACATTACAAAATGCAGCTGTTTTGCAGTCCTGTGCAGTCTGATCTCAGAATTAAGATAAATATACCATTCTTTTCTAGAATTAACATGGTAGAATAAGGCAAGTGGGAGTGGGATGTTGTTTGACAAACAAAGTAAGTAAAAGAAAGGCACTTTCAGGCTCATTATTTATATTGTAATCAGAATGGTTAAAGTACTCAGCTTACAACTGTCCTCCCCACAAAAGTAATTTTAAGATTTTTAAAAACTTTCTCTTTTTCCAATCTTCTACTAATATTATTTAACAATAAATAAGTATCTATTTGATGGTAATATATGTAATTATTTCATTGTTTATCTCACTTAACTCCCACAAACAATTTTCAGTTATTGCAATAAAAATCAAATGGAAATTTAAAAATAATTAAGCAATAAACCAAACCTGCCAATATAGCTGTAATTTAAAAATAATAATTTAAATTCTTCATAAAACTGCTATTGAGGATTGACTTTTCCAGGAATGATTGCATAAGAAGGTTTCTATTTGCTAATATAAAAGGCATCTAAATCTGAAGGTATTTCAGATTGAACAAAATGTCCTTGGGTGAATTTTTAGTAGGACTTAGAAGGAAATTAATTCTGCAACTCTTATTATTGTTAATGGGAGTTATTCAGCCAAATCTTCATGCACGAGCCATAATTAATATGTACCCCTTATGGTTTTTCTGCATAATATTGTAAATTAATTTCCACAAACAAGTTCCCAGCAGTCATTTAATACAGTAGATCTGATTCTGATTTCACAAAGGTCCCTTGATTCACTTCAGCGTAAGCCTGAAAATATGGCAACATTAAAAGGAGAAAAGACCTGGCTGAACCCCTTAAATTAAATACTCACCCTCCTGTAACTCAACTAGCTTAAACAAACTAGCCAAACTTTACACCAGTATAAATGAAACCAGAATCAGACTCTTACTTCTACAAACCAATTCCTTCTTTAACTCATCCACTGTGATATTTCCACATCAGTAACTTTCAGCTGGGGTCTAGAAACACTTCACCTTGCTCTACCAGCAACCTCTCCAGGATGGAATTCAGTTCTGGTGAATAGTATTTATTCTGGTCAGATCCTCTCAATATTTCTCTTAAATTTGAGGCTAGTACACGTTACTTCAGCCAGAATATACTTTCAAATGAGAATAGAGGAAAACTTCTTTCTTTTGTTCCTTTCTTTAACTCCGCTTTCAAGAAAACAGCAATCCATTTCAGTATTGGTCCTGTCATTCACTTATTTTGCATAAGGCTTCTTTATTGTCTTAGCATCTGTTTTTCAAGGAACTGCTGAGTTCAGTGCAGTGAATACCTTTGCACAGGTGTAAATTTTTACCTTACTTGCATGCATTATACAACACACAAGTGGAACAAAAACTACCACTGATTACACAAAATGCAGAAGCCATAGATACTTGCAACAGTAAGAAGGGAATCTATTTAAACCTATTTTACTGCAGACTTTTCCACTTTGATACTTGCTCCTCTGAATGGTGACAGAGATGATGAACCCTTTTGGATGAGCCTTCTCACTGTGTTGCACAAATACATCTTGCTCTGTTCCTGAGGACTCCAGACCAGAGAATATAGGGCTTTATCACACCTGCTGATGGCTTCTCTGTGTTGAAGAGGCTTTGTACCTAATGCTTCCCTGGTTAGCACACACAGCGATCACAGAATACAGGTTGGTTTGGGTTGAAAGAGAACATCCAGTCCTAACCCCCCTACCATGGGCAGGGACAGTTTCCACTAGACCAGGCTACTGAGCTCCATACAACCTTTCCTTGAGCACTTCCAAGGATTGGGCATCCACAACTTCTATGTTGTGCCTCACCACCTGCACAGGAAAGATTTTTTTCCTACTATTTAATCTGAACCTACTATTTTAAAGTTTGAAGCCCATTCCTCCTCGTCCTGTCCCTACCCACTCTTGCCAATAGTTTCTCTCCATTTTTCTTGTGGGGTCCCTTCAGGTAACGGAAGGCCACAATTAGGTCACCCCTTCCTCTTCTCTGCTTTGGGTTAAACAACCCAAATTCTCTCAGACTTTCCTCATAGCAGAGGTGCACCTTGGTGGCATTGTCTGGACTCCATGTGCTGGGGACTACAAGTGTGTGGAAAAGTGCTGTCAGTAGGAGTCCTAATTCTATCTGAACTAGTTCATCTAGAACTAGCATCCGGTACCATGCAATAGTTCCCCAATTTTGTCTGCTTTGAACTTAGTTTCCAGCAGAGCCAAATCAACAACGTGAGCTTTCCCCTGCTTTTGCCTTACTGTCTTAAAAGTCTCCAGGCTGCAATGCCATCTGGCATGATCCTAATCCTCCTAAGCTCTGTCACTGCAGATTTCCTGTGCCACCACAGCTGGTTTGCACAGACCAGTGGGTGCTCTCCATATGCCAGTCTGGTACTTCTACCAGAGGTTTCTACTCCTCCTCACTGCTACCAAAAAGTTATCCATAGTTTCTATCTTAGACTTAAATATTTATGTAATGAATCCCACCATCCTGGGAGGCCCACTACTGAGGCAGAGGTGATAAAAAATCTCAGTTTAAAATGCTTGAGGGGATTTCTTTTTGTTCTCATATTATCATTACAAGAGAATTTTTTTTGTTCTAATATTATCAATTTGTACTATACAGAGTAAGTTTATAAAGTGTTTGGATGATGTTAGTCTGGGGAAAACTTGAAATTAGTTCAGAGCTTATCAGCTTATGGTTCTGGTTAAAGAGTGGCTCTTGGAAGAAATGTAATTATGCATGCCTGGTGCTGCTGTTATGTTAATAATAAATCTTGTCTCACTCAAGGGTCACCACCATCCTGTCTCTGCATCCACAGCCCTGGTAATTTTCAACGCAGATAAGCTACCCATGGATCGTGAGAGCTGTCTGCATTTCTATACCAGGTCAACCCAGCCTACAAATCTCTTACCCATTTTTTCTGATGTATCTGTGTCATGCAACCCCTGTGAGATTTTGTCACTTAATATCCTATTTGTGATTTCTAAGAACAAGAAAGCGTAATAAAGATACCAGATCATAGTCTGTAAAAATATAGAAGCAATAACTTTCTGTAATTGTCCTGGAAAATACAAATGGTGCAATTACTAGCAGAGACAGGATAAGATTTAGTCATTGGTCTTTGGATTCCTGGGAGGATGCAAAATATAGATACCTGAAACTACACAGAGTGTTTTGTCAAACACTAAAGAAGTCTGGATTTCAGTCTTTTAGACAGTGAAAGTATAACTATTTATCTCTGGAGCTTCTCTTATAAGTAAAAACACCTGCACGCTTAAATATTTTTAGTAAAAGTTATTTTACCTTGAAATGGTATAACAACTTTTGTCTTACTGTCTCACACCTTACCAAAAAAAATAACCCCAGAATCCCTCAAATCCCATATGCCACATTGTGCTGCTTTTGCATAGCCTGGCCTTTGGTAGTGGGGGATCACAGAGGTGGCTTCTGTGAGACGCTGCTGGAAGCTTTCACCACGTCCGGCAAAACCAATCCCTGGTGGCTCTGAAAATGGACGTGGTGCTGCCCAAAACTGGGACAATTAGAGATAGTAATGTCTCTGTGATAACTTATTTAAGAAGAAAATAAAAACAAACTCACAGATATTTTTCTAGTCAGATAACAGGAGGAGGTGAGAACACGTGAGGGAAACAGCATGGAGACACCAAGGTCAGTGCAGAAGGAGGGGCAGGACGTGCTCCAGGTGCCAGAGCCAAGATTCCTCTGCAGGCTGTGGTGAGACCATGGTGGCAGCTGTGCCCCTGCAGCCCATGGGGATCCATGGGGGATGAGAGGTCCACCCACAGCCCATGGGATCCATGGGGGATGCAGAGATCCACCCACAGCCCATGGGGATCCATGGGGGATGCAGAGATCCACCCACAGCCC
>JAOTQP010000001.1:101567548-101579981 GCA_026413545.1 Cichladusa arquata
CTCCTCTCCTCTCCTCTCCTCTCTTCAGAGACCTTGGTTTTTATGCTCTTCTGTGTTTAAACCGGTTAGTAACAATTAGAAACATTTTGCTCCCGCTAAATCTTTTACTTTTGATAACACCTGTTTTATTACTCATGGAAAATACTTTTGTGGATTGTAAGAGCATAATAACTTAGCAATATGTCCTTTACACTACAGCAACCTGCAAATGAAGAACTATGGAAAAATACCAGAAGTGATATCACTATCTACCTCTTACCTCCAAGATTCATACACTTCCTTTTGTTTGAGTATCTGCCAGCTTACCCTGCAGCAAATACTGCTAAAGGCAATTCACTCTGAAAAGTACAAGAGATAAGTCCACCTGGCCAGTCAAATATCTGTACACAGTGTGTACTTTCCCCTCAAAACAGTTTCAATTATTTCCCCTCAAGGAGCTAAGATTGTTTTCTTAATCACTTTGGTTCAATACAATTTTTACCCCATCAAGTGGTTAAACAAAAGTTCTAGTTTGTGATGTTTCAAAATGTTACTGAAGGGGAGGCTTCTGTAAAGCTTCGTAGTGGCTCAGAGCTTCTTTCAGGATTGCAGGATTAGGAATACACCCTTTGCACTCAGGAACTGATATTCTGCTTTTGTTTTAAAACACTCTCATGATTCCAGACAGCTATCTCCTAAACATATCAATCCTCCACAAAACCACTACTTTGTGCCACACAAAGACAGGAACCAGAAATTCTGATTTGAGGCAAACCCAGTGTGACTTTCCTTTCTGAACACAGTATTTATTCCCATTCTCAACCTCAGCTCCTCACTGCTGGATGAGTGGTTGTGCCTCTAATAGCACTGCTTCCATCATCCAGGAAAGCCACATAAAAACAATACATCCATGTAAAAGCTGACTAAAGGAGGTGGCTACCAACCTGGTGATGGACTGATTTTTTTGCTATATGGTCTAATTTAATCAGAAGTCCCTGATTCCAGCCCTTTCACAGGTTTTTTGTTTTGTTTTGTTTTGTTTTATGTTTTTTTGCAACAGAAATAAGAAATTTCACCTGAAAATACTACTAAGGGAATTCTCAAGATGAATTATCAACACAGGAATTTTAGCAAAATATAAAGCATGTGCAGATTTGGCAACTTAGGGAGGACAACCAAGATTTTTGAGTGCTCATGTACACAGAAAAACCTCAGTTGATAAAGCAAAATGAGAATTTTTTTTGCTTTTTGTTTAAAAGTCTGTAAATGAAGTAATGCAACAGCTCTTTTAATGGATGAGTAGCAATAATAAGCATCTGCCGTGTTTTAAGCTTAAGTTTAAATTGGGTCCTGTCAAAGAGGAGCACCATTTTCATTTTGGTGGTGAGAGATCACCTGACTGAGGCATTAGCAAGAGACAATTTCTTCCAGAGTATTGAGCAAAGCTCTATCAAGCTGAGGCTCTCTGAAATAAATTCTGATTAATCCTGTGAAAGTAGAGCACATCCAGTCTTGTTTTGGAGGGCAGCTCATACCCCTTTACTCAATAAAGTACCTTAACCACCATTTACAAAGCAGCACAATCAAATATGTACTACAGAGACAAAGAAAAAAAGAAATCAGATCTCCGTCTCATTTTTTTCATTCAGCAAACTGTGAATGGAAATTTTCCCATTAATGCAGTCTGTGTTGCACAGCCCTGGCTGCATTTGGAGAATAATTCTTTTTTAAGTGATCTCCAGCTACTACACCTCCATAACCTCATGTTTCTACTCTTGGTTTATGTAAACTTTCCTTTATAGGCAGAAGTGAAAAGACTCCTTCTTGTAGCCTCTGTTTGAATTTCCTACCTAGGAATACCTCTTAACCAAAATGTCACAAGTTTCTACTCATCAGTCTCATATTCTGGTTTATTCATTCAGGGATGTTTTTCTCTCCACAGAACTTACATCTAAAATTTTATTACTGAGTGTTTTGGAAAACTGGCAGCTGGACAGACCAAAAAGTGTTCACAGTAAGAGATAAAAAGGCTGCCAGGAACCTGACTGCCCTCTATTCATACTCAGCACTGCCCCTGCCAGCTGCCCAGGAGCTGCTCCATCCCCAGAGCCAAAGAAGAGGAAAGGAAACTGAAGTGACCACAGCTTCAGCTGGAAGGAGAGGGTGGAGAGTTGACAGATTGCCAAGATATTCTGTGTCCTCTCTGAATGCTTAAGAGTATCTGAACACTTAAGCACTTGAAGATTCATTTGCAAGACTAAAATATGAACAATTAAAGGGCAATAAGAACATTTTGCTGTCTGTGAGACCCACTAGTGAGACTTACACCTACTTTCAGCTCTTTAGAATCATCTGGTGTCTGAAGCCATGTTCTGTTTAGCCATTAATACTGCAATTTAGGTATTTCAAGAGAAAAACAAAATTAGTTTCTCCTTAAATTTGCATCAGTTTAATCCTTGTTAAACCAAATAAATATGTGTTTTATCAATTTTCTATAATTTACATAAATTTTTATACATTCATTATATGATAGATATATATAATAAAAATGTATGTCGCAATTAGGGAAACAAAAGTTCTAAATACTATGTATATTTCTGTTATTTTGAATATAATTTCATATAGTCTTGAATCCAAAACTCTTGGAGTTAGAAGTTTTTCCACTCATTAAACTGTAATTTATCGTCCATTTCACTATGTTATTGACTCTTGATCATATAATAATTTAGTAATTCAAACATCTATTATGAGTTGTTATGTCTTGTACACGGGTTCCTCAGAAATCACTGAAATATTTCATAATTATTGTTTTTGCAAAGTTAGGGGTAGGATATGAAACTAAATTTGGCATCATGGATTTGCTTTTATGAGAACTTGTTGCAAGTCCCCACTGTAAGATGTCAAAAATCTTGGGCTTCAGTGAAATTCTTTCTCTTAAAGTGTCTTCATCAGAAAGGGCTTAGAATTTAAAAGTTTACAGGTGCAACTTTCTCATAACACATGAGAATCATGGCATAATTTAGGTTGGAAAAGACCTCCAACATCATCGAGTCCAACCTTGTCAACCAGAGCATGGCACTGTCGTGTCCAGTCATTCCTTGAACTGCTTCAGGGATGGTGATTCCACCACCTCCTGGGTATCCCATTCCAATATTTCTTTGTGTCCATTCCTATGTATTCACTGCCATTTGAATATGGGAAAAATACAGACATAAATGCTCGTGTTCCAAATTTAAATTGGTGACTTCAGAATGGAGCTTCCATAATGGCCCGTCTTATTTCTTTATTTTAAAAACATCAGCTATTAACAAATAATATGCTCATTATGGTTTTCAGCACTTTGGACTCTCTCCCACTAAGTAGGAATATATTCAGTGGTAATAATCCTTGACAAGTTTGACTTATGTTAATGTACTTCAGGAAGAACACAGGTGATCTGTCCCCTGGGGTCCATTGTTCACAAAATGCAGCAGCATTCACTTTGCAGGTTTCCTATCCGTAAATGTGTATGTTTCCAAGTTATTTTGAAAATGGAAGGGCCATATCCAACCAAGCATTGTTAACTAAAATTTAGTAAAATTATCACATCTCTAAAGAACTCTGTGAAAGACTATAAGAAAAATGCATACTTTTGTGCTCACGAATCAAAAAGAAATTACATTTTCTGCAATCATCAGCTCATGTATAAAATGCTTTGAAATTGAATCACATTATTACTTCAGACAGTACAGGAAGTATCATAAAATAATAGCCGTGTCATGAATTGCTTTCTTTCCTAAGGACTTTTTAAAGTAAATATGAAGGTTTGATAGCATAGTGTTTCAAATGGACTCCATCAGAAAGGGGCTGTGCCTGGGAGAACGTCTGGTCAGATATATACAGATACATTGCACGTGCAAATTACCTCAGTGAAATTAATAGTGGAGACACATAAATGCTACTTCTTGTGTTTCGCAGAGGAACTGTGAAATTTTATCTGTTCTCAGTGGGTAAATTTCCAGAATCTACTTAAATGAATAAATAAAATTAATTTGGGAAAGGGAATACATTCATTTTTATAATTTTAAAATCTTTATTTTGCTTTAATCTCTCTCTCTTTTTTTTCTTCCCTGCCCCCCCCCAAAAAATTTCCCTGTTGCAATAACATCTGGACATCCAAAATTAATATGAAATACAAGTAACTACATCTACTTATGTGTGTGAAATTATTTCTGAATTGGACTGAATGGAGAACATTTGAGTAATATTCTGTCAGAGTGCATCTGCAGAATTTATCTTTATTGCAATTTCTAGCATATCTAAAGTTTAACAAAGATAGCCTTTCAATGCTTAAAACAACAATTCTCATGTATTTTTCAACCATGCATGTGGATATAATTTATCCATTCCCGTGATTTGATCTAATATTTAGAACCTTAACTTGGAACTGTAATAAAATGCTTTTAACTGAGTTCAAAATGAAAGTAAGTTAGGTAATAGCAAATAACAACTTAATTTGCTCACTTCAGTCATCTGGGATCTTTTCCAGCAAATAGCAATATATTCAGCTGAAAATGTACAAGGGATGAGATTTTAAAATGTGCAATTCAGCAGCATAAAAACTTGTATAAAGTTCATCCAAGATAAATTAAATATAAGCTCAGAAGGGTTATGGGATTTCCTCCCCCCCCCCACCCACTTCTATTGTGTTTGAGACAGCTTTTTATTTAGGCCAGAAAATGGAAGGGGGGAATAAAAAAAAAACAAACAAAAACTCTTCTCTTTCTTTTCTTCTTTCTGCATGAACAGCACTATATGAACAGTCTAAAAAGACTGCTGAAATTGGAGTGAGATCTATGGGAGACTCCTTCTGAAACAGTGGTGCCTGATTCAGTTATCACACAAGAAATAATGAGAAAAAAATAGTAAATATGTCATGATCATCAGTAGTGCTAAAAGTTATATACAGTTAACTGCTGAAATCTGAAATAACAGCAGCAGTGTCTGAAATCCTTTATACAAAAAAGTTAATTAATAACTAAAGAAAACTTTGTTACTTTTTTCTTCTCTGCTCCAAACAAGGCCAAATTTAATATTGATATGCTAAAAGACCTGTGTGTTTACGACTGGAAAACAATTCAAGACTTCATTTTATGATAACAGAGGTTTAACTGCAGAGCAGATAAATAATATTTAAGAAAGCAATTCAGAACACAGTGCAAAATTGCCAGAAGCCTTCAACAAACAAGCAATGGAACAAAGTAATTTCAAGAAGACTGAACAGAAACTAAAGTAAGGAACAAAAAAAAAAAAAAAACTAAACCAAAGCAAAACAAAAAACCCCAAACAACAACAAAAATATTAAACAAAGCAATGATTTAATCACTGGAAAGACAATATTTGGACAAACATAATTTCTGGGAGGAGGTGACTCCAGTAGTTAACAGAGGTGACAAATGGAGATAGAAAAATGTGAGAGCATATGGTAAAGGTGGAATCCATTGTGCCCAGCTTGATACTTATATTTAGGGCACAAAAGCTAGACTGTCCAAGTGTTCAAAATTGTGTAATAGCCAATTAAGACATTTAGAAAAGCACATTTAGGAAAACACAAACTTGATCTAGAGACTTGTAAGTCTTTCAACCAACTGCAGAGAGAGCTAAAATTGTTCAATTTGGCACACAATGTAGGCACAAGTTTTCTCACAAAGTTTAGTGGATTTGAGCCTAATCCAGGTTGAATCTCAGACTAGAATTAGGAACTGTAAAATAGGTGACCCAAGAAATGATGAACAAGTATTAGAAACACAGGAGAGACTGCAAGTAGCAAAACCATCAACATGAGACACTGGCCAGGCCAGATTTTAAGATAAGCACAGATTTAAAGAATGGATGATCACCACCAAGATCCAACAGATTAATAATTGTTAGGTTGCATAAAAAAACAACAGACCAACAAAGACACTGAAGTCTGCCAAAAACCTGTCAATAAAATATCTTAAAATTGCCTTAAAGGATGTAAGAGGAGATGGGGGCATGAAGATAGAAAAAAGAAAACAGATGCCAAATTATCAGTAGGAGTCTTAACATCAAATTATCTGCTGGTCCTAGTAACTACAGAAATAGAAGATTATGATCAGTACCAGAAAACAAAACAGATGAAAAATATTTGCTGTCTGAAGGCAACCAGTTCTCAGCAAATAGTTATAGGCCAAAGTAGTATAGCCATTTATGCAACAAATAATAGCAACATATAACAGACACAAAAACATTTTAAAATCTCTTCCACAAAATTAGTTCATTTTGTAGAGAAGTATTATGGAGGAAAGTAGAGATAAAATAATTCTGGGTTTACATTCTATGTGCTATGAACCTCAGTAGAAAATTGAGCAAGAGGTCTTGCATTGAACTTTGGCTTGAACAAAGGGAAACCAAATAGTTTCTGCTCTTACTTTGCTTTTGAACTGGATATTAGACACATTTGGACTTTCACATAATTTGATAGTGAAATAAAAAAACCTAGGAAGACAAAATGCCAACTAGATGAAGTGGCTGAGGTCACTTGTTCTGTTCAGCCTGGAGAAGGTGAGATTGAGGCTAGACCTCATCACTGCCTGCAGCTTCCTCAAGAGGGGAAAAGGAGAGGCAGGCACTGGTCTCTGCCCTTTGGTTACCACAGAGAGGACTAGAGGGAATGGGTGGTTTAGGTTGGATATCAGGAAAAGATTCTTCACCCAGAGGGTGATTGGGCATTAGAACAGGCTCCCCAGGGAAGTGGTCACAACACCAAGTCTGGCAGAATCCAAGAAGAGTTTGGAAAACACTCTTAGGAACATGACAGGATTTTTAGGGTCTGTGCAGGGCCAGGAGTTGGACTCCATGATCCTTGTGGGCTCCTTCCAAGTCAGGATATTCCAAGATTCTATAAATGTAAGCAATGTGTATTTTTTTGTAGATGGAATTTAAAATTGTGATTCTTTGAAGGGCAGGCCATGACATGATTTTCATGCAAAATAATGTTTCAGGGAGAAAGAAAAACATGGTGAGATGCAGAATTGCCCAGAACTGAAAGCATGACTATAGTAAGGACAGTGGCCAACAGCTGACAGAAAAACAGACAATATTACACTAACATGACAATGGTTCGTCCCTGCTAGGGGCTCATCACTGCTGGACTGTGGCATCCCAAACTGAAATCTCATCACCTTGGGCTGAGAACTCCCTACACAAAAAAGTTACAATGCTGTAACACTTGTTATGCCAACAGAAGTAGGAGCTGGAAAACCAAACCACCATCATTATTTCCTTTTATTTATTTATTTATTATTTTCCTTTCATAAGCTTCAAAGGCACTGCAGGCTATTTGGACTTTTATACATGAAGTTCTCATTAGCACATGGTCCTGGTCTCCGACTAAGCTTTCATGTACCACAGTATGACATTCATTTTATTTCAATATCAGTTCTGTGTTAAATCCCAAGATAAAAATTCATATAACTAGCAGAGTCAGCAAATACAGGGTCTTGTCAATAGGTTGTGCACAGTCAGTCATCAACATGTTGGCTGACAAAGAGCTTTATTACAAAAACTTAATCTGAAAGACATTAGAACATTCCCCAGGGGCACCAAAATGAATTGGCAAGCCAGAAGTTCAATGTTATTGAGAATTGTGTTTTACTCAGCAAGTTATTTATCTGTTCAGGACTACTAAAAAAAAAAAAAAAAAAAAAAAAAAAAGCACAGTTGTCCATGTATTTCAATCCATTTAAGTACAAAAAAATTGACTTCTGATATTCAAAGATGCAACTGGCAATTTTCGAACGTGTGCAGTAGAGGGAGGTTGGCTCACTGAGTAATTCACTATGTTTATAAACTAGAGTAATAGAAAGTGATAAGAGGGGTTTGCTTTACTGCAATCAGTATATTTTTTCCCTACATGTGGTGAACTGACAGACTGCTCACCTTTCATTTTATTATCTAATAACAGCCCACTCACAACGATACAAGAAAGTGTAACATGGAAGCAACCATTTTTTGAGAAGAGCTCTTAAAAAAACCAAACAAACAAACAAAAAAAAATATTACAATCTACAATGTCCAGCTACTTGGATGGCAAAATGCTGGTCTGCCACCAGATGCCACAACCTCAGGCCACTGGTGATGAAACCATGGGGCCCTTCCAAGGGACATAATCCAGATTTCATGTCCTACCTGTTCCGTGGGGCAGCAGAGCCCACACACCTGTAGAGTCTCTGCCATCTTTGCAGCAGGAGGAAGAACAATGATCTTCCTGGGGACAGCCCTCCACCTTGCCTAAACAAGGTGCTAAAATACTAAGACAATAATAATAATAATATTAACAATGCAGCACCAGAGAATAGAAAAACATTTCCTCTACTTCTAAAACCACACATTCAAGCCTATACTGTTATAACTTCATTACCCAAGCTTATTATTTCATCATTACCTAAAATTATCCTATTATTATGTTGCATGACACATTTACACAGCAAATAAACAGGGAATAAGTAATTATAAATGCCAGTCATGTAAAGGCATTTTGTCAAATATTAAATGCCTGAATATCTCTGAATACCTACCTATATAAATCACTGATTGTCACATATTCAGAATTTAATGACTGAGATCTTTGTAACTTTTGGAATAACTAAAAACTAGCTTTGCTTGGATGCATGAAAATATTACCATATTACTTAATTTATTTTTAATCTCTTCTCATGCAGTGTAAAACAAAAATAAATCTATATACAAAACTGAAGATTCTTTTAAATATATTCCTTTGTATGCATTGTGTGGGTTCAATGGAATTCATGAACTTGGAGGTACATATAGCTGTCAGAAATCTATTCTTTCTTTTTTAAAATTCTTACCTTTGCAGAATCATGAAAAATGTATTTGAAACAAACAAATTACTGGTTTCAAGCTTAGTATTCATTGTGGCCTGCGGATGAACAAAAGATATATGAACATTCAGAGAGCAGATAGGATTTTACTGTTTATACATGCACCCTCTAAATATGAACAACTCTAACTCAGTAATTTTTTATTTTGTATTAGCAGCTTTGCCATAATTTCCTTAAATTTAATTGAATGTGCAGTTTGGAACATGTTAAAATGAGGAAAATGCATCTTTTAAAATATCTTGTATATGAGACTACTGAAAATCCATCAGACTTTCAAATAAGAAGAGGAAATGTACTGAGTAAACAGAAGACATTGCTGGTCATAGCTCTCCCTTTTCTCTGCATGTCAGTTCCAAAATTCATTCAGCAGAAAGCATGGCTCTATGTTGAAGAGTATCACAGCTGGGAATATTTCCTACAGTATGTCATCTACATTTTTTTTACTGTGAAAAATGAGACTTCAAATTGTACGTGTTCAAAATTTACCAATTTCTGCTCCTAAATGTTTTCTTTGGAGAGAAGTGCATTCATTTAAAAAAAAAAAATCCATGATAAAACCAAAAGTCTGCACATTTTTGATTAACAATATACATTCTTTCAGTAAAAAATACTTTTAAAATATTTAAAATGAAGTTTTGAATATTTTATTAAGAACCTTTTTTAAAAATATTGCAGTTTGCTTCTTTTTCAGAGGTGAAACATGAAAGTTAATGTTTGATTTTTATTTATTTGACATGTTATATTTAAAATAATTAATTTTTTACCTACTGCACCTGCCAGTGAATTAAAGCATTGCTGCACTTCACTCCTTGTATGTGAATCTCTGGAGTATAATTATAAATGCATATTTGTGTTGGAATAAACAAAAATTAGCAAGGCCATTTTATCCTGGTATGTTTCTTTTGCAGCTTCACCAGTTCTTTGGTTCTTGGACAATTCTTTTGATTAGAAAATAAACCCTTGAAGTCAGGCCTACACTAAATGGTTCCCCAAAATCCTTGAAGGCTACTTTCTAATGTGATTTTGTCATGTCCAATTTTTATCTAAATTGTACAACTGCCAGATGGAAAGAGTGCAAATAAAAAATTATATACTGCTCTTATATTTCATGGCAACACCTTTGAATATGTCCATTTCCTCCTAAAGGGAAATTTCTGACATGGACACAGAAATTTTATACCATGTGTTTTAAAAAATGTGTGTGATACCTCTTTCACCAGCAAAGTAAGAAATCTACACTACAATATATTAAAAAACAAATTAAATTAAAACACAATGCATTGAAACACCAAAAGAAACCAAAAGAAATTGAGAATGATTGCAGGAACACCATTTTAATTTTTTACTGATAATTACAGAAAGATTTATGCAACTTTTTTTCTGGCCAAGAAGATGACAATTTTTTTTTTAAGCAAAAAATTTCAGTGATATTTTCTTTTGACTGGAACTATTCTTTCTTTTCCAGTAAGGTAGAATATTAAGTTAGCTTACGTGACTATATGCCAGAAAGCAAATTCAACGTGATTAAATTCTGAATAGAGGATGTCTATGTATATATACTTTCCCCAATTTTCCACTTGTTTTCTATTTTGGTGACTATATATTTCTTTCATGATGCACAATTCAATATCTGAAGAACATTAAATAATAACTTATTGTTGACAATGAATGGTTAAAAATGGCACTATAATTATCTTGTTCTGTTTCTTTTTTATTCACTTCATATCACTTAATTTCATTTTTTTCTAAGCTAATATTTACATTTTACTCCATCTAAAAAGTCTTTCACACAGATCTAGCTGATAAAGAGTAATTGGTTATGTAATATTACAGTCCATGCAAACTACAAAACACCTTAACACCTTAAAAATAGAAATCCTCTAGCTATTCATTAGAATACACTGACTTGGACAGAAGTTCATTGTATTGAAAAATAAAATGCATTTTTTTGTTTGTTTTTATTTTAATGCATCTAACTTTTTGATTAAAGACAATATTTCCTGGTAAGGAAATATTCCATGGTAAGCTGAGCCACCAGCATTTTCATAAGGCTGAGCAGAAGTCATTTGTATTTGCCATCAAGGTGTCAATTTAACCAACAGTCAGTAACAACAACTGGCAAGGCTTTAGTCTTCAGATTGTGTTGGAAATAAATGCAATGTATGCAGCAGGAGAGGATATGCTTTCTTGCATTTCACAAAAATGTATTGAAATCGTATTTACACAATTGTCTCTTCATCTATGAAAATAAATCTGTTCAGATGCAGAGAGATAGGAAAAGTTGTTAGACATTCAGCATAAAATTGAATAAAACAGCCTTAAATCAAGTCAATGCACTTCTAAGATCAACCTGTAGTTTAAGTGGAAACTATACACTAACCCAACCACTGTTCTAGCACCTTTTGCAGATATTCAGTGTTTCTTCTCAAAACTGACAGTTATAGCAGTTGCAGTTTTAACTTGCACTCAGCCAGCACAGCAAAACTGAATGGCAACAGAAAAGCAAACTTTGACACCTTCCCACCACCAAAAGCATAGTTAAACACACACATACACATTCCTATGTTAAAAGCTTCATACTTTCAGACCACTTTCAGTAAATACAACCCCATTAGTGGTTCCTAAAAGTAGCAACATAATCACAACTCTGCCATGTAATTTTCTCTGTGCAGCAGAACTGACTCATGGCTCGACCAGCAGCCATGCAACCCCAGCAGCAGCCAATGCAACTTGGAAAGGCTCTGCAAATGCCAGACAGTGCTTCTCAGAGGATCTCAAAATCAATGTTTATATGCAAAAATTATGTCAAGAAAACTAAAAAAGCCAAACTAGCAATCAGTTTTTTGAAAAAAATCTCTATTATGTTTAAATTGGCATAAGCTGCTATCTAAACACCACGTTAGAATTTGTCTTCTTTTTGCCATACACCAATCTTCTTCCACAATTCTTCACAACAGAGAATTACAATAGGATTAATGCAGGCATTTTGATGAAATGTTTTCTGCTTTCTGGGTTCCTTCACACTGTTTTCTTGACTTTGTTATATATCTTAACTGAAAAGAGAAAAATCTGAGCATAGTTTTTGACAACCCAACAACATTAGTCCTCTCATTTTCATTTCCAATAGAGTCCCATTTGCATTTTAACATTTATCTACTGAACTGTAGCTTCCATTTATAACCAGACATCCAACAAGTATGAAGTAGCCTAAGTATTTAGGCAACAAATATATATAGCAATCTAGTAACAAATCTGTTCACCAGTATACTGTTTGTTTATCATGAGCCCAGGAAAGAAGAACTACTCAATGATTTTCCAAACTGGTATTTCAATATTAGGCAAAGCAGAAGATATATCTCACAAAAACCCAAAACTTGAAGCATTTCCTGAGTAACTTATTTCAGTGGTTGCACAAGTAGTATTACGAATATTTGCTTTCTAGTTTCAATAGGTCTCTTCCAAACACTCAAGCTGATTTTGAAAATTTGCTGTTGATAAAATATCCCAAAAAACCCCACAACCAAACAGGCAACCCCCTCCAAAAAATAAAT
>JAOTQP010000001.1:101592244-101617709 GCA_026413545.1 Cichladusa arquata
TAAAAGGAAACTTTCTTTCCTATGCCCTGTATCATTTTTTTTTTCTTTTTCTTTTTTTTTTTTTCTTTTCTTCTGGAAACTATACTCATGAATTTATCTGCTCTTTGACAGCTTAAACTTTGTGTCCAGCAACTCTAAACTCTCTCCTCTCTCTTGTCTTCTCAGTGGGACATTGGTTCATGGCATCTACATCTTACTCAGAAGGAAGAATTCACGTGGTCCTCAGTTAACCTGAGGATATATAGAGAAACAACCAATAATCAAACTCTCCCACTACCATAGCACCATTCTCAGTTAAACCCTGACTCTCCCACAGGCTGTTCTCAGTATAAATCCACAAGCCTGTTACCTGGTACAAACATTGTTTGCACAATCCTTTTTGTCTTGATGCTATATCTGCTCAAATGGTCTTTCTCCATTTCTGCCAGCTTAGAGGTAGAAGTGTGCTGTGTTGCAACTCTGTATGTTAAAAGCACACCCTTGTTTGTTTTTCTAGGCTTCTGTAAGTGACCCACACTGGCACAAGAATCAATATTTCATGCAGATCACCTCATGCACCCAATGCCATTCAAAGAATTACAGAATCATTAAGGTTGGAAAACACCTCCAAGGCCATCAAGTCCAACCTTTGACTGATGACCGCCTTGTCAACTATGGCAATAAGTGCCACATCCAGTGGTTTCTTGAACAGCTCCAGGGATGGCGACTCCCTGGGCAGCCCATTCCAGTGCTTGACCACACTTTCAGTGTCTGACTCATGTCTGACTTGAACCTCCCTTGTCACATCTTGAGGCCATTTCCTTTTGTCCCATCACTGGTTGCCTGGCAGAGGAATACAACCCAAACCTTTCTTCAACATCCTTTCAATCCACTAACCTTCATGACAAGTAACCAGGCCCATGGTTATGCTCCATGCAGAAAACTCTGAGACTTCTCTCCCCCACCTCAAACTGTTAGACTCCAATCACCCAAACCTAGGACTAAACCAAGGTTCTTTTTCTCTGGGTAGACACAAAGGAGAAAATTCCAACCAAATATTCTCAAGAGGTAAAAACACAAGTTCACTGGAAAACTATAGAAAATTAAGTAACATTGCAAAGGAGTAAACACAACATAACATCACTTATCCCAGCATAGAGTCAGCCCATTGAACACAGAAAACCTTTAAACCCATGTGATGTTACATTCCGTGAGAAGAGAGAGGAAGAAGAAGAAAGTGAGAAAAACAGAAAGACAGAAAGAGACAGCAAAACAGGCATAGCTACCAGCTCCTGGGTTTCAGCAATGTAAGGCTTCAAGATGAAGGCAAGGTTAATGTGCTTGCCTGGTGGTGATCATTCTTAAACCTTTTTGGTCTACACTGAGCCTTCCTTCCAGGAGGGACTTCTGGTCTCTTGGCCACTGAGGGAATGGCTTAGGCAAGACTGGGGCTGCCTCCAGTGTGCCATGACTGACCAACACTACAGGGCTGGGGAGTATGGGGGCAGGCACTATCTCACCCCAGCAAGGCCTGACCCACCCCGCACCACACACTGCAAGCCCCCAAGATGTGTTGAAACAGCTTACCTTTTCCAGTCTCTCACACAGACACATATACTTTATTTTCCAAATTCTGTTTGGACTTTCTTCTGCATTTCAATTTGGCAAGAGACAGACAAAGAACTGAAAGTCATAGGTTAATTTTTATTCTTCTTTTAAACCACCAAGTTTCATCTTTGTTCTGCCTGCTCCTCTCCCTCCAAAGGTTATATCTCTGGACTTCACAAGTTTCTCCTTCTAAACTCTCTTAAGCCTTGGCTTACTCCACAAATGTAGCTTTGTTAGTGCTGGGGTTTTAGCAGTTCATGAGCTTCCTATCCATCAGGCTCCACAGCCACTCTGCTAAGACTTGTGGTTGCAACTAGGAGACAACATTGATCTTTTCTTCATGCACTCATGGACACACGCCTAAAACTAAATGTATTTACATTCAGGAATACATTTAACAATGATGCACCCTGAAAGCAGGACAGGATTATCAGGTACAAATCCATGCATTTTACTACAAAGTGAGAAAACAAACTTCTGACTGCACACTGAAGTACCTTGTGTCATTTACTTCCCTTCAATACTGAAGAAACTTTAAATGCTGGAAAACAAACTTTCATTCTGTTAACCAGCATATCAATTGCATCCCGATCACCAGCTATACCAAGAATCATCACAGCAGCCTTGCATTCCCAGAAGAGCTGTCACAAAGACAGAAAATGAATAAATGAGTATCTTTGTTGTTATGTGTTGTTGTTCCTGATGCCCCACTCCATTAGGGAAGAAATCAAAGCACACAAAAGAAAACTCATTAATTCTTACTCCTAATCCCTTCCAATATAAATCACCCTTTTTCATGCATTGTATAACCTTTGTCCTGTAGGTTTACACAGTTAACACCAAGAGCATATAAATATGGAGAAGTCATATTGCTGCAGTAGAAGTCATCAAATGAGTTTCAAATAACTCTAACAGAAGATTTGTATTTTTCGATTCCTAGTGGCTTTGTCAATTTGCATTTTCATTCTCCTCTGTCATTTTTGTTCCTCTACTGACTTTTAAAATCAACATTTTTCTTCCTTTGTCTTGAACTTTTTCTAGACTAAATATGGAAATGCACTTGATCTGTGCCATGCATAATATATAGGCCTCATAAACATCGACAGTTCCAGTTTTCAGAGTTGCAGTGAAGCAAAGAGAACACTTCAAATACCTGTTTTGACATACTTTCTCATTCTCAGAGACAACACACAGTCTGAAAGCCTCAATACACATGAACATCTATTTTAGACTAAAGGGAGAATATTTCAAAAACTAGTTTGTGCATATCATAAAAATATTAAAAACAGGAAACTTAAGGAGATGTCTGCAGAATATTTCAGGTTGCTAGTTCTTTGATTCCATCAAAATGGAAACTAGTGTGAATTGTGTTTACATGGTAGAGACAGTAACATAATTTAAGAAAAAATTAAAACAGCATTGTAGAATCCGTTAAAAGACAGATGAAGAATGTAGTGTAGATGTAAAGTGCAGTGCAGATGAAGAGTGCAGTGCAGATGAAGAGTGCAGTGCAGATGAAGAACAGCAGTGTAAGTAACATTCTCTCCATCTTGATTTTAGCAATTTATGTACCATTAATTTTTAATAGATTCTGTGCATATTTGCTGCCAAAAAATGAATATAGATTTAAAGCTTGTCTGTTTTATCTAATCCACATTAGGACATCTAACACTCAATTCTTTTCAAATCCTGAAACCAATATTTTGATAAATACAAACCAGCAATTCATGAGACAACTTGTAACTTGTTCACTGCAGTTCCCTGGTTCTCACCCTTAAATTAAATTAAGAGGAGCATTGTCTACTAAGAAGGATAATTTTGTTTGGTAGGGTAATGAGAAAACAAAACAAACAACTTCAGCTGTGCTAATGAGATATAGAGACTTTACTAATGTATATCTAGTCACCAAAAAAAAAATTAAATAAAAAATTAAAAAGAGATAGTTGCGTAGCTGCTGTCTCAGCTAGGTTCAAGAATCCTTTTCCTTTCCATTTTACAGAGAATTGCATGCTAGCCAACTCATTTTATGAAGAAGGGTAACAGCAAAATTGAGGTTTGTGCAAACAGGATTAAAAGGTAGCAACAGTATTTTACAGTAAAAGAGGATTAGACATGGTAGAAATTATTTTCTAACAAGTTATGTGGTCTTCTGGTAGGGCTGAGATGTTATTACATGTGTAAATTACACATATAAAACTAATTTAAACAATTATTTGTTGTCAGTCACTGATTTCCATTAGGAAGACATTAAACATAGCAAGGGAACATTATAGCTTTGTCTCTACTGAGCTAAAAAGGACAAGACAGCAAAGAAAGAAAAAGAAAAAAAAATTAAAATTAAAAAATCATCATTTAAAATATGCACAATCACATACTTGAAGAGCCTCTCAAGCAAGTATTTAAATCTGAATTCAAGACTGAAGACAACTTGTAGAAAGAAAAAGATTAGAGGGTCTTCTGGAATTAACTTATCCCATTTCTGCCAGTTTTGTACTGACTCTGAAAGAATCATTATATGGGTTTCCATCAGCTTCTCAGGCAGTCCTCTAGCAGTGATATTGGGGAGACTACGGAGGAAAAGAGTTGATTAAATAAATAATAGAGGGGAAATTATTTAATTCCTTAAAAAGGGATTATTTTTAGATTACCTAGAATATTTTTAGAACAAATGTAGTAACAGGAGTCTTAACTCATGCTTATGGCTCAATTCAGATATTTTTTTTCCTATCAAGGAGTCATTAAATTTTTGATTAGGTTAGATAATTACTTCAGGTAGTTTTCCTAAGACACAATAGAAAATGATACAACTGATTCAAGAATTAGTTATTTATGGTTAAAAGCCAACTTTTGAAGGCAGTCAGTGGTAAGACCACAATATGAAATCTATTTGAGAGCTTTCCAACTGATAACTGGTTAAATAGGTACAATATACAAAAGACATGCACGTTCTCCTGTGCCCAGGTTTGTTTGAGTGGTTACAGCACACTCCAGTTAAAAATTTAGTGCAGTCTGAATGCCTCTTAAATAATAAATAGGGAACATCTTCCTAACAAGAGCTCTGTGTTGTTCTGTCTCTTTTCTGACTGAATGATTCGCATTTTCAGCTCCCTTTCCTCATGGTATCTCAATATCTAGACATCTAAACACAGCCACAATGAGGACATCTGGGGTTCAACAATGCACACTCCAGAAGTTCAGCTAGAAACAGCACAAACAGATCTCCTACTTCGTTGCACATTGTTGTAATTTCTTCCCTAAAAAATAAAAAACATATTTGTTTAAACTCTTAAGAGTGTGCAAAATAATGCAGATATCTTTTTTGGGATGTGCCAAAGAATTAAATTACAGTACCTAAATAATGTAAATGTATCTGGTTAGTACACACACACACACAAAAAGGAAGCTGCTAAAGTGCAGTCTTTTTTTTTTTTTGGCCTTTATTTCCATGGCCTTTCATTTGTAAAAGAAAACAATCACAGCCAAAAATTACCTCATGGAACAGAGTCAGGAGTCCACACTAAAATTGTACAATTAATAATATGACTCTCCAGGTTCTGCCCACTCTATTTCAGATGTTTTATTTTATCAAAGGATTTGAGAAGTCATCTTTAGATAGAGAGAATTATCCCAATAGCATAGGGATGCACCAAGAAACAAGGATGATTAACTGAACTGATAATTTTGTACACTTTAGGGATAAATGGCTAAATATATTTTGAAAATTGAAATAAATCTTAACTTGCTACCAATTCCTCTGGTGATGATTGCAGCACAAAACGAGTCACAAAAAGGAACAGTGGGAGTGGTAACACCTTTTTCTTTTTTCTTGCTCTTCATCATCCAGAAGGATCGTGGAATATCTATTCAAAATAACTTTGTCAGCACCTAAAAGGTAATATAAGAATGAGCTTCAAGATTAACTTTTTTCTATAGCATCCTAAGTCTTATAAATAAATCGTACCTTGACCCTGTATCTCTTCACTGTAACAAGATTTTAACTTTGTGATATTCTGAGAAACAAGTTGTCTAAACCACTGTCAATTAAGCAGTTTTAAATTTGGTTCATATCTTGCAGGAAACTCATCAACAGGGTAGTTATCAAAAGTTGACAGTAAAAATAAAGCAAACTAAAGCAAAAAAGTATAATTAATGAAATCAGCCAAATGTCTTTCCTGCCTTTAGTCCTTCTCAATACTTTCATTTATGAGCTAGATAATGAAGGACTTTTCTTGAATTTGAAGTCAATATGAATACAGGAGGTAGGAGAAAGATGCACAATGTGCCTTCACTGCTGCCAGGAAGGATGTTATTTTAAAAATTCTCTTGACTAATTGAAGCTACACCCTGAATTATATATAGGATGTAATTCTGTACTGGGAAGAAAAAATATTTATTTAGTAAGAATAATCAGCCATGCAAGGACAAGCACTTAGCAATGGCGCAGCAGGTCTATAGGAAAAGATGTGTGGGTTATAAAATTAGATTTATTTGAAGCCTGAGGAGACAGCATAACTATACCCAGTATGTGCTAAAAGCTTCCATAATAAGAAGACATCATATGTGCTCCACATTCACTCAAGATGGGACAAGTAATAAACAAATTAAAGTGCATTAGGAAACTTTCACTTCAGGTGTCAGTTGAAAAGAATTCTGAAAGTAGAAATCTACTTAGGTGTTTCTGATTCTCATGCTATTGATAATTTTAAGGAAAAAAATAAATAAGAAAAGTTTGGTGTGGATCTGGCCTTGCCTTGGGGGAGTCAGTCAGGGCCAATGACTTCTTGAGGTAACACTGAACCTTATCTTTTAGGATTATCAGTTAATCTCTCTATCCTCAACCCTGCACATTTCTGTTGGAGAGCTCAAACTTTTGTTTCATTGACAGTTAAATCACCATCTTTTCCTTACCTATAAACTTTCAATGTGCTGAATTATTTCAAATGCCATTTATGTTATTTGTCCTCCTAGTGCATGTTTAATGGCCACTGTCACTAATATTATGCAACAACATCTTATTATTACAATCTCTTGAGAGCAAAATGCCAAGAACTTTAAGAGCTTCAAGCTTAGAATCAGCACAGAGCTGCCATTGTTTCTTCTATCATTTTTATTTTTGTAAAGTATGAGAGAAAATTCTCCTGCCTCGTTTGATGTGTGTCATCAACTGCAAAATCAGAGCTAACTGCAGTTTTCATACCCTGGAAACCAGCATGTCAGGAACTGAGCTGCAGTCATCAGTTAAATTAGCTCTGAGCACGCTGGGCTGCTATGCTCTCATAGTATTAATTTTTCATAAACAGAAGTTGTTTCAAAGAATACAAGCCATTCTAACTTAGAAAAAATTCTTAATCTCTTCTTTTTTGTCTTAAGATTTTTGATTTTTAGCTTGCATATTCCACTACTTTCCACTAAAGCCAGCATAATAATTAGATTACATGGGAGAGCCCAATATGCCACTTAGCTAGGGTCTTCTTGAAAGGAAATTGATATTATATGTCATGACTTTTACCTTGTTGATCATATCAACTGTTGTTACATACCCAGTAATAAAACATTTTTTAACGCTTAATTATGGACATGCCAATCAAAACCACAGCTAGAGATAAATAACTTTTGCACTCCATGATGAAAAAAATTAGTCAGAATATAAAAGATCCTTAGCATATATATAGATAAACCTGCTCATTATAAAGCAGGTTTCCACGAGAAGACATGGGGGGGTCCAACAGACAGCAAACTGAAGAGGAGTTGTCACTGCCCCTTTGCAATGAGCAAGGTCAAGCACATCCTCTTTTTTACTTGCAAAATTGTGACCAGGAGGCCCAGGAAAATGATTCTCCCTTTCTGTTTCTCTGTATTGAACTTAAAACTTTCCGATATATGACACTGACATAGTAGAGCATGTTCAGCAGATGCACCAAGACAAGTCATCAGTGAATTTCATGGTGTACAGAGGAAGGCAGAAAACTTGATTTTTTCATCTTGAAGAGCCTCAGGAGAGAGCTTATTGCTCCCTTGAACTCCCCACAACTGGAACATGTTGTAAAGAAGCACAGTCTCTTCTCAGAGATATGCGGAGAAAAGAAAAGGGGAAAACAGGCACAAGCTGGAACAATAATTTTCATTATGTTATTAAAAAAAAATAGAATCATAAAATGGTTTGGTTTGAAAGGAACCTTTAAAATCATCTAGGTCCAACCCCCCTGCCGTGGGCAGGGACACCTTGCACTAGATCAGGTTGCTCAGAGGTCCATCTAACCTGGCCTTGAACACTTCCAGGGGTGTGGAATCCCCATCTTCTCTGTGAAACAGCTCCCATTGCCTCAACACTCTCACAGTAAAGAGTTTCTTCTAAATATCTATTCTGAACCTACTCTCTCACAGTTTGAGGTCATTCTCCCTTGCCCTGTCACTGCCTGTCCTCATGAAAAGTCTTTCTCCAACTCTCCTGCAGCCCTCTTTAGGTACTGGAGGTTCTAAGCTTTCCTTGGAGCCCCCTCTTCTCCAGGCTGAGCAACCCAATCCTCTCAGCCTGCCCTTATAGGATAGGTGCCTGTGAGAATGGCAGAATTTGTCCAGACACTCTGTAAATTTTCAATCCAAATAGATTGTCAAAGTTCAGCAGGACAAAATTTATCAACTTGATCAACATGGGCCTGCTTTGAGTGGAGATTTGGAACAAAGGTGTCTTCTGCTCCATATTGCCCTCTGTTTCTATGCTATATCATGTACTTTTATTATATGCAATCATGTGTCCTTTAACTACCCGAAATCTAGGAAAAGATATTCACAAAATATGCTTAGGAGAAATTTGTGTTTTTGACCATTAATCTTCAAAATAGAAAGTTTCTCATTTATCTCTGCCAATTAAAACTTGTTCTACTGAAGGGGCATGAGGTGAACTAGTGCATTTCAAAATGCTTTGTCTCTTACGTTATTTTGTATTTTCAAGATTTTCTGCCATGATGATGACTTCTGAGCTTCCTATTTCTCCTTTTTTGACTCTCTCTCCATAAGATTGAATATCTTAGGCTGGAGTGAAAACATCCATTGTAAGAATGATTTGACTTCCATTCTTTTGAGAACAAAAAAGAAAGGAGATGGATGCTTTCAATTAAGCTTTGTTAATGACAATTCCAGTACTGATAAACAATGGAAAGTGGCAGCATCAGCTTGAAGAATGTATTTTTTCAAAAAACTCTCAACCCTAGCACATTATTCATCAGTCCCTTCTGAAAATGAGTTATTACAAACAAATAGCACCGAATCCAGAAGATTAAATTTAATCACTGAGAAAAGTTACACTCTGGTTTACAAGGTTTGACCTTTCAGAAGTATTCCTACTGCACAGTGGAAAATTACATATATAAATATAAAATGTATGCCATTTCTCCAGAGAATTACTTGCACAATACAATACAAATAGAGAGTATTTAAAGAAAGAATTGAATTTATTATCTATATAATCTTGAGATAAAAATACACTAAATAAACCACTCTAATACAAAGTTGTTGAAGTCTTACTGAACTTCAAACTAGAAAATGTTTATGCAAAATAAATTTTGATTTTCTATTCACACTTTAAAACATAAACATTTGTCAGTGTTACAGTATTAAACTGCCTTTTTCACAGCTCTGGAAATAGCAAAGTAATATTCCTCATTCTTTTTGGATATCACTTGCTGCTTTGCAATTCTTGCCTACCACTCCTGATTTTTAACTGTTTAAAAATCTAAGATACACAGATGAAAATGCATGCAGAAATTAAGTAAACCAGCATGGTTTTTGGTTTTTTTTTTTTTCTAATCACAGAAATTACCTTCCACCAGTTAAATTCTGGAGCTGGTGCAGTTTTCCATGAAACAAACTTAGCTAGACATGCATACAAATCTCAGACATCATGAGATGCAATTCACTGGTAAAAGATTTTTCTATCAAACTTCAACTTAACCTACTGAAATTTGAAGCAAATAGGATTTTCCAAGAAACCATGTCTCTCACTGAAACAAGAATGGAACTGTGCTAAAAGAACAAAACCATAAAACATGTTTAGGCACTGGATTATGCAGACATATACCTTTGAAAAGTGTTTGAGAGAGACTGGGGGCACGCCTGGAATCTGCAGGAAGGACAAGGATGCATAAGAATGTAGATGTAATGGGGAGCTGCTACTCTCCAACCTAAAAATTCGATTCTCAAAACATTGATGAACTGCCACATAAGCCAAGAAATATCTGAAATGTAGCACTGATGACATAAAAACCAAAGTACTTAAAATATCTATTTCTTGACAATTGCAGCATGGTCCAGCTAGTGACTTCCATGAGAATCATATGCTAGAAAAACATCATTCCCTGCAATATTGCTCTGAAACAGAGGAAACTCAGGAAAAGAGGAAGTAAATGACATAGTATTTGCCAGAAGTATTTGACTTCAGAAGTTTATTGGAAGTGATCTGCATTTCCATGTAAAAAGAAAAAAAAAATCAATTACCCTTATAAGCTTCTGTATTCAAAGACCAAAGAAGTGCACTTCAGGGCAGCACATTCACACATGGCTTAAAGATGTTGAGTATTTCACATCACTCAAAGCAACTTCTCCAGCTGGTTAATAAACGCCCAGATATACTCCAAAGGGATCTCTCTCATAGTCTTCATCCACTGTTGTGACCTGAGCACACAGGATCATTGAAAGGAGTTGAGAAAAAGTTGCCCTAGCTTGGTGCAGAAAGTGATGATCTTTTCCAAGAACCTGTTCCAAAAAATCACTTTACATACAATCCTCTACCTGCCATATACATAATTTTGATACATTGAGTAAGTCACTTCAAATTCAGCCTTTGAGTTCTGAACATATTATGGGCATTCATTTTACAAAGTTCCCTCTTTCTGGAAGCTGAAGTCCTTCAGCTCAGGAGCATCACTGAATGGGAGGAGTAGCAACTCCTCATGCTCTTTAGCTTAGTTAATCTGCTTTTACTAACTTCCAGGAAAAGTGAGTAGCCTCACAACACACATGGATGCAGCATTCCTTAACAGCTGTTCTTAGACATAATATGGCAAGGTACCATAACAAGCCTTAAATTCTTTCTTTTGCTTATAATGCACTTAGTAAGGTCTACTGGTGCAGGAAACCCTTCTCAACATTCACATTTCCTGAATCATGAAATTACTTTATCCAGCAGAGCTGTGCAATGCTACATTTTAAACAGTATCCTTAACACTTCCAGCACTGGATAATAAAAGAGAATTGGAAATGTTTCATGTCTTTCTGTCATCTTTGAGTTTCCACCCTTCTAGAATGTATTGTCATACCTTCTTTGTTGCTGCTGCTGAATACTTTGGGAATTTTCCACCTTTGCAGCTCTAAGCTCTTCCATGAGCTTTGCAGCAAGCTCCCTCTCCATCCAACCCAACATCAGGATGAGCACTCAAGGGTCTTGATCTGGACTGGCATAATTCATAAAGTCCATGTCAATGAGACCTTTTACAAGTCAATGGCTCCTACTATAAGACAAAATGGATAAAAATTACACAGATTACTTCAGCACTTACTATCTGCTTAACAAATCACTTAAACACACACAAGTGTTTGGCTGAGCACAGAGGTACTTTACTGACTTATAACTTCAGGGGTACAGGAGACACACAGACATAATTAACCTGCACTGACCTTCTGCTCCTGAGATTATTAACTTTAAACTGCTTCTTGGTCAAGAAACGTCAATTAACTTACCACAAGAAGCATAGCTGGGAAAACTAAATCTCTCCTTTAATGGTTTGATTTTCACTGTGAGTTTCTGTTTCCAGCTCACAGTCCAGTAGAAGAAATTCCCTCAGTGCTCTGCCTGATGTTCACCTGAATACATCAATTAAAAGAGATGTCTCCTGTTTTGCTCCTCATTAACTTCAAGTGGGCAGCAGCCCAAAAGACAAGAGGATAAAACATTCCAGAAGAACGAAAAACTTAAAAAAGATACATAATATTAGATTTAGACCCATTCTATGCAACTCACCAAGCATGATGTCTGGAATAATTTCAAATAATTTGTTACCCTCCTTGTCCTGGGACAGAGGCATCACACTAACACTACCTTCTTGGAAATAAACAAGTTTAAGTTGGATGTACCCTTACAATGCTCTGTAGGAACAAATTTATGGCTGGTTATTGTGAAAATTGATCTTCCTTGGGAATTGCCGAAGCACACAAGAAATCTAGGACCATTTTTGGAAGAGGCATTAAACCCAGTGTTTCACAGGCTGAGCTATTAACTAGCCGTCATCCCTGGAAGAATGCTGAATTAAAAGCCAGTATAAAATTTTTCCAATGAAAAAAAAAAAGTTAATAGTAGCTAATCTGGAATTATCCAGATCATTCAGCATGTCCATATTAGAAATTAAAGCATTGGGTTTTGCAGCTTTTACAAAAGAGGTCATACTTGGTAACTTCAGTGAAGGCTCTTACTTAAATCAGTATCTTTTGAAAATTATTATTATTATATAATCTTACAAAGCTCATGGATTCAGTTGCACCCTAATTACACATATTTCTTCTTATTCACTCACTACCCTGCAATGTCATGACATGCAGTGTTTGTTTTATCAAAAGTAGTGTTCTGAAATTCCATATCCAGGACACTTAACTTCAAACACCAGGTGTTTCAAACAATACCCACATTTGGGCAACAACCAAGGTTTGAAAGAGAAAGAAAGGTTTGAAAGCCTTCAGAAATGGTAAAATGTATCTATTCTGTTGTAAACTCCTTAAAAAATAGATGTGAATGAAAATTATTGATCAATGAAACATAAATTTGACTTACTTTTATGTTGTGTTAAACTCTTGAGCAAAGTTTTCAAGGTATGAAAAAACAGGATTTCTGAAAAGAGGTCAATTTAAATTTTAGAAACTGGCATCTTCTGAATAATACTCATTCCTTACTTAAGCATGTTATTATTTAATAGAAAATAAAGTCTCAGAGATCCCTCTGGAAATTCCTCTGGGTGCTTATTCGTTCATGCTCCTTGACTACTCATTTTTAAATATAGATGATATTACAAAAATATACTCAAAGTATAGACAGATGTCAACATTTCTTGTAATCTCTCATCAGAGATGTATAATTACCCACATTGTACATTTTAATGGCTCAGTTTTTCTCTAGCTCAGATTTTCCATTAAAATAGTGAGAAATACTAGAGAAAATAAAAGACCCCTCCTCTGATGGATTTGCTTCAGAATTCCATTTTTCTCAAAAAAATGACTTAGTAAGGTTTGGAAATTTAAATAATTTCCCCCAAAATTAGACCACTTGGTAAAAAAGAGTAATAGCAAGCACATATTTCATACCATATATTTGTGTCCTTTTTTCATGTCTTAATGACACTGGATGTAGTCACAGTTGCCCACCTGTGTTGTTCACACTTTTCCTATGAACACAAATGTTATGTGCAGGTCTATGAAACATCAATTCAAATGAATATCGAACAAACTTGCCTCCAAAATTTAGAATGCAAATTTTCTATTAAATCTACCTTTTTCTCATTCCTATTTTACAGTTTAAGAAAGGGAAAAAAACCCAAAAAACGCAAACCACATCACAGAAACAAACTAAAGGACTGTATTTACATGTATGATGAGTGAAAAGTAGGATTTAATATGAAAATACGATGCAGTTTCTATTAATCTAGTTATCTGTTGTCATAACCTAGTCAATTCCTTTATCCTTATGCTCACAAATATTTTTGGGTTGCAAGGAGACAAGTAAACCAAAAACTAGTGCAGGACAAGGTGTTTGAAGCCCACTGCTATCTTGCAATAAAAGGTACTGTTGATATTTCAAACTCCTAAACGCCATGAATAATTCTATTGGCAGGAGATTCCTACCCTTCAGCTGGATATGCTGAGCATGAAAGTAAATTCTGAGACTCTCACTGAAGTTCCATCTCAAAGTAACTGGCTCTTCTTGAGCTACAACCAATTTATTTAACATCGTCTTCTCACAGAAAATCCTGTGCTATGAGTATTTTTATTACAAAAAGACCCTATGCAATCAGTGATGTGCCACCTTGCATTGCCCTATCTGGTCATTTCCAGATGAAAGAGGCAGCAAACCCATGCCAGACTCACAAGCCATAAACACTTTAAGTGGCATGAGAGATGTCTTAGAAGAAAGCAATACTTTGTGCAGTTATTTAAATTTATTCCAAGTATGTCTTTCTAACCATTACTGCTGGAGCACTTTAAAGTGCAGTTCAAAATCAAAAGCAAAAAACGTCCCTTACATCTCACAGATGGGAACCATCATAGTCCTTTTCTACAGAAGTAAGCATTTTGATTTAGATGTAACCTGAGTAACCTGCCACACAAAGGACAGAAGCAGGCACAGGAATTTTCATCAGTATCCCATCTGATGTAAGAGAAAGAAAACAATATTTTTCCTCAGCTTAAAAAAAATATTAAGGTTATTTTTATTCATGAACTAGCACATGCAGAACTCATATCTGGTATTTCATTTCTACAAAATAATTGTGCTCAATATTTTGTATGTTGAGTGTAGCATCTGTAATTAATTTCCTAGTTATTGACATTATCACTCATTGCATACATTAATATTTTGAATTTTTTAACACAATAATAAACACCATAAACATGCATTTTTTGAGACGGTATAAAAACAATTGAGCTGTTTTTTGTATAATCCAACATACCCTAGTTAGGTATAGTTAGGACAACTGTCAATTAACTGAAAAACTACAACAAAATAAGCAGTTTCACACTGATGGTTAAATAACTGCTAAATTCAACATCACGTTTCTCAGAACAGCCTGAGGTCATCTGGCAGTATAGCATCATGAAACTGAAATATCAATCAAGTTCCAAGCCTATTTGCTTAGGGGGGCTCTGTGAGTCAGAATTCTTTCTGGATGTTTGCAGTTAAATAATGTATATGATCCAATTGCTGCTATAGAAGTGATGCCTCATTTGACTTCTTCAAAATGGTCGTAAAATGGAATTAAAAGAAACAAGCCTTAGAAGTAATCACCACCTTAATTTAGTGAAATTTCATGCTTACAGATTAAAAAAAAAAATAAAAAAATAAAAAAAAAGGATATTCTTTGGTGATTTTAGATTGTCAAATGAAGGCTCCTTCTTCGGCCCTTTAACTGTCACTAAATTTTGGATCACAGTGGTGTTTCTCATCTGGGCTAACCCTTGGCATCAGCTGAAAACTCAGTTCCTTCATCTAATTATTATTCAGTGCATGACATGGTAGCCAGCATCTCAAAGCCTTTTTCAGCCTATTGATCAGGTATCTAAGATACTTTAAACAATTAAAAAAATTTGGACCTCAACAGCAGCAATCCAAAGAAATTAGTGCATGAGTTTTCCCATCTATGAAACTGTGAAATTATGGCTTTGAAACTATCCACAGGAAGGGTGCTCCTGGTCCAGAATACAGCTATTCCGAAAAAGTTAGCCCATCTAGCTCTCACTTAAATTTATTAAAAAAGATAATAATATTTCAAATCAGCTCTTGTATTGTTTAGCCATTATACATGAACTAATTCTGGGAATCTTGAGGCCAGATTTAATTTTGAAGGCAGTCAAGAAAGCTCTTCTGGTGTTGTATGTGTGTTTTTTCCTTCTTGTGTAGTGAGTATTCTTATAATGACCACAAGGAAAAACTGCAGAAAAAAACATTATTATATTCTTATTTCATGGACTATTGTTCTTTAGGATATATTCAGGGTTTTAAAGTTTTATTTCTTATTCTTCCAATGGACTTACATAAGTCCTCACTTTTCCCTCTTTATATGTGAAGCTCAGGCTGTCTGGGACCTAGTAGTACCTGAATAATAATTCATTAAAAAGAAAGGAAAAAAACCTCAAACACTAAGACAGGGATTATCTTGGGGTTTTATTGCTACTTTTTCCTTCTAAATAGACATTATACTGTCTCTAAAAAACTTCATTTTTATTAATTTGTTCCATGAAAATGAGCATTTGTGCTGCATATGTGCTTTCGCTTGGCCTGGTTTCATCCCAGTTTCCCTGGCTAGCTTCCCATGCAACAACTTTCTTCCTAAAATTGGTTAAAAAGTGATGATTTCTGGTTTTAAAACTTCATGGCTGCCCAGCTTCCAACTGCCAGGCTCCTGCTGCTGGCTGAGCTCCAGCCTCTGCAGTTCAGGGATGCACAGAGGTACCAAGGCAGGAATGCTGTCCCCAGAGCAGCATCCACAGAGCAGCCACACTTTTGTTGGGCTGTTTACAGGTGCCCAGTCTGCATGGCAGGTCCATCTCTTGAATGAGACAGGATGAATGTTTGAGGTGAAAGGACTCACACTGTGCATGCTGCCCTGCCCTGCTTACCTCCCACACACCTTCATTCCCCATTGCTGCAAGATTTTTCTGTGAATTTTGGCACCTCTGTAAGGAAAATTTCCATGAAATTAAAAATGTTTTATCCGTCTTCTTATAAATATCATGCTCTAAAAACATAACATTTCTACTATCTGTGTGTTCTTTGTTCAAAGTCATGCTCAACTTCAGAAATACATCCTGCAGGCAACATCATAATCTCTCTTGCTAATTATATGGATGCAAAAAAGCATATTTCATTTTCTTGATATATTTATTCTATGGCAGCATCTTTTACTGGGGCAGTTTGAGAGAAAATCAGCAAAGCTTCCAGACTAACAGCATATCACTCCTCATTATCTGTTCCCTTTGGCTTCTTGGGGCAGGAGACAAGGAAGAGGAGTTGAGGATGAAAAAGTGAAACTGAGCCTGGAAACAAGGGTGAAGGTATTTTATTTTTGTCTTTGTTTCTAATAATCAAAAATTATTTTATTGCTATTTCAGGCTTATTGTGAAAATAAAAGCAACGTTTCACAAAAACATTTTTAACACTTATGGCTATGTGCTCTCTAAACCAGGTGCAAGACAAATACTAAAAAATGTAAAAAAACCATTCAGAACCTATAAAAAAAAGTCTATTAGGTAAAGAATTATAATTCATTACTTTTGAAATTTTTAATCCCTCCCATACATTTTAACATTTATTCAGAGATTTGCTAGAGCTTAGAGAAGATTGAAACCTTTTTACATTTGTTATCTTTCCACTGTTAATGAGGAGGACTGAATAAGTGACTAACAAGCTATTTTTCCCAGAATTGCTGTTACCCCAAAGAAGCTACTGACAGTTTCAAGAGGACAAAGACACCTGGAAAAGACCAGGAACGAGCCTTGTCTGAATAAATTAAAAACCCCAGTTTGAAGATGAAACTTTGATTAGTTGGAAGTCTTTTTCAGCCTACTGAACACAACATACTTAATTTATATGTGCCAACATTTGACATCTGCAAGTAGATGAATGTCTTCATATCTGAGATATTTAAATTTATCTATATATATCCATGGATTAGGACTCAAGGTTCTTATATATAAAAAAGATGCAACCTCCTGTCACTATAGGTTTCAATTTCTCTTCTATATGAATACAGACTTATCAAAGCCTACTCTTCAAGTTCTTATTAAAACCGGGAGAAAGGTCAAATTTAATCAAATCCAGTTCTTGTTCTTGCAGTGTCTAATACTGTTTATATTTCTCATTTCAATGAAAAAGTAATGAGCTTTGCATAAAGGAAGCCAAAGCACCAAGAGATTATTATGATGAGAAGAGGCTAAAAATATCATATTGTTTTATGTTTAAAGATGGAAAGTGCTGATTAAAAGAAAAAAAGGAAAGCAGTACATTAACCTAAATCATTATTTCTTTTGTTAATAGCACCATTAATTCACGTGCTGATGACAGTTTCATATAACCTATCAGCCTGAATGAGCTTCACTCTTCTCAAACAGTCGCTGTGAATATATCTAGTTTCTATGCTTTCACATATTGTTAAAAAACACAACAAAATTTGTCATTAGGGGTTAGTTAGGGGTTGATTTCTGCTTCTCCAGCACCAAATCTAAAGTAGAGTTGGGATGTGCCCTCACCATTACCTGCAGCACAGAGTGACACAGAAAAGGTGCTCAGAAATCAACCTGCCCTGCAGACCATGACACTCAGGGTGCCAAACAGCACCCATGGGACAAGGGATGAGAACTGCCTGGAAAATCACTTTGTCTTTGATCTTCTGCACCACACATTCACCAAGTGTGTTACACATCACTGAATGCTTTTAAGAGTCTGTTTCTTTTCAAGGCAGTCATTGTGACCATTCTCCTCCTTGACCATATACAAAGTCCATGCAGTTTTGCTGCAACCACCTGTCACAAAGGGCAGGAGGCAAGAGCTGAGAATGTCCAATGTGACTTCACTGAAACTGCTAGAATGCTTCACTGCAAGAACAAACACAGGCAGTGTATCTCTATCCATGATATCTCGCCAGGAGGACTAGGAGGTTATAGAATACAGGATAACTCCTTACAAAAATACAATTTTATATCCTTTATTCTCTTTTTTTTCTTCACATATAGTCAAGAAATATGATTATACCAATGAAGCTTTCAATAAAATTGTTAAGAGCACACATGAAAAGTCAAAGCTTCTCCTCTCTAGACATTATTTCTCACTACAATTTCTGAAACATTATATACATCACCAGAAGTAATTTCATAAAGCGTTTTATGGAATGAAATTATTTTACTCTTGAAACTTGAAATATTTCTAGTGTATTTAGTGGCAAGTTAGAGGCAAAAAGATTTCTAGCTCACATAAGCTCATGGTCATATTTCTGACCATGTTTTTTGTTAGCTTTCATTTTGCTAGACTCACTGAATTCTGACATTGATGATTGCTTGTGAATTTATAAAATAATTATTCAAAGTTCCTGCAGAATGATCAGTTTATTTACTATTGTTTATCTAATTCAGCATTAGCAATATTTTATTTTCATTCTTCCCATATGTTCCTGAAAAGAAGAGATCATCTTTCAATTCCTGATTAGGTGATCAGATGGGCTTCATAAAACTGCATTTTTCTTGAACCGTTTCCCTCTGAAATACTTGTGTAAATAAGGGACAAAAATGAGGAGGTATATAATAGATCCTGGCAAAGACAATGCTTGAAAAAATTTAGAAGAGGAACAGAAGCAAAAAACCCAAGAGCTTTTCACTTATAATCATCAAGCTCTCAGATAGACCTATTGGTATGAATACTGTTAACATTATTCCTGGGCCCTTTACAGGTATAACCTAGGCAGTATGATCAATGTGCAGTTAAGCTCTCTTCTAAAGATACCAAAATAACTCACAGAACCATAGAATATTCTGAGTTTGAAGAGACCCACAAAGATTTTTGAGTCCAGCTCCCAGCCCTGCACAGGACCCCTCAAAAGTCACACCCTGTGCCTGAGAGCACTGTCCAAATGCTTCTTGAGCTCTGTCAGGTTTGGTGCTGTGACCACTGCCCTAGGCAGCCTCTTCTCATGCCCAACCAGTCTCTGGATGAAGAAACTTTTCCTAATATCCATCTTAAAAGCTCCAGATACAGCTCCAGCTGTTCCCTAGGGTCCTGTTACTGCTCTCCAGAGAGGAGAAATCCATGCCTGCCCCTCCTCTTCCCCCCATGAGGAAGCTGCAGGCCCCAAGCAGGTCTCTCCCTAGTTTCCTGTTCTCCAGATTGAACAAATCAAGTGACCTGACCTAATTCTCATTTACAGACTCAAAGTGTTTCTAAAAAAGAGTTAACTAAAATGTTAACTTCACCACTTTAATGGAAGTGTTGAGAGAGTTCTCAAGGCTAGGGTATGTTTCTTTTTAATTCCTGAAGAAACTAAAATATTTTTCAGACAGTGACAATTACTCACTGTTAGATTCCGTGCACTGTAGCAGTATTTTTGAAATGTGTATTCAATTTTCTGGACTCTGTAGTTAAGTACTTTTAAGGTACAAAACTATAAGCAATTTCACTATGTAAAAGGAAAGATAGATTTAGAGAGAGGAGAGTTTGGAAGCCATTTGTGTTCTCTCATGGGCTTTTCTTTCCTGAGCAATAAGGAAACATATAGAGAGCAGGTCTTACACTGGAGAAAAGGCAAAACAAAACCCCATAAGCCACTTCTCTTCCAAATAGTTTCTAAATTATTCTCAGTTCTTGCAAACACTGAGACAAGTGTGTGTTTGTGTGTGTGTTTAATCTTTTGAGCTAAAATTATTCCCTAGGTGAACATTTCCTTTAAATGTTTTTCCTTTATTTGCAGTGCATAGAAAGCACTAGGAGCCTTGATGTTTCTAGAGAATAGGTAAGAAATATCCTGAAGAACCTCTCCCATTCTGAACTAGTAGGCACTAAATGTCTCTGTGTTCCTTAAGCCTTTTGCAAAAAAATATATTGAAGGCACCTTGGCACTGGAAGTCTTAATTTGTTCCCTTTAATGTCTCTTATAGAAGGAAAAAAGTGTGATACAAATGATATTAAAATGTTCATTTTTATAAGTATTTCTTCATCATTCAAAAGGAAGCTCACTACTGAATGGATATTAAAAAGTGACACCCAGTATCTGATTTAAGGTTGCAAAGATAAACAGAACCATATTCACTGCTGCTGCTTATCAAATTATGCCAGGAGTGTAAAAAACTCAAAACACCCATAATCCCAAATCACTCAGCTCCTTCTCCCTCAATGAGCCACATGCATTCACACATTAAATTAAACCTCAGTTTGTCATTTTTCAGTGCAGAGCACAAGGTTTTGGCAGTACCTGACCAGCCCTACACATTCAGGGCAGAGACAGAAAACACAAAGCCTTCTTGCTCCACAGCATACCAGCAATCCAACATGCTCTCAAAGGTACGATGATCAATAATTTTAATGTCACAGAATTGCAACAGAGGGCACACTGAAAGTGGTGCATACCCCCTGACCATGCAGGTATGCTGGTATTTATAGGTGCAGCTAAGGTTACGCAATTATCATCTCTAATGCTTTATCATCATCATCACCATCATAATCATCACCACAAATGTATGAACATACTTTTGAAATGTCTGAAAAAAACAAGGGAAATTTCTCATCTCCTTCTTATGCACCATATACAGAAGGGTTTCAAAAAACACGTTCATTTTTCCTTCTGCCCAATAGAAGGCAGATGGCAATGGATCAGGGCTAGGAAGGAAGAGAGCCCCACTGGCAGGTAATGTGGCACAGGGTGTCTAACCTTCCCTCCTGGTCAGAAATTGCCATCCTTCCTCAATTAAGCTTCTCCTGCTTTCCAAGGGAAATGGAGTGTTTCTCTGCAACTGCACTTGACAGACTAACACAGGCAGTTTACCAAATCAGCAAAAGAGAATCTGAGAGAAAAGATAATTTGCTGCAGCTCCAAGTTTTTCACCTGATAATATTGAATTAGTTACAGCATGTGTTTGGTAACCCACTGACTTTCACTGAAGTCACAGGAGCTCTCATCTTTAATAACTCAGTTAACATTGTAAATAACTGGGTTTCATCAAACACAGACTCTTTTTCTATTTAGGGTGCCACTGCATGAGGCTGCAAGTCCCCTGCCTATTAGCTCCTATAACTGGGATGTAAGAATGGAACACTTTAGCTACCAGCAGTTCTCAGATTTCTTTCTGCCCGTGACAGCACTTTGTTTAAAGCAATTTAGCTAACTCTCCCGAGCAGATGAAATGATTTGAATGATTTGCCTCACTAATCTTTTCCTCACTTACCAAGCTGTTAGTGTCTATGTGAATGTTGTGCATCTGATCTTTCATCTAGGAAGAAGTATATAAATATACAAAAATATATATACACACAATGAACATTTCACAGGAAGCTGTGCAGGGAGTTCCTGGCACTGTGTGTCTAATGCAGCATTTGCTACATAACATATAAGATTTTCCTTTCTTACATCATGTATTTTTCTTTTGCACAGCACTGCAGTTGATTGCCAATACTTGTGTATGTGATAGATATAAGACCTACTTGTCTCTGAAGAATCATAATGTTTAAATGGATCCAACACTGGCAGTATCTTTACTTTTTTTATCTTTATAGCTGCACATCTGAACTTAACTAATTCCTGATAAAAATCACCACATACTTCTTAGTTACAGTACAATTTTCTGATATATACAAATATACACATAACCTTAAACCTGGATAGATTTTTTAATTAAAAAATCTAACTAAGACATAACATCTGTTTTGCTGGCAGTATCAGAATATTAGCCATAAAACTGAAGTTCAAACAGGAGGATCAATCTTGATACATATTTTTGACATAAAATATTCCTTGGCTCTGCTTCTTGGGAAATAATAAATTCACTGAGGTGTTACATCCATCAGGCCACCTAAGACAGCTTTAATGTATACCTCCTTAAATGAAAATCATTGCTTTTACAGGCCCATAATACCATTTTCCTGACAGCTTTTAAAGTCAGCCTTAAAGCTCTACAGAAGAAGCAGGTGTCACAGGAAGACCTCTCATTGAATATTCATTGTGCTGCTAGCAGTATTTTGAAACTATCATCCTCTCTGAGAGAAGGCAGGCAGAGATTGCAGAATGCTGGCCTCCTCGGAGGACTTAGTTCAAGCAATAATGATCTGAATAGCAGGAGGTTTAATCTGGTACTGACTTGCAAAACTGCTTTCATACACAGGAAAAAAATGGCTGGTTTCCTTGTCTTTTTATTTTAGCAGGAGAGTAAAAATATATGTATCACAAATTAAGATATTTAGTGTTAAACTATGAATTAATATACAAAAACAGAGGGAGAAGTATGCCTGAAATCCATTATTACTCATTAATTCATTTATATTTTTGACACATATTTCTAAGAACTATTTCTTCTTTATTGCTGACCTTTAAAGAATAAGATAGCCTAACTTCACAACCCCAAGAAAAATTAGCTATAAAATATTTTGTGAACGTAGATAATGTTGATTAATGGATTATTCTTATGATACTGATATTTTTTACCTATTTAACTCATTTGAACACTTGACAACAGCAGCTGGCATTACCCATCACCAAATATTGATGGGTTTTATTTATTATATGGGGTTTATTGCTTTATTATGGCTCAGTAAGTGTTTGGAGACCATGAATATCCAACTCTTTGAGAGCAGGAAGATATTGCCAGCATTGCTCTTTTAAGAATGCTCCTCATAAAATTAGTGATTAATTAATTTCCTTCCTCACTGGCACACTGAACATAATTCCCAACCCTCCTGGAATTCACTTAATCTGAAAATGTGCTATCCTTATGGATGTTCATGGACTGCCATTGCTGACCTCGAGGCAGCTGGTGTTCCAGATGCAGCAACATTCCCAAATGACAACCTTACTTGGAGGATCTGAAAATCAAACCTAACCTGAAGATGGGCAAAGGGCTTTCTTGTAACAGGAGAAAAACCACACCTTGGAAATGAGTGAAAAGAAAACTTTCCCAGACACCAAGACAAGACAGTGTGGGACCATCTGCTCCAGAAAGATTGTGATATTTGGTGGATCAGAAAGAACACTGAAAGAAGAAACCTATTACATCAGAAACTAAAATGCGTAGTTAAATTTTTTGTTTAATTTCTCTCAATCAGCAGCTCCAAGTTCTTGGATTCTGGGTCTTTTTAATATGGTTGTCCAGTTTTCCTGGACATGTTCACCAGGAGCAAAGCATGCAAAGCATTTCTTGCTTAAAGATTCTGTCTTACTAGTCACACAGCCTTCTTCAAACAGACCAAGGGCTGCAGGTTTTCATCTAATAATTCAGTCACATCTCCTGATATAAAAAAGAAAATTGAAAATATAAAGACTCATTTCACTGTTAAGTAACAAAGTATCAATAACAAACTATAGAAATAAAAAAGTAATTCAAAAATTTGATGCAAAAATTATATTTTATGCAACCATCTGCGTGTTCTTTTAGTACGGGAATATGTTCAGAAACACTTTCAGATCATTGAAAAAATTCTTCAGTACTTTGGAAATGCTTTCAGAAAAGAAGAAGGAGGGCAGGAGGCAAGACAAGGATGATAACAAAAAGCTGTCTATTGTACTCAAGCTACCCTTGGAAGGGAGGACTTCAAGAGGAGTACTACAAAGGGAGGACAAGTGATGGACAAGGAACCAGAGCTGTAAGTCACATTTTCACAACTGTAGCCAAATTCCTCTCAGTAACCAACCCTCTCAGACAATCCTCTGTTGTTTGAGGAGCATGAGGACTGTCAGGCTGATCACCTGCAATGAAATAATGCCTGGAACAGAAATTTCTAGGGATCATCTATAGCACATAAGTAAAGAGCCAACCCAGTGCAAAAGTCTGGATCCTCAGCCACTGTAAAAAAACCAAATATTTATGAATCTTAAAAAAAAATACAATCAGGCTGACACATTTGAAGGAAACTAGTATTAATCAATTTTCACCAGACTATTTATGCGCACTTGTGCAAGATATAGTACTAATTTTAATTTTATTCCAACATCATCGTATTCAGGGGTGGTAGATATTTCTCTAAAGAAAAAGATAGTTGTTAAGTAAAACTAAACTTGAGAGCAGTCTTAAGTGCTGGAATATGGGGAATCAAAACAAATTTTCAAGGAGAATACTGAATATTATACATTCCATATGCTTCTACTTCAAGGTCACATGAGGAAAATGCTTAGTCCATTTGCTTCTCCTTCCCATGAGCTAGGCTTTCTGCCAGATATCCTTCAGAAAGAAAACCTTTCCTGTGAAGCTGTGCAGAGGAGTTATGTATGCACAGCATGTGAGAGACACAAAAGCAGTGTAATCCTATCACCTCTGCTAGATTTATCATCAGTTCAAAAATTTATTGTATTGCCAGGCTGCTCTCATAGTGTGAGATGAGAGCCACATAGAGTTGCCTCTCACTTTATTGTGTTTCCTGCAGGAGAAGGTAGTGAAAGTTGTCTTCTCCCACCCTCAGTTGAGGAAGGAGGAGATGCCCAGTCCTACCCCCACCCAGCACACAACTCAGTCCTCTCCACCCCTCTGCAGAGCAAACCAGGGAAAAGCCTAAGGACTTAAAGAAAAAAAGGTAGTCATATCTTGGGTGTAAGAAAGTACATTTCTGTTATAAAAGAGGAAAAAAAAAATCAAATATTTCTGTTTCTGTTTAAGTTTTATCAGAGAACATGGTAGTCCTGGTTGGCTTTTCATGAGGAACATATCACAATACAGGTATCAAGTGTAGCTGGAGAGCAAAGTAAAACAGAGGCAAGTGATACTTGAAGCTCAATTTTCACTAGGTTCTCACTAGTCAAATGAAACACAAATACTCTGACCAAAACCCAAAATACTTGCACTTCTGGAATCAAACTTTAATTTTAATTTTAAAACTTTTCCTGATCTGTGAGGTAATTTTATTGAATAATTTAAATTTTCTTTCAACATGCTTATGAAAACTACATGCAAGGTATAAAGGACAATTTTCTGAACATAAATTTTTTATTGCATTTTATTCATCACCTTACTGCAAGGATAACTTGAAGACAAAGTCAAAACTTGCTGCCTCTCTCATTCAGCTGAAATTAGACCTCAGCCCAAGAAGCCCCTGAAGGAGCAGCCAGTACAGGGTTTCCCTACACAAGTCCTCACTTCTTGCTGATCACAGTGATTCCATTGGAGATTTAACTCAGAAGTTGTCTCCTTGACAGAGGAAGCTTGTTCACTGGCTTATGTCCATCTGGAAGTTTCTTCTTTCAAATATTGAGCCTGATGATGCTGGTGCTCAGAGAAAGCAAGCACATCTTACCTGTTCTGAGTTCTGAAGAATCTCAACTGATTTGAGAGTGTTAATCTGAGCTAATGTTTATTTACACCAGCCTGCATGACTCTGCAGTTCAGTCTCCCCAAAATTATAACATGGAATTCATAGCTTTTTGACTTGATAAACTACTCCTCT
>JAOTQP010000001.1:101625613-101648256 GCA_026413545.1 Cichladusa arquata
GCTGGTTTTTTTTTTCTTTTTTTTCTTTTTTTTTTTTTTTTTTTTTTGAGAGAGAGTTTAAATAAGGCAAGTGGAGCGTGTAGAGAAAGAGTTAATGTTCACACATTTTATATGAACTCACATAAATGACCATGTCAGGAATGTACCAGCTTTTTCTTTTAGGTTCTGGAGTTCAGAAGTTTTAAACTGTTTTGAAGTGTGCTGCCTCTATTCCAGTGAGCATGGAGACTTGGGAGCAGAGATATATGGGGAAAACAAACCCTCTTGTATCTCTTTCAGCTACATACACTTTGTGTGGCACTTCAGCTCTCTGGACAACTTGTCCCTTGACAAAATCACACACTGATCTGAAGACAGAAGTTTTCCTGATTCTAAAACTGCCTGTAAAGCAATGGTAATAAGCTGTACATTTGTTTAAGTTCTTGTCCCATATGGGCAGTAAATGAGCCCATTCTTTCAGCCCCATCAGTAAGAGACAAATGATGTGGAAAGTAATTTCTTGTGTACCCTTCAAGAGTTGTCTGAGCTGCGGCCTCTTCTCTTTTTATTCTATCTTGCAACTTGTAAATAAACCAACGCTTTCCAAAGTAATTAACTTTGCAGCACATTCTGTGCATTCTCCTTAACTTATCCCTCTGTGGGGCAAGTGTCTGAAATGGAACAGTCCAATGGAGGGATCACAGAGTGAATCTGAACATCTCTGCTCTGAAATAATGTTGTTGCCTTCCTTTTTCTTGTGGTTGTGATCAACCTTATGGTACTTCATTTTATCTGAAAAATGTTTTGGTTTAGTTCTATTAACATTACCTTGACATCCCCCATTTCTTCATTGCTGATACACTCTAGTAGTTTGCCTAAAAATGATAAGCAATATGATTCTGAAAAGATAATTTGATCTAGCTTTGGTATTCATAAGCAAGCATTTTTGTTAATGCAGCTGATCACAGGTGGTATCACAGGTAAGTTTAAGACAGCTCCTGACACAGGAATCAAGCCTAAGTTTTCAGCTTACACACACCTGACTTTTCTGATTTTTCTAATAATCATATACATGTTATTGTCCTAGAGCAAAACAAAAAACCCTGCCAGTAGGGTTAAGGATTAAAGCTGGCTTTGTTCTTTGAAAAAAGATGTCTAGCAGGAGCAAATGGATTCACCAGCAGTGCATAGATTTAGAGAAATATAAATTGAGAGTAATTTTGAGAAGGTAAAAACAGTGGAATTAAATTCAGGATGGTTTTGATCAAATGTTTCATTTACATATTATTTAGTTCTTTCAGAGTTTCACTCAGTAGGGCAGAGATGAGTGGAGTAGCTACTCAGTAGAGCCCAGGAGATTGCCTAATTTTGCATTTGATGTTCTGCTCTCCTTTTGCTCTGTGAGGCAACTGTGGGCTACTCTCTCATCTTTCTGTGACTCAGCTTCTCCCTCCATTATCTCCATTTTGAAAAGATCACCTCCTTTTTATGGATTTATGAATACTCTACATGTATGCACCTTGAATTTTGACCTTCATTTCTGCATGATGGCTTCTAATCTATTTTATCCCAGAAGTACAACTAATTTAATGTTAAAATAGAGTGACTTTTTATTCTCCCATTAAAAAAAAGGTTATGAATGACACCTGGGTTTCTCAGTGGATTTTTAGAGAGATTTCAATGAAATAAGACCCAAAAGTACAGTAATCCTGCTTTTGTTATTAATCCAAAATTATACTTGTGTATTAAAACAAGAGTTGCTACCACATAAAAATACTATTATTTGAAAATGAATCTATTATTTATTCAGAGATTTGTAAAACCTAAGTCATTAGTGTTCCAAAATTACAAATTAAACTCAAGATAATTGCAGGGATCTTTAAATTTAAATTAAATTTGAACCTCATGGATTATTTGGGTAGCATTACTGAAATTTTAAGAAGAATTCCACTCCCATTATGTAGAAAGCCACTCTGAGCTACATAATGCAATTGAATTGATGTGATGAGAATTGGATGTGATGGTTTTGTGGATGAGGAAGGTGTGATTAAAAGAAGAAAGGTAGTATATTGCTTGGGGGAAGAGGCAATAGATTAGCATGTGGTCTAGATGGTTTTAAATGGTTGATAAAAAGTCTTGAGAAGAAATATCTGCCAGGCAAAAAGAAGAAATTATAATTGTAGGAGTACTAGCTCATTTTTACCTTACATGGATGCTTTTCAAATCAATTACTTATCAACAAAATAGTCCATAGAGAACTTTTATGAAAAATTTCAGATGGAGCCTCTTTTTCTTGTGCTGTGAAATCGTTTATACAGAGAATGTCATTTCTGTTGGCCACTCAGAGAGGAATTAAATGAGCAGTGTTCCTTCAATTTTCTTTGCTAGAGTAAAATGGATGACTATCTTGCATTCTGCTTTCAAACAGAAACATAGCAATAAACACATCTGAAAAACAATGATATTACCTTGGACTACTGCAAAAATATATTCTGATTAACTCATGGCTTATATGTAAAAATTATCTACTTCAATTGTAAATAAAACTGATGTATCAAGATCAAGAAAGACTGAAAATTAATACCAATAAGTTGATCGCAAGAGTCCATGAAATCTAACTGGGTCTGCCATGTTTAAATGCAGCTTTGGCCAATATCTACTTGAATTGTTTGTAATAACCTTACTTTTACTTTAAAGTGTTAAGCTTGGCCAATATTTGATTAATTTATCCCTTAGCTATATTATTTTCACCTGTGGCTTCCTTAGCTAAAGAGCAAAGATTCTATAATAGTACAGTGAGACTAAAAATCTAGTATTTGATTTCCAAACTCGGCTATTGTCTATTACCAGGTATAAAACCAAGTGAACTTATCATATATGAATGCCATGAGATTTCTAAAGATGTATTTAAATGTGCAATCAAAATTCAGCTTTACTAAGCTGAAGAGCTGAAAAAGAGGACAATGAACTTTGTGCTTCCAAAGATTTACAGGGACATCTATACTGAGCAAAGAAGGGTTTAGAAAACCTATTAATTGATACCAAATGGGACAGGGATAATAATCTTTTGCAGGCTGATGCTATCCAGAGGCACATGCTTCCCTAAGTATCCTGCCATATTGCTGTGGTCTTGGATGGACTGAACACCCATGGCTCACTGCTCTCCTGATCCAGCTATATTGCTTCTGGCTCTGCTGGAGGATGGAAATGATCCCACCTCCTGTCATTTTAATTTCTGTCAAATTGCCAGCCTCTTCTTCAGTGCATGGAATTGCTATTCACATCTCTGCTGAAAGAGAGCAAAACTAGGACTTGTGGGAATCAGCAGAAACATTTATGGAAAGCAGGATACAGAAATTCTTATAATTGATACATGAGAAGATTCCCTGAAAATACTAAATAAATGATGTAAAAGTAAACAATATGGTTATTTATAATATTTATGCTAGAGCTCATAAACCCTATTCAGTTAGAAAGTCAAGAATTTGTTCGCTTTTTAAAGAGTATATTCTGTTTCTGCTTAAGTCATTAGCACAGGACAAGCTATTCTAATCACCTTTGGCAGAATGCAAACAAAACATGCAGTTTCCTATTCTTTCTCTCAAGTTCCACCAATACTGATTTGCTAATTTACTCTGGCAGAATACCAGGTGTCCCATTGTGCAAAAATGCTTTTACTCATTAGGTGAATGAAAAGTTCAATTTCCCATTGCTATTTTTCCCATCGTTTGTTTGTAGTATCATATTTTGCTTTATGCTGCTCTTTCCCACAGCAATAGCCCATCTGCAATGCATAACTAAGGACAGGCAAGGTGTTTCATTAGAGTGTGCCTTAGAATATCCTTGCTAAGGAAACAGAAATGCCCTGGTTTATCAGTAGCTTTACTGGCACTGATTGCTTCCTTATTAGGTACAATTAATGGAAGATAGAATTTTCTTACAGGTGTTACCAGTCCTGTGACATCCCAAAGATTCCTCAATACTGTACAATAGAAGGTACAGTGATTATACTCCCTTCCAAATTCTCAGATACTTCTTGTCATGAGATCACACAGTCTCTGGTGGAGAGTCCTGATTTCCATTGTACAAATCTTTTTCTTCTTTCTCCATTCCCCTGCAGAAGAGCTTTGTTACCATATGATGTTACAATAGCAATGTTGTTACCAGGTGGTGTTAATGATGTATCTAACCAGGTTCACTAAAAATTGTAGTTAGCAGGTTAACCAGGCTTTGCGGCATAATTAAAAAAAAAAAAAAGTGTAATAAAACTCTTCAGCAGAAAAGCTTTCCCAAAGTCAAGCACAGACAAAATTTCCTTTCTGTCTCTTGTCTCACTGTGTTCAACCACACTGTGTGAAGGAAGAAGATAGATTTTAAATTGCAAACCTCAACACCTTTCTTTGAGATAGTGATGCCCAAGGCTTTAGTTGATATGTTCATTCACCTGGGAATTTGTCAAACTGAAAGAGTGGTGTGGATATTCAAGCTGAGCTCCTTACATCTGCAGGAAAGAAGGGATGGGAAGTGCAGATAGAGATACAAAGTGCCGTTTGTCCCACTCCTGCAATCTCTTACCCTTCTACAAGCGTGGCAGGAATCACAAATGACCAAAGCCTTATTGCATACTTACACGTCATTATAGAGTGACAATATCTAAGATATCTGCCATCATCAAAGGTTTTGTGAATGCAGGAATAGGACTTGCATCCAGTGAAACTATTTCATATTGCCAGGAAATTAGCTTTGATCTTTTATGCCACATGGGACACAAATGCCTTATAATACCATATTTTTTGACCCAAACACTTGTAAGGACTTCTTCCAGTGCATTCATAGGTTGAAGAACAGTGGAGGAACAGGGCCACTGCCTGCAATTATGCAGATACTACCTGGATCTCTGTAACTGGAAAAGAATTTGTAAAGCTGAATATCATTTATAGTGCAAGGAGACCTCACTACTCAGGTTTCCATTAAAAGGGAATGCTAGGTGGATAGTCATGGGAAGGACAAGCACAGTGTTCCCAGGCTGCATGATCCAGGAATCAGTGTCTAGCTCCATCACAGACCTGCCCTACAGACAACATGCATCATCCTTCTTCTGGATGTCTTCCAATGCAGTTTCCCTCTTCCTTTCATTAACTGGGAAACAAGAATCCAGCAAACTAAACTGTGCTGTTACTCTCAGTTTCCAATACTTTTTGTTTGTTTTAGGCCCCATTGTTGCTAAAGTTTCCTTTGCATTTCTCTACGATTTCTTAGACAGAAATGCCAATAGAAATCTGTGCTTATTTTTTAAAGAAGCTTTATTGATCTCTGCTCAGGCAATTCTAGGAAACTATTTAGAAGTCAGCTGGGAATGGTGGAAAATGGCATCACAGTGGCTAGTTTTCCCTGCTCTTAACTGCTCATCCACCAACCCAGAAAATGTAAGGGGAAATGTAAGTGCAAAGGTTTCTCATCCAAATCATACCTGCTGTCCAAAGACAACAACTTGCTTTTTCTCTTGTTCAGTGTGAGACATTTTGCTAAGTGCATTTCAACATGACACGTATCTCAAGAGGCTCAAAACACACATCATCATCTTGATCTGTGAACCCAACAACCTTTTTCTTGCATCCACAAGGGTGTATGAGTGATATTTCCAGCATTTTTTCCTGTGGAAACAAGACAAAAAACATATTAGAAGTCTTAGGGACATTACAGAGAAATATTTATGAAAATGAGTCAGGTTAGTAGTCACTCCAAGCAGCACATTTCCCATGGACTGTCAAGGATTAAATTAGAGAAAAACACAATCAGGAAAGAGTTCTGGTCTTACACCATGGGTTACTGCAATACACTCATTAGAAGGACTGTTTAATACTAGAAAACTTGTTCAAATTTACATAATTTACTATGATTATTTTTAGGAACTTTATTATTATTTCTGTGTTGCATATTGTCTGTCTGGCTTGGCTTGCTTATCCCTAATAATTAGCAAAGTGACCTGGCTTCTACTTCATAAAGACCAGGCACCAAAAAGCATTGACAATCAACTCCTGAAGTGACCGAGTAACAAAATTGCACAGCAAGTGTGTACATTGAAATGATGATGATTTTTACAGCTTGCAAATCACACAGCCAAAACAACAACAACAACAACAACAAAATATAGCAAAAGACCCCAAACCCAACAAAAAACAAAAAAGGGAAAACAGAAAAAGTCAATCCATCAGTTTTTACATCAGATGAGAATAAGGAACTCGTATTTGACCTACAACTTGTCTAAATTTACAGACTTTGTCCTATAACTAAAATTTTGCAAGCACAAACTGATAAATGGATTTGGTACAGTGTCAGAAATTGTCTTCCACGTAAGAGGTCAAAGAACCAGGATGATTATCTCAAGATAACTTAGTTAAATGAAAAGTGTTTGTTATTAACTGAGGCCATTCTTTATTTGGAGCAGCAAACAATGTGTTTCAAAGGCCAACAGTTAAAATAAACTGCTGAAAATCAAAAGCACTTAAAACTCCTCTGGGGCCAGCCAGTTCATTACATTTTTGTTTCAGATGTTGTTTACTTTGGCATGTTAAGCTATCCAGAATATTCCAGCAGCTTGAAAGTGTGCCTTAACAACCTTAACATCTTGATTCTTGTCTGATCACAGGGATGCTGATGGTGCTGCATATGATAGCGCTCCAGAAATGGCCCTGTTTCTGCACAAAATGCTTCCAAAAGGAGCAGCAAACATCTACTCAGTCTTCAAGTACTGATATCTTACACAGTTTTGGATGAAGTAATTACTATTCCAATGGAGAGAATAAAGGCTACTATGCCAAACCCAACTAACACATTCATTTATAATATATTCTAGCAACCTGCTCCTGACAGTGACATTACCCTCTATAGTTTACTGCAGAGTTTCAGTATGTGAAAAGAGCACCAACAGTGTTTGAAACATTCTGCTGTTCATGTGGAAATCCATTTCAGAGTCAAAATCATCCTTCTCCAAACAGGATTCACAGTGTACAACACAGAATTATACCCACACTCCATTCCAATGAGATCCTGCTCACAACAGTCCTGTTGTGTGACTTCAGCACAGGCTCAGATCTTGGCTAGAGCAAAACCCATGTAAATGTTCCCATCCATGGCAAATATGCAGAAGCAAATCTTACCTCCTGCATTTAAAAAATTTTATTTTCTGCAGTCCACACAATTCATCAGTATTAATGTACTGTTGTGGCTGTCATGTCAAATATACTGGTTTTTTTCAATCAATATCACGACTTTGTTAGGTAGGCTCAGCTCATAATTTTGGAAGCCTGATACTATAAAAACATACTATGGGATTTGGATTAATTTAATACCACCTGTGAGAGAAGAAAAGGTCTTTAAGGCTTCTGATGTTAGGTCAAATATTGCTCATCACTAAAGATTTTTCCTGAATGTAGGAGAAAAGACTCACCTGATTGAGCAAAGAGCAGATCAATGCGACTGAGGAGGGGAATGAATGTGCCAGAGAAATTCAGGTACTGTGAAGCAAATGAGCAAATCAGTGCAGAATGGAGGACTGGAGCAAAACAGACACCCCATCACCTTGGAGAACAGGTGGCTCTTTAGAAAGAATGAAAAAAGACATAAATGATCTTCAGGAAGGAATATAGGGAACAGGTGTACCTGCAGCACAAAATACCTCAGTGGAATTGTAAGCAGAGTAAAAGCTGCAAAGGCCTATGAACTGAGAGACAAGAAACATGATATTGCACAGGAGGCTAACAGCTAATAACAGATCTGTCAGCAGAAAAGTTATGGGCATAAAAGGTTTAGAGGGAGAGAAATTTGACAGTGAGTTTGGGTGGGACATGGGGAACCAAAGTTCAGTGGTTGGAATTACTACTGCTTGTGGAAAATTTCACTTTGAGTGTATAAATACAAAGAAAACCCTACCAGTCAGATCTCAGACAGGTCATTGTAACACAGTGCCCACATCAATATATGCAGAAATAACTGGAAATAATGTCTAACACCTATTACGTACCTAAGAAACTAAAAATCAACACTATTTAAGAAAGATTTATACCATTTATCCTGGGACAACATAGAATTAAAAAGGCCTCTCTTCTTGTCAGTAAAATTTATGCTAACTAAGCATCACTTACCAAATCACCAAACTACTGCTGAGGTGAAAAAACCCTCCTTCATTTCAATTTCAATGAAAACAGGATTGAGGAAAGAAAACCTGCAAATGGAAAAACTGATAATTGCCAGGGAAAAAATTACCATCACAATTCTTCTGCAATAACCTTGTGAACAAAGAATGTTTAAAGCATAGAAGCCACGATATTTAGCTCTTGGAAGCAATGTTGATTTACACCACCTGAGAATCTGCACTGTCCACAAGACAACAATCAGATTCTTTCTTCCAAACACTGAATAGTTCTTCCACAGTACTGTTATATTATAATATGACTAGGAAATGTTGCAAATGGATCTAATTATTATTATAATCTTAACAATATAATCTTGAAGTCCTTGTCAAATGTTATTTCCAAGACATAGAGAGATGACCCACAGGCAAAAGAATTAAAATAAATAGATTAAATAATTTCCTACTGGCGAGATATTCTAAAAAGCTAATAAGTTTAGATTCTGGATTGGATTCTGTAGCAAAGATATTTGATTTACTTGTCAAAATTTGAAGATCTTACAGTCCTCCATCAATCACTATGAACAAGAGAGGTTAATTGGAAAACCCAAACTTAACAATCACAATTCAGACAGTATTTTGGCAATGTGTATTAACTAGAGGTCAAGTAGGACTGTGCCTTCAGTCTAATATTTTACATCTAGTTAGTATTAGTCCATGTGCTCCACTGTTTCTGATACACAGTAGTAATTCTTTTTTTTTTTTTGAGAAATGGTGGCTTCCAGTTCCAGTGAACACTGAAATCCTCCAAAATTTAGATGACTGGCTTTTATTTGTGGCTGCCTGAGTGATGAGTGCTGAAATCAAGAAGGCAAAGTGAGTGAATCCATGTCTGCGCTGACTGGGTTTTCCCAATTCTGTCAGCCTGCTTTCACCTGATTTTAGAAGACTATCCCAATAATTCTTTATCAAAAATCTACTCTCTCTGTAAGAAAAGGTTCATAATTGCTTCAGATGTGAAGGGATCTTAAGGTTTGAAGTATATAATTCTGGAAATAAGGCCATTTAATTTGACCTTTACAATATTTAAATAGTTTCCAGATGACTTCCAGACAACAAAAAGGCACAAAGTGCCTCTTTGGAAGTAACTCTTGCCTGATAAAGGGAATCAAGTTATTAAAACAGAAAACAAAAGTCTCTAAGTGCATAAATATTATCAAGCAGGTCAGTAGTATCAATACTATTCCAGTATGAACCAATATCCCTTATCTTACGTTATGTTGCTAGTGCTGCCATCTGCTCCACTTAAGAGCTTTCAAGCCAAAAGAGAAGCAGTATTTTATTAGCAAATACTTTCTGCTAGTGCACCATCTTCATCTCTGCTCGTGAGTCCTGTAAAAAAATCACCTCTGACACTCTTTATCTTGCAGATGTTTCTCTAGTCTTTGGTGGTGCTAAAGAGACAGTGATTCCTGTGGAATCTGCTCTCTTCCCTGCCAGAGCACCTCTCCCTGTGAGGGGGAAGAAAAGGAAAGCACCCACTCTTTTCTGTGCCATTGGGAGAGTGATACAGTGAAAAAGAGAAAAGTGGCTGTGGGAGCTGTGGAGTTGGACTCTGCCAGCTGTGAAGTCTTACTCAACCACCACAGATCTTGTCAGAGTGAGGATACTGTGATCTCTTATCAACAACGATTTAACACTTGTGTGTGTGCAAGGTGTTTTTTGCAGATCTGTAGAGCATTAACTACAAAACCTACTCCTGTTGAGTGCACAAAACCCTGCTGCCCAGAGGCAGATGAATCTTTGGACATGAACCATCACATCTGAGGTCCTGAAGACAGGTCTTGAGTTTGTAAATGACCAGACACAATTCCAGACCATGAGTTCCCCTGAGCAGCCAGCAATCCCAAAGAAAGATCCTTTAGTCGTCTCTGTTGCTCTCCATAGCTCCTAATCAGTGTTAAGGTCACTCATATTTTTAGGAATGAGTAACACTATGAATGAGCTTTGCTGTTAGGGACAGGAGGTACCTGAACCCCGAGCCTTACAGAGCCAAGGTTTAATTCCCCACTCCTAAAACCAAGTCACTGTCTGTGCCTTGGGTAACAAGCTAAGCAGAAATTTTCCTGTTTCTCAAGCATTTAACAAAGATCTTGCCCTGGAGTCAATGAGATAGTCAGGTATTTGAGATGCTGAACAGAAATATGGCTTGCTGCAGTTCATATGAAACAAGAACAGGCAGCAAATTATGTCCAAAGAGTCCTTAATGCACATATTAACTGAGGGACAAGGTTGCTTTAACTATTCATCATATAAGGGGAAAAATTAATTACTTGTGCACTTTCCGACGTAATTAATTTTTAGCTATAATAATTAGCATCTAACACAAATTAGATGTATTGTCTGTATGTCTTGAGGTGCTTTATGATGACAGTGTATTCCATGACCCTCTGCTTTATGCCCCAGAATAGTTACTGTATCTTTGAGGTGTGTCCAGGGCAGGGATGAGCCTTGGGCTCGTTGATGGGATTTTTTCAAAGCCTCACTCCCCAGGTGTCAGGGTGTGGTGCAGTCTGGGGTTTTGCCTGGCTGGCTTGGTTTTGTTAGCCCAGGTGAGAAGTTTTTCCTTTCCCTGGCCTTGGAGAAGCTGCAGCAGCAATCCTTTGGCAATTTTTCAAGGTGAACTGGGCAGCTTGTTTAGTCTGAGACCAGAGAGAGAATCAGGGACCTGAGGGAGAGGGGTTGGTCAGGAGAGAGGGGCTGGTCAGGAGAGAGGGGCTGCTGCATCTCAGCCCCAAACCTCGGGAAAGCTGAGCCAGCACAGAAAGCAAACTAAGCCCACCTGCTTCATCTGCTGGTGGAGAGGAGCTCAGTGCCAGGGGCTTTCATCTGCTTGCCTGAACTGCTGTTTGAAGCTCCTGTTTGTTCTTTCTCCTGAGACCAATGCCAGTGCCATCCTCTTCTGCGTGGTGTGAGCCAAAACTCCCTGGAATTTTGGGGTTTTGTTCCAGTGTGTGTGTGGGATAAGGTCTGACAGTTTAATATCTAGCATTTATTTATCTTCTTTTTTTTTCCCCGTGCCTTGCAGGCATTCTGTCAATTTATTCTTTTTTCTTTAACTTTTTTCCATTAGTATTCATTTCCAGTTGATGGAAAGGGATTGCTGGAACACTTTTAGCGGAGACAACTCATTCCAGAGTGTCTTATAAATTTGTCTCTAAACTGAGACAGTGCCCCATCCCTGGAAATGTTCAAGACCAGTTTAGATGGAGCTCTGAGCAACCTGGTGTAGTGGAAGATGTCCCTGTTGAGGAAATATGTGTGGTAATGTCTTTACTAACAATTTGATGGGTGAAGTTATGGGTGTCATTGTCTTTGAGATGAGTCTTAATATCTCTACTAATTTTGGACAGTTCTTTGTTGCAGAGCCCTGACACCTTGGCTCCTGAAACAGACAAATGGGTCTGCACAAGCCTGATTTTCTGAACTTTGGGGTAAAACAAGAGGTTCAAGGGAGGAATATGTGATAGGAGATTTGGGAAGGCTGTACCTTCCTAGTACCTCAGCCTTTGGGGAAAGGAGGAGGGCAACATGAGGCCAAGAGTTTAGGATAAAAGGAGGCTGTGCCCTCTGAAACCTGGAGACAGAAAACCCCATGGGCCTGTGCCCCAGTGGACTCTCTCCCTCTATTCAAATAAAGTCAAAGGACTCCTCTGTCTCCTTTATGGACCTTGGCTTTTCATAGTGTGATTTTCCATACACTGTCCTTAGCAGGGGGTTGGAACTGGATAATCTTTAAGGTCCCTTCCAAACCAAACCATTCCATGATTCTAGGATTCTATAAATAATAGCCTCTCTATTTAGAAATGTGTAGACAAAATATATCCCATCAGCTTTAGAGGGGGATAAAAGGCAATTATGGAAAAAAATCATCAGATGCCTACAGCATAATGACAAATATGCACAAAGTTAAACAATGAACACTCATTCCTTATTTTGCATGGAACAGAAAAGGAAAATCATGATACTACCACCGTCACAGTAACCAATTCAAAGTCATAAGAAGGAATTACATTCTCCACACAAAATGTGATTAAATAGTGAAATTCACAAGAGACCAAAAGTATAAATGAATTCATAAGAAGATGAGATAAGTTCATGCAAGAGATATCAATTCCCAGCCACTAAATACAGTGGTTTGAAGTAGCTGCTGGCTAATAAAGCCATTAATCTGCTTATGTCTGGAAGCTGAAGGGGGAAGGGCTTCTCTGCTTCACTTTATGCCTTGCCTAGAATCTGCTACTGACTATTGCTGGGGACAAGCCATTTGGCTGGATGGATAATGATATCCCTCACTACAGAAATTCAGAGCTTAACAGGATAACTATAGTTGCAGAAATACTTCATTTTCAAAACCACTGTGGAATGATTTCACAACAAATTACTTGTAGATATAAATAGCTGCCATTGCTCATCTAAACAACAGCATTTGGATGGCCAATACTGATATTTCAATATACTAAATGCAGAACAAACATATGTTGTACTCTACTGCAATAGACATACTAATAAAACAACAAATTTTAACCCTTTGGGAAACTACTTCCTAATATATTGGTTTACAAACCATATTTCAAAACTGAAAATCATCTGACATAAAATGGTAATATCTTACACTAATCTTTAGCCCCAAGAATTTAAAAATGCTTATTCAAACAAAGAGATGTGGGACAAGATGGGATGGATTTGAGCTGTGGGCTGTGGGACACACCTGCAGAAGCAAATGGCAGCACAGAGAGGCACATGGCAGCACAGAGAGGCACATGGCAGCACAGAGAGGCTTGTGTCCACCTGACCTTGAGGGGAGGAGGGTCACACAGCAGACCCCTACAGGAGAGGAGCCTGCTGGAAGCTGACAGGTGGGTGAACAATTCACTGATCACCCCACTGAAGGACATTTAGAATGGATGTTGCTGATGTAGAAACATGGGATAGGTCACATAGTGAGAATTGCCATGTAAGAAAATACTGTGCCTTGAAAAGTGTATAAAACCAGCTCATTTCTTTAAATAAATGATACAGATTCCCTGCCATTCTGGGTCCATGTCGTGGTCACTCACAAAGAGAGACTATCATCACTCCCACAAGTTTGGCTGAGCTTGCCTGGTAAGACTCTGCTTATTTCCTTCAGCCAATGAAAATTCAATTACTAAAAATAAATAGAAATTAAAAATATACATTGAATAAATTAGATTAGGACTGGCAATTGCAGAATTCACCTACACCATTTTTCTTGCATTTCCACAATAGCCTACATCCATTCTGAAAACTATGTTGAAAACCAACTGCAGGACTGGAACATCATAATTTGCTTCAATCGTTTAAACTGTGCTTTTTTGTTTGTTTGTTTGTTTTTTGTTTTTGTTTTTGTTTTTGTTTTGTTTTGTTTTTTGTTCTTTGTTTGGTTGGTTTTTTTGGGTTTTGGGGTTTTTCTTTAATGTTATCTATATCTAATATCAATTTCATTCCTTGATAGAGTGGATAGATTTATTTTGGTGACTAAAATGTAATGCAAAATGTTGAGCCTGAATATCAGCTTTTGCTCAAAGCAAATCTTACTGTGCCTAATGGCAACTGCTGAAGCTGTACATCAGACATCTTATTCATTGTATTAACTGGATGGGCAATGTCAGATTAATGTGATGTTCATCACAGCATATGGCCTTCCCATCATTGGTGAGGACCATAATAAACAGAATAAAGGCTAAACATATAGCTTTGGGAGAGCACAGAGGACTCTAAGAAGCAAAAACACAGCTGACCTCACCTGCTGAGATTCATGGGTGTAAAAGACAGGACTGAGGTCAAGGCTTCAATTCTCATTATCAAGATCTCAGTCACCTCCATTTAGTTTTTGTTTGTAATCTGGCTGTGACCTGCTGAAGACCCAAAGCTGCTCTGAGGTCCTAATAATTTTGTCTGCCACACTAAGCAGTGCTCATGTACTGATAAAAGCCAGGTTACCTCTGTATGCCTTGATGGTCTTTGCTGGCTGAAGGCACAAAACACTGAGATTGCACAACTCCATCTTATTCCATAGGCCTGCCTGAAGAAAAGTTTTTTGGCTTGCTCCTGAAAGAAATCTATCCCCAAATAGGTAGAAGGCCATTCAAATTGATAGAAAAACACATCAGACTGATCACAGTTCCTGGAAAATGAATGCTTTTCCTCTATTCACCTCTAGTCCTGCTGATATGTATCTTCACACACATACATACAAAAAATCAAGTGGTAATACCAGTCAATCAGCATCTGGCTTTAAAGTGTCCAAATGCTCAAGCCATACAGGAAGAACATACTGAATGATAAAGCTTTATAAGTATTGCCAGGAATAATTCTCTGTTTGCATCTTGTGCATACACTGTTGTTTCTTTTCTGCTTCTTTGCTTTCCTTCCTTCAGAAATAATTTTCACAGTGAAATCCTTTTCTAGTCAAATTTCATCACACCATGGCATGTCAAATCAGGGACTGCTCACCATCCACTACATTGCAATATAGCTCTATTAAAGTCAATTTTCCCTGTTTAGGAATAAAAATCTAAGTAAAGCCTGAGCAACTTGTAAGTAAGAAAGTATGTCATGTTGCTATACTGTCTCCTAATCTTGAATGTCTTCTGATGTGCCTTCCTCTTTTAACCTTGTACTGAAACTAACTTTATTTGTCACCTAGCTTAAGCCATCTTGTCCACAGAAGAAAATAACACAGTTATTAAGCCTTTCTTCAGCAAGAGAGTCACATTGTCAGGAGGTTTTTAGAGCTTTTTAACTAATAAAAAAAATGACAGAGGTCTTTAAAAGGATAACTTAATAACAAATACATAAATATATATGTCTCTCTATGTCATATTTGAGATATCTGAAAGTGATTCTTTTGACTCAGAACTGAAATACAGCACAGAACAATTTGAGAAAGGAGGCACAAAAATATTTTGCCTAAAAACATGCTGTGTGACACAAGCAGAAAGAGAGCAGAATAGTGCCTTACTGAAATATAATGATTTGGGGAAAAATAGAAGTACTCCTAACACCAAATGAAAAATAACCCAACTTACAATCAAAGGACATCAGAGTGGGCAGCCTGTAGAATTGCAAAAATAAATATTGAAAATAGGACAGGGTATTACACAAAGGTTAAAAATTAAAGTGCTGGTTATATACAACTATTTTTCCCTTCTTTATTTTTTGTTTTTTGTTTCTTTAAGGCTTTCTTGAGAACTAAAATATCCAGAAGAAACAGAATTTTTTTACTTTAATCTGAGTCACAAAACCTAATGCAGTATTTTGGTGTGGTTGGGCTCACATTGGCACATGATGCCATAGCAAAATATTAACCAAGCATCTAATGAGCAAGATTCCAACTGCAATCCCCTTTTGGCATAGCTTTGCTGGCTATCCTTGAATCAATCTCTCGGCCAAGGCAGCATATAACTCACAGATATCTGTTTCCATTTAACCAGCCATATTTGGAGCTGTTAGCAATACTTACAAAACTTTCAGTGAATTAAAACTTACCACAGGCTGCAGGGCAATTTCTGCTCTGGCATCTGGAGCATGTGGAGGACCTTTTCTCCCTTCTTCTTCCCTGTGGTGTGCAGGGCTGTTTCACTCACATATTCTCACTCCTTTCTCTGGCTGCTGTGCCAGCAGGTCTCCTTCCTTCTTAAATCTATAATCCCAGAGGAGCTACCACCATTGCTGATGGGCTTGACCTTGGCTCCTCTTGGCATTCACTCTCCTTGGCATCCATGGCACGTTTTGGTCACTTGGGATATGCATTTTTACCAAATTATCATTTAATTAACATGATCGATAGTAATAATACTCTGAAAGAAATATTTTTTTCCTTGAGGTTTATGATGGGAACAATATTTTCATTTACCTAGAGGGTGAGATGAAACATCCCATTCTGTAGGAGAAGTGAATTTTCTTTCTCTTTCCTGAATGCAGAGGCTTTTTGCATCACCAGTACCTTAGAAACAGGGGAACAAGGCATTGCTCCATGAGAGGGGCAAACAAGTTAGTGACTTTTGCCCATTTTAGAATTTTCATGAAAGAAGGATTAATTACAACAGTTCTTTCTGAAGAGCTGTGTCCCAGAAGATAAAAGGTATCTTGAAATTATGCATATTAAAGATTCTAAGTACTTTTAATCATGCTCTAAAAAATAGCACAATGAAAATAACAAAAATGAGTAGATGTGCTCCTCACTTCATGGAAGTTCAGAGCAGCTATAATGGAATAAAAATCATTAAACTCCTGCTAGATGAGTTTTACAGAGTACTGATGATTTTTCTCTCATTTTCACTTGAAGATAATTCACTGTATCAACTTTTCAGATAAAAAAGAAAATGGAAATTGGCAATGGAAAAATTCCTTATTTCAAAGGAATTTCTCATTTTTTTGAATAAGTAAATTGCAAATATCTTATGGAAATTTGCTGTCTTCAAAATTAAGTAAATAATCCTAAGTTATTTTTTGAGCAGGCATTTACCAAGGTTTAATATTTAGTTAGGCTGACAAGCACATACTCACCAGTTTGACTGTTTACTCACAGATTTGCAGATGTGTGTGTAAGAGACACGAGATGCTCAGAATCCCTCTGATTAAAAACCAATATACAGTATTGAAACAGAAATAATAAAAAAAAACAAACAGCAAGGAGAAACTAAAAGAAATCTTTAGCCCCTTGCTGCTCCAAGTGAACAAAGCAAACCTTTGCACACACTTTTCAGTCATTTTTCCCTCGGATTTTTCTGTAGTCTAGGTTTTATATAGTTATCTACTGTTCCAAATTAAACCAAACCAACCAATCAAACTAAATACATCCAATTCATAGTCAAATTTCACAAATTTCCAGTTTAATCCCTTTTTTAGGATTCTTACATACATAATTGTATAGATGTCAGCTTCTGAATTCAATGAGCTTTCTTACAGAATATTGTTTATCTAAATGTATTTTGAGTCAAATTGTCATGATTCAAACAAGATTATTCCCAACAAATCACATTGCCATTGATCCTGAGAAAAATTCTATTTGAGTGAAAATAATTACAAGTATGTAAAAGACGGGTGAAAAAAAAAAAAAAGCACACATCATATGCACATTTTTATCTTTTGAAGGATTGGTGGGTTTCCAAACTCGATGTGGAACAGTTCTCTGGATTTATTTATTTATTTATTTTTATTTTTTAGAAAGGTACAATGTAGTGTTTAGGAATAAATATGGTGATAGCTGTAGATATAGAACACAAAAAGTAAAGTGATTTAAGGTCAGAATGCATTTAGATGGCTAGCCGAAAGAAGTTGTCTGCTTCCAACATCCTTACTGATATTTTTATATGTTTTTATATGTAAGTATTATTCTATGGAGAAAAAAGTCTATGCAGATTTTCAAGTTGATCATGGTAGACTGAAAACATCAATGTTTTAAAGGCCATTGTCAGCAGCTGTACACTTGTGCACCTATTATTTGTACTTTGGCCCCTTAAATTTCTCAATAAGAATGCCATTTTTGTGTGTTTTAGAAAACTCACCATTGTTAATCTTTTAATAAAATCTTTTGGCATTCATTTTTAATGTTTCATGTTAATCTTAAAGTTCACCCAAGGCTATGAAGAGGCTGTGTTGAACACACCATAAGACAAATATTTCCTCTGTTTAAAACTATTTTTTTGTGTGTCTTTCATTAACACTAAAGAAAAAGATAGTACTGGCCTTATTGCAGAGTACTTTTTGCAGATTCTTTAGCACTTATGTGACATAAAAAATATGTTTAGTGGCTGTTCCATCACCATTGCATATGGTTGAGGAAATTGTTCTGCTTTCGTGGATAGCATAGCTCAGTGTATTTGTCACCTCACTTGAAATCACTGCCTAAGGAAGCTGATGATCTCTTTGAAACCTCCATTTTCAAACAGTTAACTCTGGTAATGGAGTTCACTACTCAACTGAATTACTGCTGCTGTGTGTGGAAGTTCCCTTTGATTCACACCCCTGTTTCTTGCTGGGATTTTTGCTGGACAGAATTCCTGGCAGTGCTCTGTCACTGGTGGTGGCTGATGCATTAATTCTCCAAGGTACGTACTTGAGAGCAACTCTGGACAAAATTAGACATTTTGAGAAACAAAGAAAACAAAAAGTTATTTTCCAACTATTTTTATATTTAGAAACCAAATCAGTGCCAGTCAAAGAATATTCACAGCACCAGTTTATTTAAATAATGTTATTGGACAAATTTTGGAAGCCTGAAATCTGCAGGCACAATCAACAAAGCAGCAGCTGAAGCAAGTGAGAGGGTGAGGTATCATCTTGACATACTGAAAAAAACCACTGCAACAAGACATTCTTGAGCAAAGAAAGATATCACTCTTCCAGTACTCAAGAAAAGCTTCTGAAAAGCCATTTCTAGGGCCCCCAACATTAGAAGAATGTGGCCTTCTTCCAGAGGAGAGCCATGGTGATGATCAGAATGATGGAGCACTTGTTTATGATGCAAAGCTGAGAGTTGGAGTTGTTCAGGCTGGAGAGGAGAAGGCTCAGGGAAAACCTTATAGGAGCCTTGCAGTACCTAAATTAGGTTTATAAGAGAGATGAAGAGGGACTTCTTACAAGGACAAGTAGTGACAGAACAAGAGGTAATGGTTTTGGACTGAGTGTAAACTTAGATTACGTATCAGGAATAGACTGTGGTGAGGCACTGGAACACACTGTCCAGCCCAAACCATTCTAAAATTTTATGATTCTGCAGCCAACAGAACTGTAGATGTAAATGTATCTACTATTTTCTTCATGAAGATCAAGATAAACTACATTAAATGATATTGAAAAATCTTTTAGGTATTTGGTATATTTTTGCAGAAGTTTAGCATAGGATCAGCTAAGCCTATTTTCTTCACAAATTTAAAAGAAAATCAAGTTAAACCAAAATACAAAGCAAAATCAAGATATCTTTAATAATTAAAAAACGTCTGTTACAAGGATAAGTCAAAATTATAAAGTTAGGATGAACAGGGGGATATAGAATACTTCAAAAATCTTAAAAATATTAACTAATGTTAAAAATTAACCAAAAACCCAACTCATTTTTGTGAAAGTGTGTAAACCATAAATATCAGATTTTCATAACAAAAAAAAATAAAAAAATAAAAATAGCAAGACGTTCCAGCAAAAGGTGAAAAGGAAATAAATTTTGCTTCATTTTACAAAGTCACTTTGGACATGAGGAAGCTGTAGGGAGGACACCTACTCAAAATAGGAAACTGGCCAGGTGGGATTGGTCTCTAATCCCAGGTAACAAGTATGAAGATGTGAGAAAACAGCCAAAAGTTCTAGCACTGCCTTCTTTCTTTTCCAATTCAGCACTTTGATGAGGAACCAGACCTGATACAGAACCTGCCTTCTGCAGAGTATCAATAAACTCAGCCCTTGGAGCACTTTCACAGTCAAGTCTCCAGCCAAGGTGCTGGTGAGGGAGAAGGGACAGTGAGGGGTGATTCCAGCCTGCTTAGCAGCCCACCTATTCCAAATTAGCTATGGACACAGAAAGTACTACAAGGCTGCTCATCTGCTTTGTATTAGTCTTTCACAGGGGAAGAATTATTGCTGCTGCTACTGCAACTTTATAACCCTTGCAATTGCTATTATTATTTCTATGGAAGAAAATGACAAAACATTAGTTATTCCAGATAGAAAGGGAATGCATGCCTTGAAGGTCAAGGAAAGTCTAACTTTTATCACCATACAATAAAATTACTTTTCCTTTTACTTGTTCAACTACCATATTGAGAGAAGAAAAAATAATCAAAACATATCCAAATTGATTTACCTGTTCTAAACTTTTTTTTTTTAATTTTTTTTTTTTTACAAATAATAAATACATTGGGGGAATTTTTTTTTTTTTTAATTTTTATTTTAGAAATTTCAGTTTGAAGAAAATATTTCAAATGAAAAATAAGGTGGTATTTTAGCATCAGCTAGGGGGTAGACTATACTTGTTTTTATCCAGTAACTTGGGGCTTCTGGTGTTCATCTAGATTTAGAAGCTTAGATTAATTATCTCAAGTTTTGGACAAAATATGATCTCACATCTTTCTTGTTCTGGGGGTTCCCCAAACCATAAGACTACAGGGGATTTCAACATAAGTCTTGTGTAAATTATAGAATCATAGAATTTTCTGGATTGGAAGGAACTTTAAAGACCATCCTGTTCCAAACCCCTGCCTGGAACTTTCCACTAGACTAGGTTGCTCAGAAATCCATCCAAACTGGCCTTGAACACTTCCAGGAATGGGGCAGCCACAGCTTCCCTGGACAAGATCATCCATAAAAGAGCCACTCTTACCCTAAAGAATTTCTTCTTAGCATCTAACCTAAACCTGCTTTCTGTCAGTGTGAAGCCATTCCCCCCTGTCCTGTCACTCCAGACCCATGTAAATAGTCTCTCTCCATCTTTCCTGTGGGCTCTCTTCAGGTACTGGAAGGCCACAGTAAGGTCACCCTGGAGCTTCTCTGTTCCAGACTGAACAATCCCAATTCTCTCAGCCTTTCCTTACAGCAGAGGTGCTCCATCCCTCTAATCATTATTTAGTTCAAACAAAGTTTTCAACATAATAATAAATGCAGCAGAATCCTACCAGGGTAGAAACCTCCTGAGAACTTGTATAATGCTCGCCTTACCCAACAAAATTATTTTTTAGCACCACCATTGAGAAAAGAGAATAATACAAGTCCATTATTGCTGACTAAAGGCAACAGACACCAGAAATTCTCGATGTGTCACTTTAATCCATTTTGAAGTGTAGGCCAGTGGCCTTCCCTAAGTAACTTCCTAATCCAGGGCAAAATTTATTCATCACAGGTACATGTTGTAAATTCAGCTTTATGTTTTCATGTTCACATTTGGAACCAAATGTGGATCCTCCATGCCCAAGGGTAAGCAGTAACCACAGACAACTTGGGGAAATGCTCTGGTCAATGGTAAAAACACTTATGGCTTATTCAGAACAAAACCTTTAAATTCTCAGTCAGTTGAAACTTTTATTTTTCAGCAGAGAAATTATTTATCAGGATAAAACGTATTTGTTTTTATCCACTTTTTTAGTCTATCTTTGAACTGACAGAGTCCTCAGATATTTGAAGCTAGAGATTGAAAGGCAGTAAGTATTCCCATTGTACTTCTTTAAACAAGTAGATATTACGACGATTATTCATCAATATAAAACACATTTGGTACAATATCCAACAGTACAATATCATTTTAGGAAATGATCATTTCATGAGAAAAAAAATCTAAATTCCTCATCCTGAGAGATAGAACCTGAAAAAATTGAAGATACACTTAAAAATCCATGGTAATTTAAATTGAAAAACCCTCAATCGATATTTTGCTTAAGCTTTAGTTCTCAAAATGAACTTAATATGTGGGTCACTTGTTAACAGTAAACATTTGTCTGTGTCGACAACATTCATGTTCCTGGTGGAAGCATGGCAATACACCAAATCGCTTTCTTGCTGCTAGTGGAGTAACACACTTCATTTTTAAGAGACAAGTGGCAATATGTTTCTTGATATAAAATAGTAATTTAACAAAGTTGATAGTGAATGTGACAGTGGTTTAAGAAGATTCAAGGACAAGGTACACTCAATTATTTACTGCATAGAGCATCTCAACTTTGTGTATAATAGAGGGAAAAGGAAAAAAAACCAAATCAGTACTTACAAAGAATGCAAGTCTTCCTATCAAACACTCATGTTAAGTAGTTTATTTTCTGGTCCTACCTATCACACTGATGTGGTGAAAAAAAATACAGTCAAGGGCAAAACATGAATCAGCAATTATGAAAGCTTATCAGGAACATTGGATAGTTTGAGCTTCATAATCAGCTTCTCTTTATCACATCCCTTCTGCTCCAGCAATATTTTGTCTCCCAGTCTGACTTCTAAAGAAGGAGAGAATAAGAGATGTCTGCTGTGAGATTTCTCCTATTACACTTATAGGAAAACCTCCTTCTGGAATTCACAGGAAGTTGTAATGTGCACAGTAGGGAGCTCCTCCAGCATCCAGCAGTTTTCAGCAACAATCAAAATGTGTAAAGCAACACGCAGAAATGCTGAAGCAGCTTTCATTTCAGGTACTCCTAGAATGAAAAAGCAGGGTAGTGCCTTTGCTGCCCACCTCTGCTATGCTTCTCATCTCACAGAAAAGTCAGTCATGCACTTATGTGCTATACAACCCTACATGCTCATTAGACATTTTTGTGTATACACACATTTATTACCAAATAGGATTTTTGCTGGTGTTAGGAACTGGTTTAAACATAGAAGACCAAGAAAAAGTAAGCCTCTGAATAAAATGGACAGAATCCAAAAAAGTTCAAAATATACTGAAAAAACATGATTAAAGCCAGATAAGTTAGATGTTGGTGCTGAAACAACTTGATGTATTTTATTTAATAGTAAAAGAGATAGAGGGAGG
>JAOTQP010000001.1:101648356-101689927 GCA_026413545.1 Cichladusa arquata
AAGGAAGGAAGGAAGGAAGGAAGGAAGGAAGGAAGGAAGGAAGGAAGGAAGGAAGGAAGGAAGGAAGGAAGCCCTGGGGCTGCAGTCTCCACCCCAAAGCTGCTGAGCTTGATCCCTCTGTGAATGCATTCTCATCATCCTCGATGAGTAGTGGAGGACCCTATTCAGGGTTTTAGTGGTTTTCTCTGCAGCTTTTGTACAGTTTTGCTCTAATAGGCAAAGATTCTTCATGAAGATGTTTAAGCCATAAATTATATCACCCAGTCTCCAACAGCTGCGTTGAATGTCCTGCCAGTACATTTAGATATATGCTGCCTGTGGCTGATATGTAGAACTGGAGCATATTTCTAAAATTTAATCAGCATGGGAGGTGAGAGAGGTATTTATCTTAGTTTGCTTTCTTCATTCTTTTTTTTCCTGGTAATAATAATGTTGATAATCACAGAAAGCACTAGCAGTTTTAAGGTCATAGATACAATTCAAGGGTGAAATGTGCCAGTTTATTTGTGTGTGCTCAGAAAAAAAACAAACAAACAAAAGAAACAAAACAAAAAAAAAAAAAAAAGCCCAGTTAACAAAACACAGTGTTAACACCAGAAAAATATGTCACAGATTACCACACCCAGATTTATTCTGAAATTCCATAAAGGTTTCAGACTTGGTTGCTTGAGGGTTATTTGTTTTCTTTTACAACAACTTGTACAATTTTATCATTGCTATGATGAAAATCTTGTATTTGGATTTTACTGTCATTTACTCCTATCTCAATTTTCTGCTATTTACTTCTTGCACCCATAGAACAGAGTTTAGGCACTTCTCGAGTCACTATAAAAAATCTTGTTTTGCTGAAATCCTTGAAACAGGATTCTATTTATCATAAAAGAACTACTGGTTTGTATTGATATTAACCAAAAGTTACTTTACAAAATAAAAATTATATCCATCTGATGAGAATACTTTTTTTCCCCTGAAAATAAAGTTTTCAGTAAGAGGAAGAAAACCCCAAAATCCCATTGGTGATACTACAGAATCCTATGTACTTAGAAATTCTTTGTTCTTCCATTCTTGTTTACCCTGCCCCTCTCCCTACCAAATATGATCTTGCTTCTAAAACATATATTAAAAATTTTAATTTCAGGTTCGTTCTGAAATCTCTATATGAAATATGGTGGATATAGAGCTTTAGAATAAAATGAAAATATTTTTAAAATTCTTCTGAGTACTAATTTTTGATCAGTGTTCTGCATTCACATCCCATCTCCTAAAATTGAGATCAAGCATGATAATTCAGACACAGGAGAATTTCATTAAAGCCTTGTTGAAAGAAATCTCCCCACTAATCACAGGATCACAGGACCATCATTTGTCAGTCAGTGACTCAAATTCATCTTGGAACTTATTTTGAATCATTGTAAAAACAGAAGTTTACAGTGCACAAAAACCAGAAACTTTACAAAACAGGCATAAAAGGGTTGCTGCTCTCTGTCCAACTTCTAATGGGGAGGTGTCCAACTCATAGAATTTATCTTTTATAAGTGAAACTAGTTATTGATGTATTCAGAAGTGTTCATGTTCTTTAATGATGCACTATAGGAAGCATTCTCAAGTGATGTTTGTGCTGTACTCAGGTGATTATTTTAATAAGGGCTCCTCACAGGAACAGATGGAAAAAATGTAGAAAGAAAGAGAATGGGAAGATGACAATTTCAGGTTTGAGAGTCTATTGATTGGAGGAATTTTCATAAATACCTAAACTGGAAAAATAATCCCATTTTGACTACTGGACTATTTATTATATATTCTGATATCTTGAGGCTGTGGACAGGAACAGCACAGTAAAAGGACTTTGACCTTCATACTTCAGAATAGGAAATGCACTGAATTCTAAAAGAAGAAATAATGAGAAAAGGAAGGATAGGTGTAGGTTGGTGTTCCCATCCTTCATTCCACCCCAAATGCCATCTACTCTTCATCACTAAACTTGTGGTCAGTACCTGACAAAAGGCAAATGCAGACAGGTAGAGATCTGACAAACTCCAAATAAGTTTTAAAAAGAAAATAAAAAAATAAAATAATGTGATGATCAAGTCATGAGTGTATGCTGACCTTCATTCTGTTCTACAAAATGGTTATTACTGAACAGATGGAGGAAAAAAAAAATAAAAAAAAAAAAGAGGAGGTTACATATTCTCCAGAGAGCACATGCTTTGAAATAATAATTTAGAAAATTTTAGATGGGCTATTAGAGCAAAGACATGTGAATTGTATTGCAGATCATGCAAAGAATAATATTTTTTTTAAAAATCCAACATGCAAAAAAGACAAGCTAAAGATTTAATACAGAACTTGATTCGTCAGTTACAGAGAGCTTAGAATGAAATCCTGAATTTTACTTCTTTTTTCCCCCTTCAATCTAAATAATTACTTTGCAAAATTATGGGAAGACACAAAAAGACTGTATTATGGGCACGATAACTATTTAGTCCTGCAAATATACCTCATTCAGTTACCAGCTGGTTTTAAGCATCATCCTTATTATCAGCATAAAACCTTATCTTGGGGAAGATCTAGCCCTCTCTTTTTCAACCTTCAATAACATCAGACTATAAAACTCTGGGCTCCAGTAGCGTGTGTGTACATAATGGGAATTCTCTGATGGAAAAAAGAAAAAAAACTGGAACTTTTTCAGACTTCTCAGATGATTTTCTTCCAGAGGGGAACTGATCTGAAAACAAGACACTCCTGTGTCCATACTGAGGGATGCATCACAAAAACAGTAAGACTGTAAAGGTTAGGACATGTGGGCCAGAGGCCAAGGTCTGGAAGGAGAAGTAGCAAGGGTTTAAATCTGACAAATTCTTATAAATCTGACAAATTCTGATAGAGAATTCAAGACTGCATCTTGCTAAGGGCTTGACCCTCCAAGTCACAAACTACTGTGCCTGTTGTAAAATTTTAAATGTACACCATGCTTTACAGTAACAATATTGGAACTGGTACGGGTGGAAATGAGATAATGACTTCTATTTCTCACTGTGCCATTACAATTATTTTCTTCTTGCTTCTCTATCAATAATTTTTCCTTATTAATGTATTGACGTGTGTAAAAATTGCCTTTTTTTTTCTGATTGCTCCCTTCAGCTCTTCCACAGAGATACCAAGTAGAAAAAAGTCACTATTCTATGCATTGACTCCAATTTTCAATTTTTCATTGATCACAAGGGATACAGATTATGACTTTCTTTGATTGCTATTTCAGTCTCCAACAACAACAGAAAAATTCTAGTAAAATATAGATTTCACATTTTATACCAGAAAAATCTTTCTCATTTGTCAGTCTTAAATCACCCAGTTCACCTCCTCTTTCTTTTTTTTCCTTCCAAAGCAATTGCATTTTGCTTCATTAGTTATAGCTGTCCAGAATTCCTTGCTAGCTACATTCTTTATTCATCAGCTTTACACATTTAAGCATTGAATAACAAATAACTTTTTAGGTTCAGATAGAAGAATTTGTTTTGAATTTTAAAGAGCTATTAGTTTTCTACTTCTGAATGAAAGCACATTCATTTATTCCAAAAGGTTATTCTTCTTTCCCAATAAAGCTAAAGAGTGCTATTAACAAGACCACAAAACTTCACCTTGAATAGAAGTTTGATTTGTTTCATCACTCAGTCCCACTCTTCATTTTTGATGATGCATGCTTTTGACTTCTTGACTTTATTTAATTCCTTCTCATTAATGACACACACTTGTCTCTTATGCCTCTTTGCAAAGATCAGTTATTGATCCACATTAATGTAACTGATGTATCTCTCCCCCATCTATTAGCCATGTATTTTCAAGCATGTAATTTAACTGAATTATTTCCTTCTATTACAATTTCTCTGTCATCCATTTCTGACAAGCACTCCACTTTCTTTTATTCCTTTTCTTGTGCTTCATTTTTATCAAGAAAACACCCCTCAGCTCTGTGCTAATTTTATAATAGTCATTGTTTTTAACTGTAGTGAGAGGAACTTCATCACCGTAGGTGGTTCTTGTTTTGTTCTGTCTGAGAAAGTCGCTCAAGAAATATATTAAACATTTACAAAAGTAACAAACTCGTGTGCTGGCACAGAACAAATACAAAAATATTGTAAAAATTGTAATTATACATGAAGGTTCTACAGCTCTATACTTCACATGCAAGGTACTCATCATCACACCCTCCTGGAAAGTAAGCTGTACCACTTCTGGGAGAATTAACTGCTCTCCTCCAAGGGCTGGACTATTTAACACCAGCTGTGTACCCCTGAGCCACATGGGAACTGAACAAGCCTTTAACTTGGCCAAGGTGCACTAAAGACCAAGCCTCTGCTGTGAACACCAGCAGCTTTCACGATCTAGCCCATGACATGGAAGTCACTGCTCTGGCAGAACTGACAGTAATGATGGATAAGTATACCAGTCACATGCTTCTTCTAGTTGAATTCTGTGACCAGAGGTATGCCTCCTCACATGATATAGGCTATGAGAATTTAATTCAACCAATTGCAGTGGCATTGTAACCCACTAACCCACTGAGATTTTTAACCTGAATTTATTTTTCTTAGACATTTTAGGCAAAGGTAGATATCACTTACAGTTTCTTTTCCTGAACTAGCTCAATCTTAATCACTAAATAGATATAAACCATGTTTATATGATTTCAGTATCTGACAAATCTGGTGATATTCCTAAGAACAACAGAAACAAACATATGGAAGATTTACCATCTGAGTAATCTGTTTCAACAGTTGCTTGCCCTCACTGCCAGCAGTTTTCACATTGTTCCAGTTTGGTCTTTGGTGACTTAAACTTCCAGCTGTTGGATCTTGTTATATCTTTGCTTGGCAGACTAGAGAGACCACTGTAGTCAAGTAAAAGGACCATGACCTACACTGTTGACTCCTCATTTCCAAGAAGTAATTCAATATCATTTTTATATGAAGATTAACGACTCAGTAAGAAAGGTGGGCAGGAATACACTGAGAACATTCAAGTTGTGTCAATCTTTTTTCACAATAATACTGAATTAATAGCTATGTTATTATTTAGATTATTATTTCATAAGTTGCTATCTATTCATATCCCACAGCTAAGCAGCATGTAAAAACACCAGGTGGCAAAAATCTGTATTTTTTCCAATTAAAATACATAAATATGCACAAAAACCATAAGAATACTAAAGTGCAGAGCTCTACTTTCAATGGCCCACTGATTAGTCAAATTATTCTTATGTACTTTTTTATCTCTCTGGGAATCCTCTTTTTATACTTTCCAATGTGCAAATCTCAATTTTTACTGTACTGTTTTCATGCATTAAGTCTCTTTTGTTCAGAAATTCTCCTTTTAGCAATCAGGATAAGGAAGAAACTAGAAGCCATTTCCAAAGTAACATAAGCTAAAATCCATCAGTATTTTTTGCTCTGTACCAAACATTTTGGTCTGGCAAGATGAATGAGTAGTACCTGAACATATTGGCGTAGACATTTAAAATTAAAATGGAGTTACCAGTTGTAATGTTTTCAATATATTTACTCAGACATAATATTAGAAGTTGCCAAATCTGGTGGGTTTCACTCTTACCACAGCTTGGTGGACACCAGGCTGCAGTGTTTCCAGGTTTCCAGATGGATCCCAAGCTCAGCAGATGCTGGCATCTGGACATATATGAGGCCAGGTTGGATGGGGTTTGGAGCAACTTGGTCTAGTGAAAGGTGCCCCTGCCCATGACAAAGAGATGTTTTTTAAGGTCCCTTCCAACACAGGCCACTCTGTGATTCCATTCCATTTGTCCCTGAAACTGCAGCCCTGCACCCATCGCTGGCAGAGACTGTCACTCATCACACACAGAGCTGGGCCAGGACTTTCCAGGTCCCAACAGCTAATCCTCTCCATGCTTTTGCCCCTAGAGGCACCCAGAGGCTTTCACAGCCAGACTCAGACAGAGACCTGCTCAATATCTTGCTCCTGGGTAATTTCTGCTCACCAAGTCATTTGTCTTGATTGTTACTGCTGCTCATACATGCACCCACAGATTTACACTCATTCCAGTCCCTGCCACTGTGGACATTTGTGGAAACTCCATCCCATGCTCTGACTCTTGGTGCTGCACACAGATACCCCTGCACACAAAGAACAGGGACCTCCTACCTACGGAAGAGCTGGGAAAAAAATTTATAAGGGGGACAGACAGGTCATCAGTTGCAGGGCAAGGACAGACAAGAGCACAGACAAAACTATTTATATGAGATTATCTCATCTAATCCTTTAATTCCCTCTCTTGTTTTCTCTCTCCTGTTCCTCCCAAAATCACCTGAACACCTCCCTTTTCCTACCACTGATTCCTGCCCTAAATACCCTGCAAGATCTCAAACTGCTTTTCCCCTGCCTCCTATGTGTCCCACAGCAGGGTAGTAATTCCTCTTAGAATGAAAGATGTTTTCCAAAACTGCTCCCCATGACACCCTGTGATGGTTTTTATGCCTTAACACTGAGGTTGATGTCTCAGCTGAGACAGCACTCACAGGAGTATGGACAAGTTGATTGTTCTTAGGAGTTGTAGGCTTGTGTTCCCACCCATTCCTGTGAATTCCAGACAGGTCCTGATGGGCTGGTGATCCCTGGAAGTAGCCCAGAAGGGCATTACTTGGGCTTCAGGTCTTCCTACTGTCTTTCCAAGCTCCTTTAAGGGTGTGGAGATGCTCTTCAGTTCATAGCTGAAGAGTAGTGTGACACATAATGTATCAGCATGAAAGCTGTGGAGCAGCGCCAGACAAACAAGTAAAGAAAGAGGGGAGAAGAGAAAAGAGAGCATTGGGACAAGACCAGAAACGCATTTTTAAAAGGTAGAACTGCATATGAAAGTGTTGGAAATCAATTGGAAGAACAAAAAGCCCCAGCAGTTAAACCAGGCAGTTTCAAAACATACGCTTCCAATACTAACCCTGGGTACAGAAGATGAGCCCTCATTTCCAGGAGAAATCTCGAGGATGTCAGCAGGAATTATAAGCATCAGGGTTTTGTTTCCTCACTGCTCTGTGCCCCCTCCTGTGGTGTCTGCAGCAATCACCTCAGAGCCAGCAGAAAACAAACCACATACTTGGACTCAGCAACAAGCTGATTCCTCACAGCAGCATCACTGAATTGCAAGAGTGCTGTGCATGCCCATGACCAACAATTAACTGCCAAATTAATATTGTCCCAGTGCTTGGCAATTTCTGTGTGACAGCACTGTGGGCTTTTCCCTGCGTGCACGAGGAACTTACTTAGGTATGTAGAAAAAACCTTCCCCATAAACTTGCCACTTAAGCCTAAAAACCTTTGAATTTTGTCCAACGACATGTCACAAAATTCAACCCTTAACCAAGTACAATGACACTAACCCAGCCACTAAGCCAACAGTGCACAAGCAGAGGCTGAAAAGAACAAAAAAGTAATTTCTCCAACACCTGACTATGCTGAGACTGAGTTGAACATGATATTTACAGGAGAATGATACAAAAATAATTTTCAGAATGTTCACATCCCTGATCTTGTTTCACATGATAACTAGAGACATCAGACAGATTTTTTAAAAACCCCTCAGCATATATTCTAAAAGGAAGGATACTTTCTGATAGGTTAATTAATTAGTGGCAACAAAGGACATTTCATGTTATCACAGAAGCATTATTAACAGTAATAAATTGCACCTTCCCTGAAGCAACATAAAATCAATGACTTTACAAGAAATTGTTAAAACTATGGTGATGCTTTAAGAAAAATGCTCATTTGAAATATGTGAAGGTTGCGATGTTAAGGCTGTTGTATTTTCATATATTTTTTGATTTAGAGATGTTTGCTGTTACTGGGTTAGGTCTATCTTCTTGAAAACCAGTGCCTGCATTACTGGATAACAGTGATAAAAATACACTTTTTGTGGATAAGATTCTGGATTAAGAAACCTTGTCAAGTGGCTAGTAGAAATTCAAAGTGTGATGGAACGAGAATTACTCCTCAGGATAATTATAGGAAACAACATCCACAATGCTCGCTTTTTTCAAAAGTGATGGCAGCCTAGGTCCTCCTAGATCAAGATTTTCCTGTCATCAGCATGAGATTAAGCCAGAGTTTGGAGTATGGATTGCAGAAGGTTAGAGTCATCACGATTGTGCTTTACCTCCAAGACTATCTGTCCATAAAATGTGTATAGGTCCTCAAGATTTATTTTTTGCATTTTAATGTGAGCTATGCAAAATCAGGAAGCAGATTTTTGCTAAGAATGTTACTGAGAGGAGAAAGAATGAAGGACTTTTATAAAGATTGTAAAATTTCTTGAGGGAAAAAGTTCCCCATAAACCATAATCATAATTTTCTGGAAAAAAAAAAAAAAAAGTAGTCATACTGATCCTCCAGGAAGGTTTACATCAAATTTACCAAATTTTCATATGAATTTTATTGATATATGGAAGTATTCCAAGAGTAACCACTGTCATAACAAATTTTACTTTGCTTATTGATCGTTCTCTATAATTCTGAGAAGGTTTTTTTCTCTCATCTATATGAACCTACAGCAGTTTCCCATCTTCACCTAGAAAATATTTATCAAAACTGAGCCTTACTTCAATATAAATTACCACTGACCTATATGAGATAACAATTTTTGCTACTCAGTTCACTAAGGATTTCACTGATTGTTTTGAGAAGGGAGAAATTTTGACTTCAGTTTCTGGGTTGATTTTTTTCCCCACACTTTAAAAATTAAATTTCTTTGAAAATGCAGCCAGGTCACCACCTAATGTTAACCCTTATTCTATGTTCTTCCATCCACTGAAGAAGGGCAAATGTCATTAGCTCTGATTTCCTGCTATTATTTCTCCTCACTAGCTTATAATTTATTCTTGATGGTAATTACGGATAAATAAAATCTACTGCTGATAATTAAACATATGCATCTCTTTAAAGATTCAACCAGAGGTCACAACAATTGTCAATAGTTGCACAAACATTATTAGTTTTAATTTAGTCTTAAGTGCTAAAGCATCACTTAACATGTAAACTGAAGCAGTTTTTACACATAAATTAACCAGTAGGAGGTTTTCCCTTTGGTGTTGCATAACTAGAAGGAGGAAATTCCTGCTGTGGAATGCTCTAGAAAATTATCATTTTCATAGAGAATTATTGATAGAGCAGCCAAAAAACTTGTCTTTTATATTTAAGGATGATACAAATTGTAACAAATACACATGAACAACAAACACAAATGGAGACAGCATGCTATCTAAAAATAAAAGTAGATGCCTAGGAAAAAAACTGCCAAGTTTAAATTAATAATTAAAGAGCTTTAGATATTGTCCTGGAAAGGAAAACTATAATACAGGACACCATGATATATGGATACAATAATGTACCACCTTGCAGCAACCAGGTTAGATACATCAAAAGGCTACCCTCTGTCATTACTATGATCAATAAAAATACATTTCCCATGCTGACCATTAAGTTAAATAGGATGCAGAGAAAATTCAATTAATTACTGCTATGTTTTGAAATCTTGCACGGCCAGGCATGTTTTAATCTATCCTAGAAAAATCAAATTTGCTTAAGAAGAAATTAATACACAAATGTAATCCTTTACTAGAGGCAAAAAAAAAATTTCATAAAGCCAAAATTCATGATTTTTTTTTTTTTTTTAGAATATCTTTGGTTTGGTAAAACAAAGTGACTAGCAAAGAGTGTAGCATATCTTGGGTAATGTTTTTCCAGAGTTTACTCCAAACATATCTTTTTTCTCATTTACATAATTTATGTAGTTACACTGAGAAACACTTTATTAAAGCAAGCAGTAATCTACCTCATTTCCACATCAAGCCACCTAAAAACTACCTTATCAAAATTCCTCTCATGTAAAAAGCTCAACCAATATCTGATTGAATAGAACCAATATATCTGATCACACAGTCCATTCACAGTCCAACTCACCACTGCAACATATTGCACAACTTTGTTATCATGTACCCAATTAGCAAATACTTTGTTTTCTGAAGTATATCATACTACTCCCACAACTGTACCACTACCATTTTTTATTTCATCAGCAAATAATTATTGTAATATGCCTCTAAAATATTTCTCTTCTCAGAGATTACATTCCTTTGTACTTGCTTAACTCCAAATGCTTAACACGGATTGTTAATCTTGAAAATTCTCATCTTGTCATACTAACTCAAGGCATAATGCCTGCCAGTTTTAGTTTGGGGGTTTGGTTAGGGTTTGTTTTTTTTTTTGGTACTGTTTGAGCTGTACCTTGTTTGAATTGTATACTTGTCCTAATTGGAGGATTTGTCCAAAAGTGCAAGACAAAATCTCTCTAACATCTTGAATTCTCTACGTGTGCCAGCACAAAACAGTTACCTGGTCAAGGTGAATTATGAAAGCTCTAACACAAACAGAACAGTAAAAAGCAGTGGGACTGAGTGTGCCCTCAGCATGTTTGTAGATGACTGATGATGATGATGATGATGATGATGATGATGATGATGATGATGATGATGATGATGATGTGAGCTCTGTGATGCAGCCACATGCTGGAGGGGAGGGATGGATCCAAAGGGACCTGGAGAGGCTGGAGACATGGGCTTGTTCAAAACTCATGAGGTCCAACAAGGCAAAGTGCAAGGTGCTGCATCCTAGTCAGGGCACAAAAACAGGCTGGATGGAGAAAGGATTGAGAGCAGCCCTGAGGAGAAGGACTTGGCAAGGGTGGTGGCTTGGAAGATCAACATTGCTGCTATATCTGCTGACAGCCCTAGAAAGTCAAACTTACCCTGGGCTGCATCCAAAGCCTTGCAGGCAGAAGCGTAGGAAAGGGATTTTTCCTCTCCCCTCTGCTCTGGTGAGACCCATCTGGAGTACTTGTGTCCAGCTCTGGGGTCCTCAACATAAAAAGGACGTGAACCTGCTGGAGTAAGTCCAAAAGAGGGCATAGAAATAATCAGAGGACTGGAGCATGTCTCCTGTGAGAACATGTTGAGAGAGTTGGGACTGATCAGCCTGGAGAAGGGAAGGCTCCATGGAGAAGCATGGAATCACAGAATAATCCTGAGCTGGAAGAGACCCAAAGGAATAATTGAAATCCAACTCCTGGCCCGTCACAGAACACCCCCAAAATTACGCCATGTTCCCAAGAGAGTTGTCCAAAAGCTTTGTGATCTCTGGAAGATTCGAGGCCAGGACCATTTCCCTGGGGACTCTGTTCCAAACCACCCTCTAAGTGAAGAAACTTTTCCCGATATCCAATCTAAACTTCCACTGACACAGCTTTAGGCCATTCCCCTTAGTCCTGTCGCTGGCCACCACAGAGCAGAGATCAGTGTCTGCTTCTCCTCTTTCCCTCAAGAGGAAGCTGTAAGTGCAGTGAGGTCTCCCCTCAAGATCCTCTGCTCCAGGCTGAACAGAGCTGAATTCAACTAAATCCACTTTATAGTATTCAGATTATAGCCTAGAGGCTTACATACGAGTATAATCAACGTATCATCATCCTGATCAAAGTTTTCACTCACAGGAGCTGGAAATTACGTCAGTCATAGCCATAATTTGGGGGTGAGGGACAGGAGGTGCAGGAGCAAAGTGAATTTTGCCAGAATAGTGAAGTGTTTCCACTAGAGCACTGTAACACACTAATACCAGAGGTCACTGTCAGTGTGCTGCCTCCTCTACATCGACATCTGTGTGTTATCTCTTTCCAACCCCTGGCTTGCCATCAAGAACAGATCTCCAAATTACCTTCCAATTATGCACACCAGTGGTTTTGCTATTGCTGGTCCATCTGCACGAACCATGTTAGCCAAATGCAGCTGATTTTAAAATACTTTGAAAGATGCTAAATTCGAGTATGCTATAGAACAAGATCATGTCCTTGCTAGTATCACTTTTATCACATCCGAGTTCTTTCTTATTATTTACTAAATTGTATATTTCCAGAATTCATTTCATACATGCAGAAAATATGAGTCTTTGAAGCAGAAATTCATGAATTCTTTGAAGTTGAAATTCATGACCTTTTCCTGGTGTCCCGCACCACAGACCTATATCCTCTCAAATGCTTCTTGTGGTTCTATAAGAAATTAATAAACAACAAAATATTTCCAATAAACAGCTTATTTTAAATACTCAGTCCCATTTTGACAAAGTGTATTTTGTAACAGGTTTGGCTTTCCTGAAACTCTCTGCACAGACTCTGGTGGTTTTCAGTCAAATTAACATGGGATATAAAAACTCTTTTAAGACATTTATAAACTCATCAGTATGCAATTACTAAAACCATATCCATTTATTTTAAAACAAAACCTGTGTGTGAGCTTACATCTAACACCACAGCGCAACAGCAAAGGAGAGGAGTGGAGGAATCTTCTCAGCCACATAAATACAAAAGTAAAATTCAATAAAATAATCAGCTTTTCCTCCTTTTCCTAACTGGTTGCCAAAAAACTCATCCCATCTCAGCAGAGACCTTGGCATGGATCCTGTATAAAATCATAGTGTTCAGTTTTCAGTGCCTAGCTCAAAAAGCTTTTCCTTCTGTTGTATTATTCAGCAGGTAATTGATTTGAGCTTATTTACATTTTTTGCTCTAGAGTGCAACTGGTGAACTCTCTGTGTTAGTGTTCTTGCAGATGAAAATTAAGACAAATCTTCATCGATTTCTGAATTATCCATGAACCCATTTGAGCTTTAAATTTTGGTCTGATGTTCAAATCTATATAATGAAAGAACCAAGTAGCTAGATCCCTTGAAACAGAAAATGATACAGAAGAAATTGTGTGTAACAAGACATGCATCACACCACACAAAGCAAAGGATGTTGAGGGGAGCCATTTAATTTCATTGGTACAGAAAATGAGAATTGTTCCTGCATGTGACTTTCTAAGGTGGATGGCAGACAGAATTGGTGCCAAGCAGGGGAGGGCTTTATTGAGTTTGAGCAAGCCAAAAAAACTGCTCATGGTAAAGGTTCACCACATCCCGAACCTGTAAATCTCTCCTAAAGCATGAGAGTTTGTGCAGCTAGTTTTTGACTATTCTGTACTCAATGTTTTAAAAATAAATTAAAGATATGCTAATGGTCTCATCACAGAATACCCTGGTAACTGGGAGATATTCTAATTATTAAGGGCCAGAGTAGTCTGCATCTATACTCACCCCACAAGGAGCGAAGTCCTTGAGCACCACATGGGCATGAGTACCTGTACATGGAGCAAAGAGTCTGTGCATGACACACTGCCACATTTTAAGATAATATCACAAGATAATCACAATCTCCTGCTTGATAATACTTGTAAGAACAAAGACCAGTGATGGTGTCTTCACATGGTACTTCACTGAGTCCCTACATCCATTTCTTACTGCATCACTGGATTATTCTTGTCTTTTCCTTTGTCATACTACTAACTAAACAACTTCTCCATTCAGTAACACAGCTTAACATAAGCATGCCTTCAAAATAGTCTTGAAAACACCATGATTGACCCAATATTCCTAAAGAAAATTGTCTAGCAGTTGGTTGAAAAAATGTGCAAATATATGCATATATATGTATACATAAAGATATGTATATAGAAGCAACATGTTTAGAGCAAGTATTTTTTGCGTGCTTAAACACAAAATACCAGACCTATAAAAGAGCACATCAATTCAAATTCCCTGTTGTGTTGCTGGAGCTCCAACAAAGCAGTGTGATTGTACTGCAAGAAATTGACACATCCTACTATCAGATCTGAGCACTGGAGCATGCTTTCTTTCATCATTCAAAAAACTTAATGTTGAAAATCTTACTTTAGCGAGTTGGAGCACTAGACCCAGATATGGACAAAGTTTGCTTTTGTGTGTATTCACAAGGCTGACCAGTAATATCCTTCTGCTTCCTCTCTTCTCCTTTTTCTGCCCAGCCCACAGCCCCTGCCCAGCTAATAGGGAGTTCATATTAATTTTATGCTGAAAACAAATGCTCTGTACTCAGCCTTTCAATAAAATATAAATGCACCCCCCAGATCGTATTTTTGGGGAAAAACCTCTTTCCCTGGGAAGGGGAAAACACCCACCTGTCTTCCTAGGACATTTAAAAAAGGAGAGACAACAGGCAGAGGGTGGGGTGGAACGAGCATGGAACATAGCTCCTAATGAATTTAATGGCAGATGATAGTATCCCACACTGACATATGGAGTAATAGTCATCTCTGTAGTACAGAAATTCACTAAGAAAAACATCTGGAAAGTGGGAAACAGTGAGAAATCAGGATGAAACAATGAGGATGCCAGTCTAGCACACCAAGTTTGATATTACATTACTCACATGAATAACCTTTATTAAAGATGCAGCTCATTCTGTTCACAATCTGTTCATGTAGACTGACAGATAAATAGGCCTAGGTGAGTTTAATACTGTAATTACATATTTGTCAATCAAAGAGTAAACAAACACAGACTGAATAGTATTTGCCTATCATTCTTTTCTGTTTTCTATTTTTTCTAAACATACTATTTTCATTACAAAGCAAGATTAAAAGGGATTTCTTGCACAAGACACTCAAAGAAGATGGTAGAAATTGGACTTTGACTCCATTTCAAATACCTATTGGTACTGAAGAGAAGACCTATTAGAAGTTTAGGAGTTTATTAGAAGAGAGAACCTATCAGAAGTTTATTTCTATCAGAAATTTCTGACTTTGCCTAACTGTGTTTAACAACTACCTAGCAAGATACACACATTATTTTATGTGACATAATTGCAATAATTAATCTGTAAGAGTTTATCTGTCCTTCTAGTGGGATGGGATTCATAAATTCTATTGAGATTGCTAGAGGACCAGCATCAACCCAACAAATATGCCTCTCAGGAAGATAACTATCTTATTATTGAACTAGTAGTTTGATTTTTCCTGGAACTGAAACCTTTTTTGAGGCAAAACACAGCTCTAGTAGGAGGCACCAATCTGTAAAATCTTTATAAGGATGATCCAGGTACATTAAACCTTGACAGGATATTACTGCAATGGCCAAAAACTAACATGGAAGACCTGTATATTACTTTCCAACATGGATATATGACTTATGTTTGCCCACTTCCTCAATCCCTCAATCCCTTTGCCTTGGAAGGCAGAGGGATATCCTTGCTGCATTGCACTAGTTTTTACACTGCTGAATAAATGTCTTATACAGAGACTAAACCAGTTTGTTCATCTCCTGTTCCAAATTTTCCTCACAGTGGACTGTACATAGGTTTAATCTTATGTTCCCACTCTAAGCCACTCCACCACCTGAATGCCACAATAATGGCACAACTTTTTGGTCATGATCGTGACACAAAGACAGAGTCAAAGTTCATGTATTCAGCCTTTGCAGATTTGTCATAAAACAACTTCATATTGCTTAAGTTCATCTCTGTACTGTCCAAATAATATTTTACAAAAAAAAAAGGCAAAATCCAAAATAATGAATAATGTTGATCCTTAAAAAATGGTACAGAAATGCAATCCTACAACGTACAGCAATACATTTTGATGTGTTTACAATCCAATCTCTAGTATTTAGTGCTTTTTCCTTTTAAGTGCATCTGAAATAAAAAAAAAAAAGATTGTGTAATAGACTATATTGCATAGTTTCATTTTATTCTCTTACTTGTAAGAGCAAATTATAATAGCTTAGCTACAGTAAAAGACATAGTAGTTAGGGGATTTTTAAATTAATTTCTTGTACTTGCATAGTTATAGCTTCTCTGTTTAGTTTAAATAATTTTAATGCTGAACTCAGCACACACACAACAGGCAATTAAGCATAGGAATAAATATTTGGAAGATGAGCTTTTAAAAATTGTATCAACGTTATTATTCTACTTAATAATAGCTTTTTCATTGTAATTTAAAAGTCAGTTTATCTTGCAGTTAAAGTGATAAAATCTAACTATAAAATAAATAGCCTTTTCACAAACCACTGATTTAATTAGAGATCATTGTGAACTAGCTTTATGATTCAATTTTTGCATTATATTTTTATTTTTTTAATCAGAATGCCTATGTATATATAGGCATGCAGATTATAAATATAGATGCAGAGATATGTGTATTTTGATAATTTCTTTGGGTTGCATTGCCATGCTGTATAGGTTGGTGTTTTCAGCATGTTGTATTTAACTGTTAGAAATAGATTGATAGAGTTACAAATTCTCAGATCTCTACAAATTAGGCAAAGTAGTGCAGTTCTAGTGAAAGAGGGAACGTAAGATTAAGAAAATTCACTTATAAAGTGAACAGATTTGCCAAAAGATTTTCCAGACTTTCTTTCTTAAGCCAAAACTTTACTTGAGTTTGCAAGATGAGGCATCTGGATACTCACAAGCTTTCTACCACTCTACTTCCAGCACAGGGTCAAACACAGTGGGAGCCTCACGACAGACACCAAAGTGGGAGATTTGCATATACATATATACATATCTATATATAATTTATGCACATCTTTCACAGAGCTGGCTCTTCAGCTGTAAGGGCTGCAGAAAGAAAGGTGAGGAAAAGAAGATCTCTTACCTTCCCAATCACACATTTGAAAATACAACAGATGAAAAGTGATTTCCACACTAGGGTAGACATTAATGGGCTGGTGTAGTCCAAGGGCAAAGTTTGCCTTGTTTGCTCTCTCTGCTGTTCACTGTTTTTTCTATTCACCAAGACTCCTTTAGCAGCCTTTGTTCCAACACACTATTTTAAATCACTGTAACTACCTTGCTCGGTTTCAACAGATCATATCTTAACATGAGCTATCTTTATAAATTCATCTATACTGGCAGTAATAAGATTAATTTTATAGAGAATTTTCAAAAATTTCAGAACTGAAGTGTGGGAAGAGACGGGATGGAGTTGAGCTGTGGGCTGTGGGACATACCTGCAGAAGCAAATGGCAGCACAGAGAGGCTTGTGTTCACCTGACCTTGAGGGGAGGAGGGTCACACAGCAGACCCCTATAGGAGAGGAGCCTGCTGGAAGCTGACAGGTGGGTGAACAGTGTGTGATCACCCCATAGAAGGACATTTAGGAAGTGTGTTGCTGGTGTGGCAGCATGGGATGGGTCACATAGTGAGAATTGCCATGTAAGGAAATACTGTGCCTTGAAAAGTGTATAAAACCAGCTCATTTCTTTGAATATATGATTCATGTCCCCTGTTGGTCTGAGTTCATGATCACTTAAGTGATCACATGTATGAGCTAATTCCTCTGGGTTTTTTGGGACTGATTCTCTCTTGTGAGGTTCAAAACATTCAAATCTTGCTTTCTTTTTGGTGGCAATAAAATTTTGCATCCCACGCTGTTTTATGAGATTTCATATCATAAAAGTAACATCTCTCAGGATGAGATAAATCAACTGCTGAGATCCACCATTGGCTCAGTTGGTCAGAACACCAACACCTGCTAATAACACCAAAATTGAGGGTTCAATCCCTGTATAGGCCATTCACTTACGATTTGGACTTAATGATCCCTGTGGATCCCTTTCAACTCAGGATAGTCTGTGAAATCTAGGAAATCAAGTACTGTCCCCATCGACACCATGACAAAGTGAATTCAAGGCCAGCGTGGATGGAGCTCTGAGTTACCTGGTCAAGTGGGAAGGGTGTCCCTAGATAATCTTTAAGGTCCCTTCCAGCCCAGATCACTCTATAGTTCTATGATTCTATGTTGAACTCTTGAGCCTGAAGCAGTGGTGTCCTACAAACCACCATATTTTTCTTTAGCTGCAGAAGCAGCCTGACACTCCACATCCACCACTTGTCCTTGTTCCTGCTACAAGTGTCCTGGCTTCCAGCTCAATTTAAAACAAAAATCTAAAAAATGCATTTCACTGCTTCAGGTTATCCTGCAGCCTTAGAGATGCGTGTTTACAGGTGTATGTCAGCAACACGTCAGTAAAATGTTTCAAGGAAAACACTGCAAAGTTGAACTGCAAGTCAAAGAATGTGTGTCATCTTAGAGTTGATTTCAGCAACGTCAAACCTCAAACTTCTGCTGAACATCACACTGACTCCATTTATCCAGCAAAATTTGATTTCAGTATCTTCCTTATGTCACTTGGATGTCAAGAGTATATTTAATAATTTTTAAAATTATTTTAAATAATTTTAAATCAAATTAAAACTTGCATTTGGCAAATTTAAGAAATATCAATCAGTGTTGAAACGACAAAGCATTGGATCTTGCTGGCAAAAATAATAAAAAAAAAATCAATAAATTAAATTTTAGTTGAAAGATTGTGGTCATACATCCATACAATGTATTCACCTTTGAGAAAATGCAAACTGACACTAATTAACCAAAGGTTTACAAAAAGGTTTACAGAACACCATTGTAAGGTGTTCACAAATTTAACAAACAAGAGTCTGTATGAAATCCAATGTAAAATAAGTTAGATAACACTGTTTGAATAACTGGCATTGACTCTGCACTACCTTTACCTCACATTTTATTGTCAGTACAGTAGTTTATCCTGCAGGGATAAAAGAATACTGAAATATCCAAAATTTGACAGCAAGTACTAAGGTACAAAATTTGACTTCTTTGTACTGAGCAAAATGAGTACTAATATTTCTGAGATGGATAAGAGTACTTTCCAACAGACAGCCAAAAGTACAGTAAATCATTTTCCAGTCCTATATTTCTACTCCAGAAACATGTAAAATCCTTTCACATCTAACTAACTGATACCCAGCACTCTTTCCTGCTATATTGAATGAATACACATCTTTTTATACAGATGGTCACCATGAATTGTTGGGCAGGCTTAATCATTTTTGGAAGTTGAACTACACAGTTTAATGCTGCTATCCCCACTAATATTCCCACGTCTGGGTCTATGTTTTGGAGCCTTTTTTTACAAAGGGAAAAGTTGCAATTTCTTCTTTGACCTGAACCTAGGGTACAAAAGCCGTGGCTGCAAATAGAGAGGGATTATCATTTGGCTAATACTTTCATCTGGCAAAATGGTGTATGAGCCCTTTTGTTTGGCTGATATCAAATCCCCAGAATTTCAGACCTGTAAAACCAGACAGTGATGACCACTGGATTAGAATCTTAGGATTGAATCACACTGATCTTAACAAGACTTGCATAGTTTTGATAATTCAATTGATAATACTTTTACATTGCTAGGGAAGAAATCAGTTCATAAAAATATTTTGTTACCTGCTAAACCAGTAAAAGGTATAGTAAGCATGGCATAATAACAGGATCTGGTGTCCTTGAAAATATTTTGTGAGCTTCTGGAATCTGAATGGACTACTCCTTAAAAAAGGACTTAAATATGGACATTTTACACCATGCTTGACCCAAACCATAGCCATTTATGTAAAACCCATTTGTTTTTCTAGTTATTAATGCTCTTTATGGATGAAATGCAGACCACACAAAGGTTTTAATTTCCTAATCTGACTGTGTCTTAAAAAGAAAGCAATTAGGTCTGCAGCACAGACTCTGATGTACTTCCTTGCAAAAAAACCACAAAAACCACAAAAAATCTCCAACACTAACAAGCAAGAATAAAAAAAACAGCACAAAGAATTCTGGGGAAAAAAAAAAAAAAAAAAAAAGAAAAGCTTCTAAAACAGAGAAAAGTCAAGACTTACACACTGAGATGCACTGAATTTCCAAATCCAGCTTCTGGGTTCTCAATATTTATTGTCCTCGTTCAGTCCTAGTTTTGATACTCGTTTCCAGAAATAAATTATATGGGAATTTAAAGTATATAGAAAAAACCCTGTGCTGCAAATAAAAGCTTTGATATTCTCCAATGCCCATTCTAGCATCTGTGGTTTACTTCATTTTGATATGTATGCTTAGGCAGCAAACAACCCATCATGCAGCTTCACCCCCTTTTGTTTACACATAGAGTATTTACTGTGCTAAGGCTTGCATGGAGGAATTGGGTATGTAGTTTAAGAGAAGGAAAAAAAAAAACGGAGGACGGATTTTTTTTCTGAGTCTGTCCTTGAAGATGACTTCCTCCAGTTACACCCTAGACAAGAAAATTTATTAAAACTGTATTTTATTTTAAAAACGTTGCTTTATTACAAACAGGAAACCATTTTAACTGTATACACCTGCCATCCTGCATTTATATTTCAATATGTTGAGTTAGTACTCAAAATTTTATGGAACCCTCTGGAAGCACTATTACTGCTAATCACTCCTTTTTTTCCCCTGCAATTTTTTAGGAGTTAAAGAATATGCTGATGTTAGGGGATTAAGAGTAATTGCCCAGCTTCTCCAATGTTGCACAGCATTCTTAAAGTGATTCAGGTGCAATATTGGTGGAAGTTAATTTAAGACCATAATGTGCTGTATTGTATTGAAATGAGACAGTATATTTGGATTTTTTTTTAGTAATTTTGCATTATCTCAACAGACTAGAAATTAATTAATAGCAACTATGTTAGCTTTTTTTTTTTAATGCATTGTTGCCAATCTCTGTATTCAAGTTGTCACAAATACTTTTAAAAGCATAACCCTACCTCATCATTGTAAAATGTGAAGAGTACAGAAACACTTTTTGGAATATTTTAAGAGACTTCTTGCTTACTAGCAAGGAGCATACAGGGAAAACCATTATTCATTTTTTAGACGTATTGAGTTGGAGAGGCTCTCAGATAAAATATGCAAAACAATTGATGCAAAACTAATACTCATTCCAAATAAATAAAATCATTCTCAAGAGCCAGTAGCACACTGTGAAGTATGTAAAACATTTTCTTCTTACAAAGTAAGATAAAGATTTAAATAAAAAAAGAAGGTGCATTTGCTTAATCGCGTCTTGCTTACATATGATAACCATCAACCTTCTGTAAGACTTGGTAAAAATGTCTCAGAAACCCTTTCAGAAAAATACTCCTAAAAGCAAGTTCTGGAAAGTAATTAACTGGAATCACTCTAGTGCCTGATTCAATAGAGAATTAAATCTGTCACAATCCTCTGCAGTAACACGTGCATCAAGAAAACTATACTTAGACTCTGTCCCTCCTGCAAAATCTCAACAATGATGTTCAAAAAAATGTTCAAATAATCATTCATAAGACTGCACGTCAGATGGGGTAACAAGAAAGGTACCACTCAGAACTTTAACATTCAATGAGATGCAGTGTGTATCAGCACAAGAAAATCTACCCAGAAGTCATGCAAATCCTATGCTACACACAGAGCAAACTTAAAAGTGTTAGGGTTTGAAAATAAGCTTTCTCGCTATAAAGCAATCTGTCTCCAAGATCCTCTCACCACTGTTAGACTTTAATTCAGAGCCATTGTCTTTCTTTATGCTTTGGTGGATGTATTGTTCCCTCTGATCCAATCCACGAATTCTGATACAGCAGAAATGAAAGACATTTTAGTTAAATAATTTCCTATGTTTTTGATTAAAAATGCAAAGTGTTTTGACAATGAAAAGGCAGCATATGGCATTTAGTGAGGAGGAAATTCTTTGTTCATGCTGATTTTAATACTGCCTGTTTAGACTAATGAATATCCCCCCTTTCAAGCTCTCGCAGGAGAAATGTTCTCTACACAAAAAAGATAAAACTTCTTCTTCACACTGACTTCTGTTGTCCACAGCCACTTTGCCACAAGAGACCAGGGACTGCCATTTCCGTAGGAAAGAGACAGATCCTCAACTTTATACTGCTTCTGATGTCAAAAATGAGCGAAATCTCAGTTCCTTTCTGTATTGGATCAATTTTCGTTCCAGCTCTTCCAGAACTGAAGATCACTTCTATCCTTTGCAGAGATTTCACAAAAAATCTCCAACACTGACTTAAATATCACATATTGCTCTGTTCTCTCTGCTCACTCGGGCTTAAAATACCGATTCTGCTGAAGTAGAATTTAAAAAAGAAAGTAGAGTTAAGTAAAGAAAAAAAAAAAAAAAAAAAAGGAACACCTCACCTCATCCATTTTCTCCCTCAGAAAGAGTCGCTCACTCCAGGGCACTGAAGACTTCATTTTCTAACACTCCTCCCATTATCATCCCATAAAATAAAGTGACACTTGGAGTAACATCTAACAGCATTTACATGGCAACAGTAAAGAAAAATGGAACACTTTTTTCCTTAGAAATGTTCCAAGACCCCCATTATAGGTGCAGCCTTTCCTCATAGGATCCACTTCAGCTGAGGATTCCCACACCCGGATTAACTAGAGCTGTTAAACTCTCTTAACACAAGATCTAACACTTAGACAAGTGCAGCACATCCCTTTCCCAGGCATTTTAGAACATGAAAAAGACTGATTTTTCACCAAGTTGACCACACCAAGAGCAAACCTTTCATGTTTGAACGAAAAACTGGAAGAGTAGCTAGAGGAGGTGGAGCTGTGCAGGGGGGTGGCAGCGGTTGCTGTTGGCTCCTCTGTCATTGAAGATTGCTGTGGTGATGGGCTGCTCGGTGAAATGGGGCAGACAGACAGAGATGGTGGGGAAGCAGGCAGGGAAGGGGTAGCCCTGTAGGGACATGAGCCCTTTAGGCACTCCCTGCTCACCAAGAAACCAGAAATGTCAGGGAAAAATTGTAGTGCTGTTGTCCGCGTTTATGTGCTAAGACTCTTCTTGTAACTCAGCTCTTTTAGGAAGACCATTGGTCAAACAAGCAAAACTTTTCCAGGCTTTGGGGCCTGCCTGCATCCAAGAGGGGTCACTAGCTATAAAAATGTAAAAAATAATCTAATTTAAAATATTAAATAATATTTTGGCAAAGCGTTTAACGCAAATTAAATTGTTCCATATCCGTTATGGTTTGAATGCAATGTAAATAATTTATGTTTTTGTGGAGTTCAAAAAAATTCAAGGATAAAAATCATATCCTCTCATTTCCAGAGGATTTCCTTTAATGAGTGGTGTATTTCCAGCTAATTTCTATTTCCCAACAACCTGTAATGAAAACTTTTTTTTTTTTTTTTTTTTTTTTTTATTTCCCTGTGACACTTCTATAAGTTAATTCCTGAAATGGGATGAGAGGAGAAAGAAAAATGCACTAAAGTCAAAAAACCTCAGCCTGTCTACTGGCTGCTTTACTGCATATATCATGTCAATAGCATTATATTTAACTGTCTCTATCAGTAAAAAAATTAAATAAACTTGGGAAATTAAAATATAATGAACTCTGAAGTAATCCACTTGATGTTTTTGAATTGTAAATTTTGCATGCCAAAATGTGGCCTTTCGAAAATAACTTTTAAATACATTAAAATTAAAACATTTTAATATTCTCATATATTAGACTAGGCTCAAAGATATTACAAAGGATCATCTTAATATAGCTGACAATTTTACTTTTTAAAGATTTCTCAGTTACCTTAAATACACTCCTTTAAAAGTGACATTTACTAAAGTTATATTTTATGATTAGTTATATTTTATGAGACTCTTTATTTATAAGGGAAAATTGATGTGCAAGAAGAAGATATAAAATTTTTCAAAGGCATGCTTTAAGGGAAAAGCACTCAACAGCTGGGACTGTGCCTGCCACAATGTCATCACTGCTTTAGCTCTAATGAAAACATCTAGGTGGAAATGCAAGACTTGATTTTTTTAAATTTCATATATCCAACCCAGAAGATGGGATATTCCTTGGTGCTGTTTGCTTGGCCAGGGCTGGCAGGGTCTCTCAGGCCCTTCCCCAGTGGTATTCCCAGGACTGGAGCTCAGACATTCCAGGCAGTGGACCATGGGCTACCTGGAGAACCTGGCTCAGCCCATTTGGGGCCAGAGCAGCCACACACCCCCTTGTTGCCAGCAGTGGCAGAAGTTTAGGCCAGGACATAAAAGAGACAAATGAGTAATGTAAGAATCATCAGCCAACTGAGAACATTTCCTGCTAACAGGACAATTATGAAGAAATTTCTGGAAGAATGAGATAAATATCTTTAAAGTGTATCGGCACCAATCCCAACTTGCACTATCATCTCCCCCCATTCTTACAGCTGTGCTACATATTTGTCTGAAAACCACCAGTGCTATTCATGCTTGGCATTTATTTTACACCATTCTTTTATATATATATTTATATATGTACACACTTTTTTTCCCCTTTTTTTCATATAAAGTCCCTAAAGCTCATAGTTCATAAAGAGGACATATAACCATTCCTCTCCCAGATGGATCTGATTTGTTATTGAAACATTTGGATAGCCAGTCTCACATATCTGTGTGTGTACCTATATACTGGCCTATCATCATATACATATTATTATACAAATGCATACTTTATTCAGCTACATCTATATGTGTAATTAGCCATGGTTTAGGCACACATACACACATTTCTGTATAGAAACACAAAAACATTTACATTTTCTTACCTTATGAAGAAACATTGGTAAAGGCAAATACACTGCTCTGGGTGTTTTCTACAAAAACTCCCTGTTTTGGGAAGTGTTGAGGCAACAGGCTAGAGGTGCCTTCTCCCTGAGAAAACTGTCTCAAGGAAGTGCAATAGCAATGCAAACCAAGAGTCAGCCCAAAACATCTTCTGCCCCAAGAAATCACTTGTAAAGAAACAAAGGTAAAATTCCCTTCTCAAAATGAGATTCTTCAATTTTGAGGAATAAATATACTGTTCTACATTTTCTCTCAGAAAATCAAGGAATGGCTTAATTAAGCTATGACACCAAACACTGAAAAAAAGTTTCAGCTCAATTCAGTCACATACCAATAAACTCCATATCTTTTTAGCATCATGGTATAGATTTCTGATGGACACCAAAAGTTTAAGAGTGTTTTTGTATTTTTATCATTTTATGATTCGAAGAAAGCAATTGAACCAAACAAAAGATCTTGTTTTGATGAAAACTCCTAAAAAGGGATTAAAACAGTTTGTCCTACAATACTTTGGATTATTAATTTTGTGACAATTACATACAGGAATCAAGGAGGTTAACATTTTTTGATTACAGTATTTTGATTAATGCTTATGCTGTTTTATTTTAATAGCTATCAAACATTATTATTGTTTAAAAACTAGAGAATTTATGTACAGAGCTAAAATTATAACAAATAAAAAAACAACAATCCTTCATCACCTCTGCCATACTTGTGTTTGAATACCTTTTGTGTGAAGGATCTCATTGCAAATACAAATTGCTTGGGGTAGAAATCTGACATTCAAGGATAGTGGTCGAAATGAATCCTTAGGTATTCACAAGTAACAAGACTTTTCCTATCATCAAAGAAACTGCAAGTGTTCAAACACATATTTCCCTGGTCTGCTGAAAAACACAACCCTCTAAGCAGTTAAATGTTCTCAAATCAGTGTCTGTCTTTCTGACAACATTAATAAATTAGTGTTGGCATTCGTGCTGTAGGACATAATCATTTTTGGCAGGATGACTGGTTGTGCTAGACTGTGCCATATGTCAAAGAATTGCAAGAGCGTCAGAATTCTTTCACCCCACCCAAGTACAATCATGCTCTTTCATTTGAGGCAAGCTTAATCCTAGAGCTTGAATTTAACTGGACTTCCCTTGTCTCACAGAAAGATGCTTATGAAATGCCATCTCTCACCTTTTTGCTACCAGGGATTTTTCATTGTCTTAGTTTAGGATGTTGCTAGGTAGTTTTTTTAATTATTGTTTTCTATGTGCATATGTTCATTTATATATGTGTAAAACAATCCAAAAAGTTTGGCCAGCCAGACGCACATATTCTGGAGATTTCTCACCAGATATTTCTTGGATTTCCAGCACTAACATTTTCAACCTGATTACTACACTTAGCGCAATTATTTGGATGATGTTTTCCTGAAAAAAAATACAAGATGAAAGAGTACTGTATAAAAACACATGTAAATTTAATTCAGAAAGTAATAGACCTTCTTAGAAATGGTTGTTCCCAGACCTTCCTTTGCCTTCACACCAACTAAGATGATTCTTAATTTTTTTCCAGATAGGAATTTTAAGAGTAATTCTTGAATCACTTCAGACAAACATATCCACACCCCCCTTTCCATCTGCCTGTGAGCAGTGCGTAGGGTGTGCCGTGCTGGTGGTTATTGATGGCAGTGGAGGTGGGTGCTGGTCTCTGCTGTTACATTCCCTCAATCTCCAACACATCACTGAAACATCTCAGTCTGCCCATGTCTCTCTTCTTTTAGAAGGAAGGTGTTTGATCTCTGTACCACTGAGGTTAGGAAAACTAAGTTTTGTCGCTGCACTGCTAAGATTTCAGTCAGTTCCTGAGATATTTAAATTCTGCCTGCCACCACATCTCAGCAAGTAAAAGTACTGACAGATCAACTAAAATATAGTCTGCCTATTCTCAAAAGGAAAATGCACAGGGGGAATATGGCATTTGGGAATAAGGCCAGCTGACAGAAGTGGCACTGCAATTTATTGGTCTGCTTTTGTCCCAGGCAAGAAATAATTAGTCTCATTTAATAGGGTTCATTTAAAATTATCAGTCAAATCTCCTCAGCATTTTGAAGACCATGATCTGCGGTATCCTGAAAGGAGGAGAAAATAGTTGTTCTGTTTATATATTCTAAATATCAGCCCAATTCAGTTCTGTCATTTTAGCAAGATGTCCTACTTACATTTTCTTTCAGAAATGAGGCTAGAGCAAGGGACTTCCTCATTTCAGGGCAGCAATGAAGATAACAAGCCAAGAATGGAGTACAGACAGTTTGAAAGTAGCAATTTCAGGCTTCCGTCTTTGGGGACATAATTGATAAGGGAAATAAATTTAGATAGCTCTCAGTAACCACGTTATGCAGTCACAGTTTTTCACATATGTTGTCTTATACACTGAGGTTTTCTAAACACTTACAGCATAAAGAACCACACAAAGTTCTCAAGTCTTAATTTGGAATAGTTTGTGCTGTGTAGGGACAAGATGAAGCTTATAAACAGAAGATTTGACCCAAATCTATAAACTTCCTTTTCAATATTCACAAGAAACATAAAAATTAATCTCTGAAGACACCATTTCACCCTTTTCGTTTCTCTACATGTGAAATCTATTTTGCACAGACAGGATAATTACTGTACGTTTCTTTTCTTTTTCTTCCAAGTGGAGAAATTGGAATTACTTTCATGTTGAAGAGGCAAAATTTCTTTTTCTGTCACTATCCTTCAAATTATTATAATTGCTTCTGTTATTTGTTAGTTATTTCAATCAAAACATCCAAACTTCACTTCTCTAAACAGTCAAAGAAGTTTGTAGTCATGTAACTTGGGTAAGTAATGTAAGTATAAATAAATATATTCATCCATATTTGCATCAAATAGGTCTACAGGTCTGATTTTTTTTTTACTGTAATTACTTACTAGTTTAAATAGAATTTAAGATGTCCAGATTTCTTATATTTTTATGGTAATAACTGCTTAGATAATACCAAACACATTATTTATAAGCCTAGTGAATCTGAATGTGAAAGCATTCAGTCCTTCACAAGGCACAGTCATTATCACTAATCAAAATTGGTACTGGAAATACTTCAAAATGCTCAAAAATATTTCCCTGTACATTTACATTTTAAGCCTATCAAAGGAACACTGTAGCATCACAATTTTTAGATAAAACTTCCTTCCTTTGATTTTATTTAGGAATTTTCTAAAATAACACGCAGTTTTCGAGAAAAAAAGAATAATGCTACCATTAATATTTCCTTCACTTTTGAATATTTCTCATTAGCTCCTTTGTGCTCAGTTTTATATAGTAGATTCATAGAACCACAGAATAATTTCAGTTGGAAAGACCTCTAAAATCATTAGGGATCCAACCACTAACCCAGCACAGCCGTGTCCACCACTAAAACATGTTCCTAAGTGCAACATCTACAGCTCTTGTAAATCCCTCCAGGAACGGTGACTCCACCACTTCCCTGGGCAGGTCCAATGCTTGATAACTTTTCTGGTGAAGAAGTTGGCTCAGTGAGCTCCTCTGCCAGCTCCTCAGAACCCTTGGTTGGATCCCACCCAGCCCCTGAGGCTTGTGTGTCTCTAAGTGGTGTAGCAGATCACTGACCTTTTCTGTTTGGATTCCGTGGCTCCATTCTGCTCCCCATACCCACCTTCCAGCTCCTGGGGCAGGGCACTCAGGGGATAATAAGTTTTACTATTAAAGGCTCAGATAAAGAAAGTGTTGAGAATCTCAGCACTCTTCCCATCCTTCTTCAATATGTTTCCCCTGTGTCCAACAAAAGACAGAGATTATCCTTAACCCTCCCTTTGTGGCTGATGCCTTTTTTTATTGTATTTTACAGCAGTAGCCAAATTAAGTTCTACTGAACTTTGGCTCTTTGGATTGTTCTCTTCCCTGCATACTCTCCTGATTTCATTGCAGGGCTCCTGAGTGGTCTGACCCTTATTCCAGAGGTTTTAACATTTTTTTCTTTTGAGTTCCAGCCAAAGCTCTCTGTACATCTGGCTCACCTTTTGGCACATGGGAATTTCCTGAGCCTACAAGATTTCCTGAGCCTACAAGATTTCCTTCCTGAAAAAAGATAATAATACTCTTAAATAATAATTATGAGGTGGTGGTAGGAGTAGGAAGAATTTAAGTGAAATACCATTACCTCTTATTCCAAATTACTGATTTTTTTTATTCTGAAGGAAAAATTAGAAAGTTATTTTAAAAACATGGGTTTTGTTTAGTTACCACTCTCTGTCTTCTAATCTACTTCATGTACCAGAGGAAATATTACTAGTCAAATATTAAAGGATTATATGTTGCACCTGAAGTTCAGACATCTGAGTTATTAAATTAGAAGGAATAAAAACATTTAACAAAAATAAGAGTTGAAATAACAGGTTTAAGAATTCCTGCCTCTTTGTGAAGTGGATAGATACTGGTTTTACTTGATCTGTAAACTGGTATGTGAAGTAATTTTTTTCTTGAGCTTGTCATACCATCACAATAATTCTGCTCAATCACTAATACCACAAGAGACATTGTAGTGCAAGCACCAGCATCAATGAACATGGACCAACTTCAACCTGTGTGCAGAGGAGATTCTCAGCAGTGCATCTAAGAGTAAGAAAAACCTCTCAACATCTATGAAGCCCAGAACCCTAGATACTGCCTCCTAGTCTTTCCTTGGTTTTCTTAGTTTCAGAAAAATCTACATTACTGTGCTTCTTCAGGTCAGAGTTGATTAGGGGTTTTTTTTGTTTGTTTGTTTTTTTTTTCTAGTAATTGCTTTTTACACTTTGGAATGATCTTTTAAGAGACCATCTAGTTGACCACTAAAGATTGCATAGAGAAGACTTGCAAATAACATCAATTTGAAAACTCATAGCTAAAGTACATATGCTGAAAATTCCTTTTATATGAGTAAGTTTAACATATGGATATTTTCTCACAAAATGAAAGGATCCCATCTCCTGTTACAGCAACTGCTGTAAGTCACCAAGCCTCCATTTGTCTTCAAAGGGACTCTGCACTCAGAGTATACCCTCAGTAGATTCCTTCAAAGGATAAAGCTCTCAGAATTTACTCAACAGGTTAACAGAATCATAGGATATAAATATATCTGCAAAAAAAAAATTAAAATAATCAAATCTATTTCTTTATCAGGTATAATGTGGCATATTTAAATACTTGCTTGCACAGAGCCTAAGAGAGCAATTTTCAGCTACTAACTCAGTCCACAGGTGTATAGCACTAAGCAACTTTTTGTGAAGTTTAGTGAGCTTGCTCAGAGATTGGGAAGAGCCACAATAAGAGAACTGTTACATGTTTAGGTAGAAAACCCAAACAATAGAGAGTCTTCTGTAGCTGATTAATTAACCAGGAAGTTTTCAAAATGTAGAAAAATTTGATTTGTATTATATTTTTCAAAGGAAGTTGGAGGAAAATGACAATAATATAATGGCAGCATTGTTCTAGGAGGGGAAAACAAAAAACTTCTTGAATTGAAGTGGGGTCTCTATTTTTTTCACTCACACAAATAAAAACTCATGTTCCTATTAAACTAATAAAATAATAGTATAAAATGCTTTTATTTACTGAAACTCTATAAGTGGTATGAAGGTGTGTCTTTTATGATATTTTTTAACAAATGTTTGCTTTCTTCAAGCATTAAGAGCTTTGTGGTTTAGAATTCCCCCCATATTTCTACCACTTGTATCAAGTCAGGATATATATAGCAAGCAATGCCTCATTATAACTCTATTTCTGGATGATTTATTAATGTCTCACATAAATGTGACAGAAATACATTAAGGAATTGAATTTGAGAAGTGGAAATCAGAGACAAGCTTTAGAAACTGCTCACACATTACAAACCAAATTTTTGAAGACAGACCCATGTTTTCCTAAAGCACTGGTTTCCATGAAAGTTAAACTACATTTCCCATTCATAATAAGTTTTAGAAACTGAAGAAAATCTACTGAGGCTTGAATTTGAAAATTAAATCCAGATTTTGTGGAGACATGTAATTACTTAATTATGCATCTATAGATTTCATGTTATTCCTTTATAAGTGTTTGCATGTCTCTAGAGATTTGAATTGATTCAAGTACTTAACCTTAAGGACCTTAGACAAAACTGAATATTATACATATATATGAATATAAGATATTTGCGACATATGCAATATTTAACTTAGGATTTCATTTTGATTTGCATGATATTTGACTGTGTCATATGGAACTTCCTACATTGAAATCAGAAAGTTTTGATGAATTTCAAATTAGGTAGCATCATATTGATCATTATTGCTTTAAAAAAAAAAACCAAAAAACAAAAAACAAACAAACAAACAAAACCCACAAACCCAAAATCATACAAGCAGGGAAATACCACTTTCTTGCTGGTCAGACAACAGAACACCAGGAAAGAGCCACCCAAGAGCTGCAATTCTGGTGACTGGCTGCCCTAATACATGCTGTGTGTGCAGTTAACCACGCAGTCGCTCCTAGACTGTCATTAGCACTTCTCACGACATTAGAAATTAATTAGATTCTAAGTGTTTTAATAATTAATAAATTTAAAGTCCATTACATCCATTAGGTTGCAGAAATATAATTATTACTAGCTTTTTTTTGTCTAGTTACTTGTACCAATCAAATATCCAAGTTAGGCATTTAAGAATAAGCACTACCAGTGACTGACATACACAAACTAGAAGTCATTGAACGATTGCTAACTAATTTCAAAATCAGTGACAGACAAGATTGGGGAGAAATAATACATTCAACCAATTTCTGACATTATTAGTAAGTAGAAATAACTTAAAGGAAGAAAAATACTCCTCCATATATGAAAATGACAATACTTTCCAGATTTCGGAGGTGTCCTCCAGTCTAAAAACAGAAAAGGGAGAGAGAAATTATCTCTTTAATGGTAAACCCTGTTAAAGTATTTAAATTACATACTAAGGAAATTCAGGTACCTAAAATTGGTTGAGAACATTGCTTACCTTCAGTGTTTCCTTTTGTTTTCTTGGGTATCTATCCATCTATCCATCCTGATGGTGCAATTTACCAGCACTGGAACCAGTAGTCGATGTCTGTTCAAGATTCAGATGCATAAAGAGACCTTCAGGGAATGGAGAAGTGGTGGTTTATTTTGTAAGATGGCCAAAGAACACATTATTGTCACCTCTGAGCTTTACAGAGACAGTTGGAAGAAGGAAAAAGCTACTTCTTATTTTTTCCTTTCACTGCAATCTCTCATTTTGACCTTTCAGCAGTCCTGTCATGGTAGGAAGATGCAGGAAGACTAAGCTAAGGACATAATCTATACCATTTCTTTCAATAAGCAGCAAGAGCAATCCATTAACAAAATCAGACAGCAAGCACAATAAAGAAGAGAACAGTATCACAGACCTGAAATAGATTTTGTTTCCTGTTTGGCAGGATTATGTTCCATCTTTGGCCCAAGGGCTGCTGAGATGTGTGAAATTAGAGACACAGGAAGCAGAGGACTACTCATTATGGGACTTCTTTCTTGATTTATCCTTTCTGAGGACCTCAGCTTCAATAGAGAAGCTAAATTACCATTTGCCAATTTCAATCAAGCCTATAATTTAGGGCTTAGATTTAGGAGACGTTAAGGCCTAACTCCTAAACTCTTACTATAATGCACCTGCTATAAATTAAATATACATAAATCTTAAGCTTTAGTGCTGTGAGTTATCCTTGGAGACACTCACAACCAGGTATGTCCTTAGAGCAACCTGCTCTAGATAGCCATGCTTGAAGACCAGAGCTAGGGTAGACAATTCCCAGGTGGCCTGACAAAAATCAACCACTCTGTGAATTTACTTACTCCTTAGAGCAAGCAAAAAGTTTCAACAACCCAAAAAAAAGAATAAAAACAGTGCACAAACACCCAGTTCCGCCCTTATTTTTTTCACATTTTTTTCACATTTTCCACTTCAAGGGAGATTTCTACCTTCCTTGGCAGACACCTGTCCTTTAAACCAGGACACATGTGTCTGCATTAAATACTACCTCAGCTCACCAGACAGACCACAGTGATTCTGGCAGACTATAGAGCTAAGGCAAAGAGAAACACTGTCAGTGTTTAGAATACAAAACCTTTGAGTGTTTCACACTTGGGTCAGATTTTACTTCTAATCCAGATTTCAAATGTGATATAAATGTTCCTATTAGTGGGCAAGGCACATTCATCTCTGATCCACATTTAATTGAATCACGTAAACCATATACAAATGGCACATGCTTTTATCACATTTTATAGAATCAGAGAATAGCCTGGGTTGGAAAGTGCTTAAAGATGATCTAGTTCCAATCCCTGTGCTGTGGGCAAGGACACCTTCCAGTAGACCAGGTTGCTCAGAGCCCCATCCAACCTGGCCTTGAACACTTCCAGGCATGGGGCATCCACAACTTCTCTGGAAAACCTGCGCCAGTGCCTTATTGCCCTCACATTAAATTATTCTTCTGATCTCTTCTCTAAACCTACTTTCTTTCAGTGTGAAGCCATTTCCCCTTGTCCTGTCACTCCAGGTGCTTGTAAATAGTCTCTCTCCATCTTTCTTGTGAGCTCCCTTCATGTACTGGAAGGCTCCAGTTAAGTCACCCCAAACCCTTCCCTTGTTCAGGCGGAACAATTCCAGCTCTCTCAGCTTTTCTATTTTATTTTTCCCTCTCATTTGAGAGCCACTTCACAAGATCAAACCTCACACCTCTAACCTGCCTGATTAGTAAATGCTGGTAGCATAGAAGCATGAAAATAGTGTCTGATTCTCAGCTCTGCAGGCAGTAAATATTTGTGAACACTCTGAACCGAGCTCACCTTGTAGAGACCCCTGCAGAACAAACTGCCTCAGGATCAGAAGCAGGCTGTGCTAATTACCTTCTCTGACCTCTGCACGCTTTAGCTCTGACCAAGACCCATTTTAAGGGTACTGCTGTGGAAAGAGAGGCCCATAGTATATTTTTAATGCCATGTAGCAAGTCTTATGCATTAAGAATTAAGAAGAGATCAGCTTTCTTCTTACAGTCTTCTTAGGACCAAAATGTAGAAGTGTGATTCAGATTTAGCACAAATGCCCAACTGTCTAGCATTCCTTTTCATAACAACAATGGCATAATGGATAGTGGCCTAGTAGTCTGTTTTCACTTAATTAAGGTGCTTTGCAGAGGGTCTTGGGAAAATATTCCTTGCTTAAATAACTCTAAGGTTCATAAATAATTATTGTAAAATCATGTTTGCCACAATTAATGCATTATAGATCAAAAATTACTATTATGCAATATCTCAGTCTATGCATCTGGAAAGTTGCACTCCATACACTACAGAACAGATCAGGATGTAAAAGTGAAATTATGTTATTGATGGGAGAAGTCTATAGACACTGGAAGAACTTTGACTTAACCCTGAAAGTAATTTTCCTGATCATTTCTCAGAAAGGAGATTCTACTTGCTCTGAAATTAAAAATACATTTCTGTTGACTTCAGTGTTAAGGGTATCAAGTGCTAATAAACAAATCAATATATCACCTATGTTTTTAGCTCAGAATCTTCTTTTTTCTCAGCTTTAGAAAAAACCTGATCCAATGTGAACACAGAAGCACAACTCACTGCAATGTGTCATGTACCATTTGCTGCTCAGAAAAACAGCATCACACACTCAATTTCCCATTTTTATGTATACAAGAACACACACATTGTTGAAAACAAGCACATTCCTGTGCCAGATACTGTATAACACTATGAAACTAACCTGAACTCAGCTCCCCAAACAGGTTTTTTGAATGAGATAGTCTGGATAGAATTGGACACCTAAAGCAGTTGAGACATAAGTGAATATAGGTTAAAGTAACTGAATAAATTAGTCAGAATAAAACACTGTAACTGAATAAAGTAGTCAGAGTAAAGCTACTGTAAACCTACTGATAGCAAAGACAATATGAACACCAGATGTAAAAAGACTGAATTCTGTATTATTTTAATTGTCTTATGCTTAGCCATAAATTCTGAATATTTTTCTGGCTCTATTTATCTATTTATAAACTGAACAGATTCAGATCTTGTTATCAAAGTTTAAAATAGAAAGGACAAAGCTTTGTGATATCTGTTTTAAGAATTATTAAATACATTAAATACATTAAATAAAACACAAAGTTAGCAAAGTTTACTATGGAGCACACAAGTGTTTGCCTCTCCAAATACAACTTTAACAAGAGACTATGGGTGATGCATCCTCCTGTTAACACATAGTTTTGATATGTTCTACAGTAATATATATGAAAATACTTAAAGATTTTTAAAGTAGAAATAAGTCATTATTCTGGCTTGGAAAAACACCTGTTTCATCTCCTCCTTATTACCCACTGTGTTTTCAAAATTGTTATCAAGTACTCTGATTTTCTACTAAGATTCCAATGCTTATAACTCAAGGAGCTTGCAAACTGTTAAGACACTTTAATAACATGTTAAACTATAAACATGAAATCGAAACATTTTATGTGTCCATACATCAGTGTAATCACCATGTAATAGTGCTTTAGCAATGTACTATGGATTAACAGAAAGCAATATAAGAAATGTGATGATAATAATAAAGGATAGTTTATTCCTTAATCCAGTTTACAATGGAGCAGAAAATTGCTTTGATGATTTTAAGAAAAAGTTGTCTCTGTCCAGGAAGACATAAAGCAGTAATATCAGTTCCAAGTAACTCAAACCCCTGTCCTTATTGTCCTGGTTGACATGTGAACAAAACACCAGAATTCCAGCTCCATTTATAGTAAAGCATGTGGGGAGTAGTAACAAAAGGTGTGAAACGTTAAAAGTGACTCACAGAATCACCAAGGTGAGTTGGGACACTCCCTGCATTAGGCAAAATCCAACTTCATTATGACTTCATTAAATCCAAACAGACACATGGAAACACATTCACACATATGCAGGTATGGAAGCATGCAAATGCCCACTTTGAGCAGAGGTCATTCCAATCAGCAAATTTCATATTTCGTCATCGCAGACAGTCATTTACAGTGCCTAGACTGCTATCTTAGAGGAACCTGTGTAATCCTTATTTTTGGTCTTCCCTATGGTCTCTTTCTTAGAGTTATGTAATATTTTTCTTAAGAAAGGACAGCAGTATGGTTTCTGTCAGGTACTCATGCTTTGTGATTCATCACCCTTTTAAGGTGAGGTTAGTACAGAAGCTCTGACAGTTGTTGGTGGGAAGTGGGGTTTGGGGCTTGTGATAACAGATTGAACAGGTTCTCCATGTTACCTATGAGACACAAAGTGCTCTGAGGAAAAAAAATCATCCACATATTTTTCTTAATATCAATCTGCTTTGAACATCTGGAAATTTCACTGTTTTAGGACTTCAAGTCAGAGTAGTTACCTGAGCCCCTCTGTTCATCACATGTTTTCATGACAACTAAGGAAGATGGAAGCAGTACAGAGAAAAAGATTCACTAGTTTATTACCGTCACACCTCTGATACTTTCTATAGTATACTGATAATTCACAAGTCAAAAGAAAGCTTCATCCTTGTTGGAAGTATCAAAATCTGTATCAGAGCTATGTGGTGAAAAAGGATTATGGCTATTTATGATTAAATTCTTTTGTCCCTTATCATTGATTTGGAAAAAACCCATGAACTATCTATTTTTCCTCCCAATAGCTTTCAGAACCACAGCCATATCCAATATCCAATATTCAGTGAATGAAGTGAAGCTGGTATTATTAGTAGATGAGCAGCAATGCCTCCTAATTTGTTCACCCGTCCTCGCCAAAATGTGACATTTTCCTCACTCACAACATGCATAAATCTGCTGTTCCAGAATATCCTCACATGTGGATGCTGGAAACAAGTGAAGCCATCACATAATAAGGAAAATCAAGAGTGGGGAGGGGAATGGGGGGGAGCATGGATTGCATTTTATATGATTGAAAATATGGTTTATGAACTCTGCACATAAATTAAAACACATTTTATTCATCCATAAATCTCCCTGTTACAAAATACAATTACGAGCCCATCTTGCCTCTTTAATCTACCATTGCAACTCTTTGAATGTGTCTTCATATAATGGTGGGTTTTCAGTTTGGTGTGACTGCAAACATGTTGAATTGTGTTTCTGTTTAGAGACAGAAAGAATGACTCCCCTTTAGTCTTGAACTACATGAGTACTGGTTACAGAAGAAAAACTTAAATGGGAGGAGAAGAGATAATTTTATACAGAATAAGAGAAGACAGGTTTAAAAAAATAGGCCGGTTATGCCTCGATGTTTGGAAAAGCCAAAATATCTTCCTGACTTCTTTGTGCAGTCAGAAGAATAATAAAATTGATAATGCTACTTTTCTATTCAATAAGAAACAAAAATTATTTTTCTTTTTTTCCCACTCTCCATATTACACGAGAAATTAGTTCTATGTGATATAAGAAATTAAGCTCATTTTTTCCTATCCAATGAACATGTATAACATGAGGCTTAAGAATATCTAGGTTGACACATGCAGTTTATTACTATTTCTTGGGTACTCAAGATCCCTAGTCTTCTCTGTTTTGTTTTTACTCTACTCATTACTGATTTTTCTATTTTTTTCTAAACATTTTTACCAGTTTAAAAAGCACATAGGTGACCTGTTTCAAATTTCGAACCACTATATTTCAAGAAATATCTACAATGCTAAAATATTTTTGCCTTTAATAATTCAATCTTTCCTAGATCTCTGTTTTCTCCCTTTTTCTACAAGTTTTTGCAAGAAAGTAGAATGAGACTCTTCTAAAACGTTAAGATTGACACTGAAGTAGTCAATCCTCCTGATTTTATTCTTATCCAGGCATACACTTTAAAACAAGCAGAAAGTGTACATTAAAAAAGAAACTCCCAAGTGTTACCCAATATTCACTGTTCAGGCTCTAGATTTGCACTCAGAATAAACCACAGTATGGTATCATGAAGCTAAGTGTAACTGCATGGACAAGGAAATAAAATTGCATTCGCACCATATTGAAAGTCAGGATGGTACAAGAATGTAATTCTGTATATTTGCCGAACTTGATAATTTTTAAAAAGTGTATCACTTTTAATATGTTCATGTGCATATATTTTTTATATAAAAATGCTTTAAAAATTATACTCTTTGAAAAAAAATTGTCTTATTTCAGAAAACATCCCAAGCCTGGTGATAATGCTTTTTACAGAAATGTTGCATTTCAAACCTCCTGAAATGGTGCAGAACACAGAAGTGCTCCATTACCTTCCTACAAGGTATTCCATGATAAGCTCTGGTCAGTGAGAGGCACTTCCATACTTCTGGCTTATGGAGTACTGGCTTCCAAATTGGCTCATAAATCATCTCCTAGGGACACTCTTAGGATAGTTCAGACAAGGTGCTGAAGTGTGAGGAAGTCATTAAAATGGAATTTTCTGGTTCCTCAGAAAACTGGTGTACAGAGAACCAGACACTATTGAGAGTTTTATCATGAAACCACTCAACTTACATTAAAGTAAAAGCCTGAGGTTTTGTTTAGAGCATCCAAAACCAGAAAACTGGCATGTGCTTATGTACACTGTAGCTGAAAAAGCAAAAAAGGCTGTGCTTAACAGATTTGCTCTGCATTCAATATGAAGTGTCTAAACCTGCACTTACCTGACTTCCTGTAGAAGGCTTTCCTGAAACACTGTTTGTCATAAACTGTTCTGCCAAAAAATCCCATCCATTCATCATCAATAGTGTTTACTTTTTGGATGCACTAACTTGACAATTAACTTCCTTTTAATATTTTGTATAGGGTTTAGACTGATTTAATCTGCACGTTAACAAATATTCTTAAAAATTCTTGAATTCCTAGAAGGGCAAAAGGTATCTAGTTCAAACTCCTGACAGTAAATTTTAACCAGTTGAAAATGGCAGTGGTTTGGAGATAATCACAAACAGCCACTGTCAAGAGATATTGCAATAGGTATTTTGAAATCAATCACTTAAATATACTAAAGATTTCAAAAGAAAATTAATCCAAATAACTAAGATGAGAAAACTTCCTACAAAGGTCAATATTGTCCAGGTTTTGCCCTCCACAACCCAAGAAATTCCATAAAAGAACATTTTTCCATTATCCGTCATTCTATTCTGATTTGCACTGATGTCAGCGTTCCTCCTGGAGATGTGAAACAACTTTTTCTTTTCCAATATTGGAATTGTAATGACAGGGCAAGAAGTAATGGGTACAAATTGAAAGAGGGTAAATCTATATCAGATTTTGGGAAGAAGAAAATTTTTGCTGTGAGGGTGGTGAGGCCCTGGAACACATTGCTCAGAGAAGCAGTGGATGTCACGTCCCTGGAGCTGTTCAAAGCAAGGTTGGATAAGTCTTTGAGCAAACTGGTCTAGTGGAAAGAGTCCATGCCCAAGAGAAATTCGTTGATCTTTAAGGTCCATTCCAACCCTTTAACAATCTTGTTAGTTTCTGTGTTAACTTTCTATATGAGAAGTATAGCTGTATTAATACACATATATACATTCATACATACACTTTTCTGTCATGTAGAAGCAGAAGAACAGTGAAAAAATAGAGAAAATTCTGAGTTACCGTGGTGATATTTAGATAATATTCACCACATTTCATCACATCTAGGATCATAGAATCATAGAATGGCCTGGGCTGGAAAGGAACTTAAAAATCATCTAGTTCGAGCTTCTGTGTCATGGGCAGGGACACCTTCCATTAGATCAGGTTGCTCAGAGTTTCATCTAACCTGGCCTTGAGCACTTCCAGGGGTGGGTCAGTCACAACTTCTCCGAGTAACCTGTGTTATTATCACAGTAGTCTTATCGCCCTCATAGGAAAGAACTTTTTCCTAATCTCTAATATAAACCTGCTTGCTTTCAGTTTGAAGCCATTCCCCCTTGTCCTGTCACTCCAGGCACCTGTAAATAGCCTGTTTCCATCTTTCTGGTTTGTTCCCTTCAGGTACTGAAATGATGCAATGTCACCCCAGAGCTTTCTCTTTTCCAGGCTGAACAATCCCAGCTCTCCCAGCCTTTCCTCCCAGCAGAGCTGCTCCATCCCTCTGCTCCCCTCGGTGCCTCCTCTGGGCTGGCTCCAGCAGGTCCCTGTCCTTGCTGTGCTGAGCCCAGAGCCAGATGCAGCCCTGCAGGTGGGGTCTCAGCAGAGGGGCAGAGGGGCAGAATCCCCTCCCTCCACTTTAGAAGAACCAAAGAAGTGACAGTCATAATGAACAGGCAATACCATGTATTCTCTGAGGGTGAGACATAAATCTTTCCAGAGGTGATGTGTCTTACAGGTGCTTTGGACATTGTGCCATCAATCTTCACATTGCTGTGAGTTGTACTGATGCCATAGAAAAAACAGACTTGGTGGGATAATTTCTGCTCACAAAAAAATGCTTGTTTGCTCCTTCTGTAGATTTTCACTGCTGATAAACTTTTCCATTTTCAATACCAACGCATGATTTCAAGTAAATAAAAAAGAAATGTAGGTATGAGAACTCACATCTCAGTAAAAGTGCTGTATAAAAACTGTTCTTTCATCCTAAAAGATCTATTCCTTTACCTATATGAAAGGAACAATACAACAGTGGTACGAATAGCAATAATTCATTTCGTTCCCCAAGCATAAAACCTTTTCTATTTAGCAAACCTTGCTGGTTCATTTGTGTTCTACCTGGGGGCGTTTGTCATCTAGCGGCCACCATCCAAAGGGATGGATTTTCATAAATTTAAACATGATCTGGGCACCTTGGGTACAAATTTACAACATTTTAAGGCATGTTGTGAATTATTTCTGTTCACATTTATGTATTTATTGTCTGACATAGAAACTATATTACTATTAAAAAAAATTTAAAAAAAGCTTTTCAGGAAAAATAGGTGTATATGAACTCACTGAGTGGTCAATGCTGTGTTTGTTATGAAGTACAGGAATGTCAATAGTTTTTCACATAACAGTATCAGTATTATATACTACATGCATATTTTCCTGATTGTTTTTAATTCTAGAACTCACAATTAAAAGTTGCAGATGAGTTTTCATCAGCTATTGTGAAAATATGTATGAATTACACCTTACCACAAGACTTTATTCTAGCAAATAGTATTTCATTTAAATACATTTATGGAAGATATATTGATGTTATAGATATATTATTAAACAAGTATCAGACAAAAGCCATCTTTTTTTAAGTAGTTATGATAGTGCAAGAGCCTATGGACTTGTAGGAACCAGAGCAGACCATTCCTACTCTACCTGCAGAAGACTCATTCTGCATATAATGTAAAATGAGGTCAGAATTTAAATTAAAAGCCTCCCCTCCGGAAAGCCATCCCATTTTGATGTTGTGACATTTATGTGCTTAAAGTCTATAGCACTGTAAGTGAATGAAGCTACCTAAAGAAGAAAAGAACAGCATTATCATCAAAACTTATGATACTCATTAAGTCTTTTGATGAGCATAGGTGAATTTAATTGCTCTTCAGAGCCTGGAAGATAAATCGTAAAACCTGCATACAAAATTAACAAGATCACCTCAAGAAATTGGTGGCTCCTCATTGACATCCCTGACAATAAAACGGTCTTCATATATCACCTGGGGATTCATCACTTTTGAGTAACACATTTACCATCTGTGCTCATCCCAAACTACTTCTGAGAGAACGTCTGACTTCATAAACATTCTTGGGTAAACAACTCTCATGTTTCTCCAGATAAGTGAACAGATTCACTGCACCATTTTTCTAACACAGAACTAGTAAAAGTAATCAGCTACAAATTGCTTATATTCCTAGACAAGTTCTTCAGTGTACTGTATGAAATCAAATGAGATACCTCTAGTTTCTTAGTTTGCTTAGACAAAGTATTATTCAGCCCTATCTCCAGTTTTCATCCATTTCTGAGGTACATATTCTTTGTCTGACATCCTCTCTTACAATCTTCAGCTCCAATCATCTGAATGGCTGAACACTTAAACATCTCTAAGCAGAAAGCAATAGCTAGTGCAAAGGATACTAGTTTAACTCAATAAAGGATTTAATGAAATCTTGGAAGTTTTTTAATAAAAACAGGAAAACTAGAGAAAAAAAGCCCAATCTA
>JAOTQP010000001.1:101698999-101721998 GCA_026413545.1 Cichladusa arquata
AATCATTCTATGATATAATTAAATGACAGTGTGAGTTTAAGCTTTGATTTAAACTAATTCCCTATATTCATAATTCTGTAATCCTACACTCTGGTCAGGAGTTCTCCCATTACTTCTAACTTCAGGATTTACCTCTAGCAATGTTTTCTGAGGTATATAGAAGGAAAACATTAGTGACAGTCTCCAGAAATAATGCTATGTATGTATCTCCAGAATGTGCTGAAGACACAGATGTATTCTACCCATTTCATCTGCATTGGGACAGACTAAAAGAAAAAAAAAAAAAAAAAAAACAGAAAACAAAACCCCAAAAATTTAGCCTTGCTTGCTAGTTACAAACCCACATGGAGAACAGATATTTCCTTTGCATTCCCCGTACTAATTTTACTAGGAGTGCAAAAATCCAAGGTTAATAGCAACAGAGGAAACAAACAACTCCACCAAGTTTTACCAGATTATAAAACATACAAAAAGATAACAAAAATCATGGCAAAAATTGACAACCATAAAAAATACTAGAGAAGGGTAATGCACTTAAAATATGAATGGAATTTAAGATACTTCAAAAACGTTCTTGTTGCAGTAACTCCAATTGGAGCACTAAAGAATAGTAGATTGGCATAAAATTACTCACAAAAATAACCAGGAAAAGAAAATTTATCTGAAAGAAGAGTTAGAGATTTCTCAAACCACAAAGATTCTTTAGATTTCAAACAACTTCACAATTTTTTCTCAGCATGCTGAAACATAACATCTCACTTAATTCAAAGAAACTCTCAGCAACCTGCTGGCAACTTGAGAAAAGGAAACACTCCCTCTGGCCATGACTTGGACAGAATCCCAACCACTGTTGGACCATTGGGAAAACATTTTTGCACTCTGTAAAGTAAAGCACAAATCACATTCACCACTAGTTCAGAGCTAGCATAAATACCTATCATACCCTGTTCTTTCTGCTACATGGTCATCAGAAAAACATGTTCACTTCTGCCACTTTTTGAGGTATTTGCAGTCACTACACATTTTCCTTTACTGCCTCGTAGTTCCCTGGAAGAATAGGGAGGATCAGGGATAGGTATGTAAGTAGATTTCTTTATGGTTCAGTAACAAGAAACCACCAGAAGTGGTAGGATACACTGCACATATCTACTCATCACATCATTTATTTATGGCGAGAAAGGGATTTTCTCCTTTCTACTCATGCCAGATCTGCAGTGCTGAATAAAAACTGTTCAGCTATGCCCTGTAGTCAGACTTCAGCTGATGATTCAGTTCACTGTTTATCAAGAAAGAGCTCAGATCCTGCTGAGGAAACAAGCAAACTAAACTAATGCATCACCTTTGGTTCTGAGTACAGGACAGCTCCTTGTTACACATAGACACAATTTACTGGTCAGTGGTACTGGGATCAGCTCCTTTCTTACATTAACAGGAAACCTCTGAGCCTTATCTAGGCTAAGCAGTCCCAGATCTCTCAGTCTTTCCTCATATGAGAGATGCTCCAGTCCCTAAATCTTCTCAGCCCCTTTCTGGATTCCCTCCAGCACAGCCATCTCTTCCTTGTAGTATGGAACTCAAAACTGAACATGGTATTTCAGGTGGGAACTACTATAAGCTTAAAAATCTTAGTGTTTTTTAATACTGAAAAGTTGGTCATTTTAACCCAATGAGGGACATCCTGCACCTCATATATAACACTACAAAACTAGAATTTTGAGACTTTTGTTCTTACACACAAATGATTGAAAATTACAAAATGAGACGCAGAACAGTCAAAGGGAACACTGCCACTGACTTAGTTGGGAATGAGATACATCTGACTAGGCAAAGAAGAACAGCAGAAAAAAGGGAGGAAAATCAATCTGACTCATCACATCTTTATCATACTTAAAAGGAATCACACATGTAAAACTTGGGAGGCCCTAAAGATCATTCCTAGTTCTGAGCTTGTCAGCAGGTACTTCCCAACCATTTTGTCTCTTTCCATCCTCTCTAGTCCTATCAACTGCTTTAGTACACGCAGGCCATTATCCTCATCCTGTGCCCTTATGTTGAACCAAATGGACTCCACTGACCCAAATACTGTCAGGTAGAAATAGTTCTGGTAGCCATAATGCTTATTTAAGCAGTAACAATGAATCAATTTGAGATTTAAATAGTTTTCCATCTGAGGATGGAACAGAGATGCACCAGAGCATATCTGATTACCCAGTCAAACAGTGAGGCTAAAGAGGCAAAGCACAGCAGGACCAAAGCTGCTGCTGTCAGAGTTTGTTTAGGCTGTCTGATCACTCAATGTGGCACTCACAGAGTTCAGTTCACAACTCAAATACATATAAGTAAAATAGTTTAGGTTTAATTCACTCAAGTACATCTGTTATACTATCACATTTCTTCTGTTCTTATGGTCTCTTTAGGCAAGTGTGAAACTTTTGTATGATTCTGTAAATAATTCCTTAGAATGTGAGCTAGCCATTTTATTTGCTGGGTACTTTCAAACACAATGAGGGGTCACAACTGGCTAGAGTCAGGTATATTCACAGAGGGAAAGGCAGATTTAATGACCCCTTAATGCCCTCCTTCACTAGCTGCCTACATCACTGTATCAAATTGTGACCCCCCCCCAAAAAAAATAAATAAATTAAAACAAAGGAAGCACCACTCCCATCCTTATTTAATCCATTAATGTATAAACAATCCCATTCTTTAGAAGGGATTTTTCCACTTGTATGACTTGGTGCATTGAAGAGGATGGTATTGAACACTTCACTTCCTTTGCCATTTATTCCAATCACAGTAGGAACGGTGATGAAATTTCAAATTCAATTCAGCATTATGTGCTTGGATATTCCCATAAGAGCTGATGTTTTAGAAATCTTAACTTTTTAAATTTTTTTTTTTAGCAGCTTTTTTTTTTTTCTAGGGAAACAAGGCTATGAATTTGAAGCAACTCTAACCCCCTCTCCAGCCCCCAGGAATCACTCAAATGTTCAGGGGATTTAAAGCAGTAACAGAAACCAAAGGACATGAAGCAGGGAGCTGTCAACCATTTGATGATCACTGAGTTTTTTTCCCTCTTTTACTTATAAAAATTACTTGTTTCTCTATCTGGGTTACATAATTAGGGATTTTGAAGCCCTTGTATCAATCATCATTTTTTCTGTAGTCCAATTATCATAAAAATAAGCATTTCCTTATATTCAATTAATATCTTATGCACAATTCAACAACTCCAGAAAGTAACAGATTTCCATGTTAAAGAAACTGGGAAACTAACTACTCTGAAGGCTTGCAGTCTCAGGAAACCCCCATCCATGGTAAACTCTTCCCATGTCCCATGTGCACAAAATCACATGTCCTGGAAAAGCATAGGCAAAAGAACTCAGAACATTCAGCCATCTCAGTAGTTCTGGCAGCAACAGAGAGGCTACATTTTTTTTTTTTTTAATCCCTGAGGTAAGTACATGATGTCTATGAAACTATGAACACATCTGAATACCTGGCTTTGCACGTCTATCATGGTGCAAAATATAGGACACAATCACAAACATTGTGTTTTACACTCAGTGACAACTCTTTCATCAAAGCTCTGGAAGAAAATGAAAAAACAAAACATTTTTTTTAAGGTTTGTGAGCAACAGGAAACAGCTGGTTTATTTTATAGGGAAGCTATTTGAAATAAAGGCCGCCTAAGCACAGCTAAGTTGTGCTATGACAAAAACAGAATATGGGGGAAAATCATAGAACAAGGACAATCTTCCAGGAAATCCTGTCTCTGGAGCTCCAAATGGACATGTAGTTCAATGAGTTTATAGTGAGATGCTGTGGTTAAAAAAAGAAGATGGGAGTGCTTAGGTATACATTTAAGAATAGTTAGAAAAATAATGTAAATTAATCTTACAGGCAGGACATCATGAAGTTTATGTTTTTAAGAATGAAAACAGACAAAACAACAACACAGGCAGAACAACACAACATGTGCAAGAGGAAATTGAACTTCACACAACAGACTCCAGCTTTTACTGAGAACAGGAATGAATGGCCAGAAATGATGGTTAGGCAATTTAAAATTAAGTCTTAACAATGCTGGGTATTTGATGGGGCAAGCCATCAGGAGGAGTGGGTCCTGCTCTTATGGATACCTTCAGATTAAGTTCAATACACTTTTATGAGCTCCTTGTGGCACATTCCTCTGAAGTATCCTGCTCCCAAGCAAAAAATAATTCTTCCATGCCCTTACATCAGCATTCCTTTACAGCTAAGATAGAGAAAACAGTACAACAACTTTTATCCAAATTGAAGAACAAATAGAAGGGACTCTGACTGATTAAATTCTGATCTGTCAAGCAAGGCTAGTTTGGTATTCATGAAGAACTTAACATCTTACATATTTAAAGCCTGGGAAAATGTTCCATAACACTGAGTCATTAATTGTACACTGTGTTGGCTACAGAGAAAAAAATAATAAAACAATATACTATTTTCCCTTAGAAGAATTATATTTTACAGGAAATCCCTCTGCTATATATACAACTTTCCTCTTAAAATGGATTTTAGCTGTGGTTTGACTTGTTTATTCCAAAGATTCAGTAATCATACATTTTGATTGCCATAATTTACATACACTTAAGCACTACCTAACTCTCCAGGAGAAAAATTGCACCAACTCATCTTGAAGAAACTTTGGTTTTTTCTAAATCACAGATGTGCTGGATACAGAGCAACACCATAGACAACACAGAAAGGAATTCACTTCTCATCCACATTATACAGCAAAATAGGAAACTTATCCATTTCTTTCCCCCCAAATAAAATATAAAACCACTTTAAAAACAATTCGGAAATTACCAGGTGTATCCTGCATTTTCTTCCATTTCTTAAAGGCATCTTTCTTCTATTTATTCTGCTACTTTTGGAAATATTTAGTCACCATTTAGCAACCAGCCTAATGCCACCAAACATGCAGCTGTCGGTGACATCAGCTGGCAAAGCACCTTCACAGAAAGCTGCTCTAAGGTATCAGACAGGTAGATATTTTTAACTTTAAAAAGACCCAAAACTCAAGGAGGATGAAATGAGTAAATTTTTGTATCTAGTAATTCCATTACTTACTGTAAAAAATCTGAGACACAAAGTGAAGGAGAGTCCCCACAGAATTGCAGCCTTTGTCTATCTTGCAGGGATGAAAAGATGTGAACACATTTAGGATACATGAAAAGAACAGCAAAGAAAATTAGAACAAAAATTGGGTGCTGAAAGACACCTAGTTACAGGTAGAAGCAATAAAAGCCACAAAATAAACTTACAGTATTTAAAGGGGAAAGAAGGCAAAGGCATATCCTAGTCCACCACTACTGTAATGAATGGTAAAAAAATGAAAGAAATTTAAGTTATATTCAAATTGAATGAGTTGCGAGTGATTAATGTAATAATATTTGTAAATAAAAAGAGAGAGGTTTTAGTAAAAATTTCAAAACACAAGTAGTACTTTCCACTTCTAAACCTTAGTGGTTGAGAACAAATATCCACGCGACCTGTATGGATAGACAGAAACCGTGTTGAACAGTGTGCAGCTGTGATAATGGAGGTATAATTGAGTACTAAAGAAAAAGCAACTGGACAAAGAATAAAACCTGCAAGATAGGACATGATCTGGAAAGAAATGCAGAGTACTTAGCTGAATAAACCTGAAGTGCTTACATAATATATTCATTCCCTCAGAATTTTACGACTTTAAGGAAGAGAACATTTTCAATTACTATCTAAGTAATAAGAAAATGACCACAGCAAAAGAAAGAATTGGCTGATTGCAGTAATGAGCTTGTATAGACTGAAATGTTTTTAAAGCTGTGATGTGCTATTAATTCTGACCCATGTAAAGGGGTGGTTTGAAGGACTTTAGGCACCACAATTTGGAAAAATTTGAAGGGCTCTGGAAAGAAGTCCACTTGAAAAAAATGGGCATTTGAAGGCAAAGATCATTTATGGCTGCTAAACCTGAAGCTTCGTAATGGAAACACGCTCCTTAAATTCCAAGCAGAGAGTTGCCAAAGAGTGAGCAAATGCCTTTTGTTCTGGAAGCCTGAGGAAACAGATCCCAGAAGACAACAGGGTGATGGGAGAAACAGAACATGTCCCTAAAATTGCCTCATCTATCCAAGTCCTGCAGCTCATTATTCAACAAGGATCTGTGACCAGAACTCTTCCAAGAGAATCAAGTCAATATGGTTTCATGGCTATGATGAATCTTCTAATCTTATAGAACTTTTACACTTCACATGACTGTCTTAGCCTTTATCATATAGTCTTAGTGAACAATTCTTAAAGCTGTTACTTAAAATAACTATTTCTAGAGTTCAGATCAACCTAAAAATCCCCTTTTTAGAGAATTTTTACCTTATTTGTAATTATTACTACCCCTTATGCACAAATCCATTATATGTGAAGGTTAGACAAGAAAAAAAAACCAACAAACTAATCCAAAAGACAGTTAAAGGACTAGCATTCCTGCACCTGAAAGGTGTGTATGGGAAGATGATAAATATTTTTTATTCTTGGCTGGTCCATTTATTAAACTGATTGCTCATATTTCTCAACTGTGCTTGATTTTGTTTGAATTTTTGTGAGTCTTGTGTATGCCATACTGACAGTATCTGAGCATTAACAACAGTAAAGAGAAACCTCAATATAGAAACTGATTGAGGAGTTCCTTATAAAAAACATACATTTAACACATTTTTTTTAATTATATACCCTAATTTGAAGCAACCAACATTTTCAGAAATAGAGCAAAGCACAGGGAATACTGTGGCAATTTTAAAATTATCATCCAGGTCTTGGAAGAACAGTCTTCATTATCTTAACCCATTGCCCATTAACCAGTAAGTGAGAAACTGTGAAGAGGAGAAATGCAGAAGTGCTTTAAAGTTCACGGGAAAATAGAACAAAATTTCTGGTTTATTTACTCTGTGTTTTTACTGAAACTAGGCAGCATACTTTACAGTAAATAAAATAGGTTACCTCATCTTCATTAGTCGACTAAAAATTCTATTCTAAAATAACATGAAAATATTTGCAACTCATGAATTCATGGAAGTGTTAATTACTGCTTTATTGAGCATAAATCCATTTAAACTGTTCTATTTTCTAAGAAAGACATCTAGGCCAACACTTGCAAGAAAATACTATCAAAACAATGAAACATTTCTTAATTTTTGTTCTTTTTTTTTTCAATTTTACCCATACTATAAAATTCAACACTCGAAATGCAACTAAGCAAAGAAGTCAGAGCTGAAACTATATTTTGAGAGATATAACACAAACCTCTAAATATTTGCATAAAGGATTATGTATACAAGCTGTCCCTGGAGGATATACTGTGAATTCAGAAATTACATTCAATGTCTTCTGTGTTCTGTGGGATATTACAATTCATATAAAACAACAGTTTTGCTAGGCATGAAAAGTTTTCATTAACATTTTTTCATTTTTTATGTGATGCATGAACAACAGCAGAGACAACAGCAAACAACAGAAACAACATCAAAAGTATTGAGCAATTATTAAACAACTGAGAAAGATTATGGGTAGAATGTGTTTTCAAACAATGCTTTACTGTTTCTCTTTTTCATATCTCTTGTTCTTACTTCAGATTTAATAATTAATAATGGGCTTAATCAAAATCTTCAACAATTCAATACTATTAGTGAAACCAAACTATGAGAAAAATGAATTAGTTATATAATTGGACCATGCAAAGGGTAAAAGTAAAACAAAATTGCAACTCACTTCTCTTTTAAGTGTTCTTACAACGATGACAAAATTCTCTACTGTCACCACTCAACATTTATGGAGTTTCTATATTTAAATCAATTAGGAAAAAATTTCATCTCCTTACAACTTGTTTCCTAGACACTAAATCTACTACTCTTTATCTTTGATTACTTCGACTTTTCAACAACCATGGACAAAAATATTCATTAAAAATCCGTCAAAAACCGTAGGTTCTAATGTCAGTTGTAGCAAGAGTTTATCTGAATAGAAACTTCAGGCTGTCATTTTCCATTTCCAAGAACAATGCAATCCAAATATAGAAAATGCACATTGAAAAAATTATTTGAAAAAATTAAGGTAAAATTGGTATCTATGAATTTTGTTCCAACTAATTGTTCATCATTTTCTTCCCCGCTGAATGGACATCAGTTTAACACACAAACATTCTGGTGGATATTTTGGTATTCACAAGAATTACCACATCACTAAAGAGCCTAACCTGAACACACGCAGAGTGGCTTTATTCTTTCACATGTTAAATCAGGTTGGCAATACATGTATGAAGTTGGAATTCTGTGTGTTAAGTTCAGCTCCCTCTCTTTTTCCTTAAAGAAAAAAAACCAACGAATATACAAATTGCTTGATACATTTAAATATATGAAAGGCACAAGTGCATAAAGCAAAATATATTATTTAGAGGATCTAGAAAGCTTAGTATAAAAAGATCATGGCAATAATGAAATATAAAGGAAAATCAAAATTTGAAAAAAAAATAAAAAAGATTGAAAAAATATACAATATCCTGAAGGGCAAAATATATCTAAATCTAACAGTTTTAGTACAACATTCTACTTCTCAGTAAAAGTGAAGACAGTATTCAGAGTAATTTGTACTCTTCCTTTGAAACTGATGTCAAGAAAAGCTTGATAGAAAGTAAAGAAACTCGACTTCTTCCTTCCTCCTGCAACACACCATAACAAATGGAATCCTCAGGACTGTAAGAGTTACTAGGAATTGTTTGCCTTTCCAGGTCCTATTCTCAAACCCCTCAAGACCCTCTGGGTTGTACTGGTTATGTTATTCTTTGCCTCAATGCTCCCGAGGACAAATCTTTCTGTTTAGCCTTGATGTTCACACCTAGGTCCAATTAAGTTTTTTTACCTTATACACAGAGGACCTATAGACCTGAACAAAGTGGTTTTCACATGATTTTGTGCTCACAGAACATCCTGCTGCCTTTGGTATCTGCATGATAAGGGATCATTTGCCTTGAAATTCTCCTTGGCTCTTCTCAAGGATTTTCTTGGACAGCAGCTTGGTTCTTTTCAAGGATCTTTGCTGGTGCCTGGTTCTCCATGAAGACCTTCTTGCTAGTGAGGTCAAAATAACTTTCAGAAGGTGGCCTGCTGGTTTTCCACTACTTAAGAATCATAGTTGACTTTCACTTCAAGTTTGTCATCAATATGTCTATGACCTAGGAACATCACAGAAACGACATACCTATTTAAAAATTCTGAAATCTCACCTTTACTTGAAATTTACACCTGTAAAACACAAATCAGACTAAAACACATATAAAACATATTAAAAGATGAAATACAATATTTGTAACAGGTGGAAAATTATCTTTAAATATTTTCTTTAAGAAGTGACAGCTCTCTTAATTTTTTTTCAACATAACACACACTTCAGAGCAGTGCAGGGCTTTAGAAGATATTAGATATTACAGTTTTTTCCTCCTGAAAATGATCAGAACTTCATTAACTGAAAAGATTAAACTACACATCCAGAAAATGATTAGTTATTTGACAATGATCATTTAATAAAGGATCAGCTCCATGACAATTGACATTGAAAATTCTCTGCCTTCTATAGCAATGTCAAGCATCAGTCTAATTAAAAAATAAAATGTGGATATGTTTACAAAAGAATTCTCCCTATCCTCTTTAGACACACCAGTAGGTACATCTAATCAGACCATATCCTGGTTATACTGATGGAATGCTAGACCTGAAAAATAGATTTGAAAAATATTCAAATGTACACTAGATAATCTTATTTAACTTTTTCTTTAAGATAATGTCTACCCAGTCCAGAGGACACGACTTTGTGTTTCCCAGTGATTCATGTGACTGGATTGGAAAGCTGTGCCCTTTGCTCCCTTGTTCAAACTTCTGCTTCACATAATACAGGGTCACAATGTCTATCAAGCACATGGAAAATTCTCCCGACCGTCTGAAATTATTCAGTGACCTCCACGGCATTCAACTAATCAACACTGCACTTTAATTTCTGTGTAATCTTCATTAGTTAAAGAGGGCAGTCTTTCAGCTGAAATGACCAACATACATGTTTCTTTTATCTTCAAGAACAGATTCAATGAGAGACAACTGTGACAATATAGACTTCTATATGCAAATACTACAAAATCAAAAGAAACAAAAAAATTAATGATCTTTCCTGGGTTTAGCTGACACAGAAATAAAGATACAAGCTCTGTCTTATAAAGTGTATTTTATGAGTGTGTTATGTGCTTAGTATAAACTTCAGTTCGTTCTTTTTTTTTGTTGTTGTTCTGGAAGAGGCGGGTTATATTTTTATATATCTCGTAGCGTTGGTATAGTTGAAACAACCAAAGTCAAGGCAATACCTTCCTGCTTTGCCCCTTTCTTTACAGACTTTAATAAATGCATATCCCAGTGACACCCACAAGACAAGAAAGTGAGAAGATATGCCTAAGAAGTGGAAAAAAAGGGAAGAATATTTCTGAGGAGTGGTGCTAGAACTGTCTTCTTAAAAAACCTCAAGACCTATGACTGCCACCCTACTAAAATATTTTCAGGTGATAACTCACTTCTCTGTGTGGTCTCCTGTTCACTAATACCTTGCCAGGGAAAAATCTTGTAATATTGAGGAAATGACAAACAAAACCAGAGATTCTGGAGTAAGCAGCTGGAGAAAGCACAGCTTTGAAATCCTTCTGCAGACAATATTATGCAATACCATAAATGTGATTCCAGTCTTCAAAATTTCCAATGCATAGAAAAAAATTACTCAAAAGTCCAAAATAAATTTCTCCAAGTGGTGCAGCCAAGAGGTACTGTCCAGTTTGATAGACCATGTGCATACCACCACAGCTACCACAGTGGGTAGAGGTTTGCAATGTACTTCTGGGAATGTTAATGTTGGAGGAATGCGGAGACGCTCCCATCATGCAATACATGCTCATGCATCTCACTCTGTTGAAAACCACCACACATATATTTTCTGTTTAGAACAACAGGATCATTTAGGTTAGAAAACACTTCTAAGATTATTGAGTCCAACAATTAACCCAGTGCTGACAAGTTTAATGTCATAATCCAATGATGTTTTGGTCAACAATCCTTAGTATTACATCTTTCCTCCCTCTAGGGAAACTCTACTAAGGATGCAGCTAGTTCTGTTTCAGGAATTTTACTTTCCCTTCAGAAAACAGTTAGCAAAAAATTAAAACTCAAGGTATATTTCAGGCTTTTCTGCCCTGATATGGGTGAAAATGTGTACTTATAGCAGAAGAGATAAACAAAAATATTAATCTGCTAATCTAAAACAGATTTCATCTTCAATATCAAAATCAAAATTCACATATGGGCTGTAAAATTTAGAATAAAATCCCCAACAGAATCAACATGTTCAAAGCAAAGCAACTGTTTTTCATTAGTTGCTAAAGCTGTAAAATCAGACCAAGACACAGAGGAAAGGATGAGAAAATAACACCTTTTTAAGATGCTTTTTTAGATTATCTCTGTATTCCTTCAGGATTTTCCTTAACTGCTGTTATAGGATGCAGAGAGAAACATGATTTTGACTCCCCTTGTTATGCTTTCAGCCCTTCCAAAACATTATATAAATGCAGGAGAGGGAAGAGGACAGGATATTACTACGACTTATTCTTTGCTGGAACGATCTGGGTAATGAATCTGCCCAAGCATCTGTTGTGGGAAACAACCATGTAAAAATCTTGCTTTCAGGATTTATAGCATTTCAGGTGTCTGCTTTTTTACTTATCTTCAACAATCTGACACATTTGCTCGGAATTTATTATTTGTTTCCATTTCGCAATAGTTATTCAGTAGTCTGCAGGATACAAATAGACTGGGGGAGATTTGAGTTTCACTGGTAAACAGGTAAACATGCATGAAGATGTTAAAATTGGCATGAACTGCACGATCACAAGAGAGAGTTACAGGCTGACTGGCAGACAGAAAGAATTGGAGCATTTTTTCCTACTTTTTTTAGGATAAAACTTTAAATTTTGGTAATTGGAATTCAGGAATGTACAAAGAATAAACTAAAACTGCAGAGGTACAACCTGGGAAGCGCCACATATAACTCTAGCAATGCACAATAAGCACAGTTTTTCATTGAGTGAAAAAGCAAAGGAATCTGCTGTCTACCTAAATTGTTGGATATATGTTTCCAAAGACTTATCCCTAAAACTTCCAGTATTTAAGAAATAATAATTTTTTGCAATTAAATAATATTTTCAGTGTCTTTTGTTCTTTAATTCTTGGTTAGAAAATGGTAATTAATATTATTTGGGTCTATGCTACCCTTCAATTTTGTATTGTACAGCAGTATTCTTATAAATTATACCTTATAAGCAAGTATTTATATGTGCTGGGTAGAACCTCATGCAGTAAGTTAAGTTGGAAACTTGGATAAACTTCAACACTGAAGCTGGACATGGAAATAAAATCCTTGGAATTCCAAAGGCCTAAAATTGTGCATTATGTTTATTCAATCATTACACTATTTTTAATGGACTGAGCAGATTTTAAATTATAAAGTCAAGAGGCAAGTTCCTCACATGTCACATTTCATTTGCAGAATTATAGCTATTTAAATGCTGTTTTTCCCTTTTCATGTGTAGTTACTTGTATCTTACATGTTGAAAAATATACCTATTGGAGAATAGGTTCATATTTGATTGATCAAAATCAATAGAAATAAAATACAGGAAAGGTCACCACATAGCACACTCGAATAGACCAGGCAAGCTGCACCTGTAATTGAAGCAGAGAACCTCCCAGTCATCCCATAACTCAAACTTAAGGCAGTCACAGGCTGTTGGAGGTCATGGAAGAATGTTGCTAGGATAGAGAATCTGAAACCTACAGAGAGAGTCTGGTTCATGTCACTTCTGTAGCCATTCCCACCACACAAAGCTTCAAAGCACACTCCATGTGTATTTGACATCATGACATTTCTAATCCCTCTCCTAAATATTTGGGCAATTTAAAAGTAACTTTGTGAATGAAAACACATAAAAGCATCTAATTAAGAAAAACATGTACTCCATAAAACAAATTGAACTGACCCAAAGGGGCAGAACAAAACTTTGCTCCCAGTAGATTTTATTAAAATAATTTCATCCTTCTTGCATGCTTTGATCAGCAATATGATAAAAATAGTTATTAAATTATCATCAGTCACTGCATACCAAGCATTCATTTTACAAGTAGTGGTGGTGGAGAAGAATCATAATTACAAAGCAAGCATGTCAGGCCATCTGCAAAGTTATGCAGATGACTTTTTTACAGTAGTGGAGAAAACATGCTTATTTATACTTAGCTATTTTTAAGTACTTGGAAAGGAAAGGCACTCCATTAATACTTACCAGCATGAATGCTGACCCGAAAGGATTCATAAATACTAAGCTTTGCTTCTGGCACTTGAACAACCACACTGATTGCAAATATCATGTCCTAATCCACTAGCTTCTCTGTTTCTGATCCTGTATAATGCTCTGTAGGCTTAACCACCTTTAACATTTCACAGTTAACTTCTTGAAAATTAATGAGAAGAGCGGAGTGAAGTAGGATGAGAGCTAACATCCACAAAAGAATATTAAACTTTCAAATCAGAGCAAAGTGGCAGTGCTCCATTTTCAAATATTTTTAGTCCTCAGTATATAATATAGTATAAAAGTGATTTACCATATGTTTAAAATACAGACTATCTTTAATAAGATACACTTTTGTAGAACACTTTTATATAAGCATGATCACATGCAGCCTCACCCAATTCAGAATGAGAAATTAACAGTTAAACTAACTCATAAATTGTAATCAGACCAACTTCTCTGTAATATTGCTTTAAATAAGACCATCAAGGCCAATAATTGTCTTGTTTTCAGCTGAAAAGCAGAACAGTGCAGGAAAAAATATAATATTCTTCAATATAAACATTCATGGTATTTTATTTTTTTTCTGGCAGACATCAGAAATGCCTGTTTGATATATTTGCAAAGAGAGAAAGAATAGAGACATTTTGTCACTTAAAACAATTGTTAAAATTCTTGCACTGACATAGCAACAAGGTACCTCATTATATCAGCCCTTCCCATACTTTTAGGGAATTTGACAGGAGTGGTTACTCAAGCTCATCACGTTCAGCAAAAAATGGAAGATCTGTTGTGAGTTAGGATGTAGAAACATAGGAGCACAGATTCAGAGGAGACCTGCACTATAATGATTTAGGGCCAGGCTTACTGCTGTTTGCCACCTGGAATAACAAAAGTACATTTTGAGAAAAGATATGTTTTCTGACATTCCTATTTATATTAGGCAATGCTTTATGTCTTGAGTGTTCAAAGGAAATTCCTGGGTATTATTTGTACTTAAAGCAGTATTCCAAACACAGACTCTGGCCCACAGTGGTGCAGGGTTTGACTGACAGGAAGTATACACCTCTTAGCCCAGACCAGGGCAGGGATAAATTCACTCTCTGTACCAGATTTAATGTTATGGAGCTGGCCTGTGCCTGTGACCTTTCCTTCCTCAGAAGTTCCCACAAAGCACGAGACTGTATCTTGTTACTCCTGAGTACAGGACGAAGGGGAGCACACAGAAGCTGAATCTCAGCATCACAATTGCTACATTACCCCAGCCCATGAAGCAGACAAAGCTTTTATTGCACCCAGGCTCCAGCTACTGAACCAAGAACAGCTAAAGCCTCCTTCGATTTATTTTACTTTCAGAAGAAATACATTAGTAAAATAGTTCGTCTTCTCATCCCTCCATGCCAGAAGGGAATTCAGATGCACTGTCCACACAATAAGTAGCCTTCATTGACCAGATAGCCTTGCACTGCTGGAACCATGCCTGATTCATTTTGAAAGTCGTGTATCAATTTAGTGATGGGTTCCTCTTATTGTAATGTTCTTTTCAAGTAGGTCATTTCACATGTCTTCTCCAAAAGCAATTTATTTTACCCTTTCATCCCCAGTAAGAAAAAGGTCTGGATTTGAGGTTACCATGATTTTATACTTATTACTTAACATAGATTTGTGAAGTTCAGATGTAATACCTGTAAGCATCACAGCTTGGTGTAGATTAAGTCCAAGAGTCTTCTCATGAGAAAGAAATTGAAAAGATGCTGCAGCACTGTTTTCCTGCTCAGTATCATCTGAAACTGTAGTAAGTCACTATAAGTAAGTCATCATCCAGATCACTAATAAACATATGACAAAACAAAAACCAAAGAAAGCTCATCACAGATATTCACTTGAATACTCTTTCAGTCAGTGAACTTTTCAAATTCATTTTGTATGTGGTATTTTTCTCATCTTGCATGAGTTTTTAAATAGACTATTCATGCTGAACTCTACATATGTAGAATATATTGGGGATGGGGTTGGTTTTTTTTTCGAAGCCTACACATTGATAGCACTGATAGCATTGATCGTTGATGTTATTCTTACTATGCTCTTGGCCTACAGATCAGTTTTGTGATTGTTTCTTCTGGTAATTTACTGGATAATTTAGAGAAGGATTTATAATACTGTATTTTCTATCCTTTCTTCTCTGTGTAGAAAAATATTTTCCTTCATTCCACCATTTGGTTTTTTTATTTGTCCTTTGCAAAGTCTTGAACACAAGTGCTTACACCTTTGAGATTTCACAAGTTTGTTAAATGTCTGAGAATGATGCTCAACAGGCTTGTCTAACTTACAAACCTCTAGCTCACCCTAAACATTTTCTAAATCCCTTTTTTTTTTTTTTTTTTTTTTTTGTAGTTCAGGTTGGCTTACTGCCAGCATTTGTTCTATCAGACACCAGTAGTAACCTCATTAGTGAACATCAGAGAAGAACAGCATTAAACACATCAGCCTTCCCCCTACCATTATCCGTGACTAGAAGCCACATTTTGTACTCCCACACTCTGGCAGTGCCTAATACTTTGTCATTAATCATCTTACTACTGACGTGCTTTTGGAGCAAATGTGTTGTTTACTTGAATGGTTCCTAACTCCATTCTGTGATTTGCTCGTCTAAATGTTGACCTTGAAATTACAGAAATCAGCAAAGGAGAAGAAAAGGATGATTCACTGTTCCTCCTTTACCTTTCTTGATAACTTTCTTTTATATGTAAACAGTGAATAAAATTTCAGCAGTAAGATTCCCAATCCTTTCAGTTTAGAGGGATATACTCATCTGCTGAAGACAGTTTTTATACCTTTGCTTTGCTGAAAGGCATCAATATTTGGTAATTTTATTTTTAGAGAGCAGTGACACTGTGCAGCAGGGAAGTACCAGATCCCTCATGAGTTAGCACATTTTAAGTAATGTTGAACACTATACTTGGCCAGAGCCGACACTGATGAAGCAAATTTTAAAGATGCAAATTTAAATTAGCCTTTTTGGTGGAAAGAGAGGGTTAGCTCTTAGTTTATATTATCAGCTGCTTGCAGAGTCACTTCTGACACCCTTTCTTTTAGAGGGTGTTGTTGCTTCAGGCATAACTGTTGTGTCTAACGAATTATCACAATTCCCTGAACCCACTATTTATCACAGATGTCCTCTGTCCTAGAACTAGAATTAGTCTTCTGGTGCCAATCTGACACAGTCTAGCAGCCATTCCAGATATCCCTGATAACCCATTTTGCACCTTCCCATTAGCCCGCATTGGCCATGGAGGTGAACTGGTCATAAAATCCTGGAAAAGTCTGCTTGGGACTTATACATCTGGTACCACAGCTGGTTATTACCCTGATTATCTTCATAATCCTAAGCTCACTCACACCTCTATCTGTCCTTTCCAGAAACCTTTGGTGTGCAGACAGTCTATAAAGGTCTGTTCCTTTCATAGCATTACTCCTCTCGAGCACCAGAAGCTACGTATGCCTCCTAAAAAGTACAGATTTTATTCCAGACCTCCACAATTGACTCTGTTTAGCCTCTTTCTATACAAATCCTGGGAGGCTGAGCACAACACAGCCCATGGTGCAGCATAGGTGGGAGTGCTGGATTGGAATTCTCTGCAGCACAGGGTGAGACGTGGAACCTTCTGCAACAGTGGCTGGAGGAGACAGACAAACAGCCTGTTATGAACTTGTTCCCAGAATGGCTCAAATTAGTACAGCACTAATGAGGTACCATCCCTGGGACACATTACCAATGACATTCATGACAAATATGGGTAGGTGAAGTACATTTATACTACAACAATTAATTTACAGCAGTACAGCTTTGCAGACTGCACAATGACTCTTAAGGTGTGTTTGCTTGGAGGCATAGACAAGGACAGACTTTACCCTGAGCTTTTCTTCTCTTAGTAAGTTATAACCCAAAGCTTTTCACAATTTACCTATATCATTAGATCCCATTGTCAAAGCTTTGCATTTCAGAATAACTGGAAGAATTCATTAAAATGATTAATATTCAGAAACAATGGATTGTTAATTCAACTTCTCTGTTGGAGGTCACAGTTACAATTTCTGTTTATATTGAGACAACCACCTACTATAACCTTCCAGTTTCATTACACCTAATGATTAATTACATTTTCTTACAGGAAAGAGCAACCATTTAATATGAATGTTGCCATTGTATTACTGCTTCTCTCTTACATAGCTCCAATTTTCTAATTTAGTAACAAACACCCATGAATTAAGCAAGCAATCACACAGCATTGAGAGCAGAGTCAATCTCAAAACCCCATTTTTCTCGTCCCCAAATCTTCAATAAACTCTTAGAAAACTCATATATATATGCACTCTAGTATTTTATTATGAAATAGGAAGGCAAAAACTCACAAAAATTCTCTCAGATATTGCTCAAATCCTTCTGTGTTTCAATATCTGTATAATACTTGTAGTATTGACTCTGTCCTTAACTCATCAACATATCTGTCTTTTCATCTTCTTTTTGCTGTTGACCAACTCTCTGTAGGGAAGGTTTGTACCAGTTTGAAGCCCTTCCCCCTTGTCCTGTCGCTCTAGGCACTTATAAATAATTTCTCTTCATCTTTCACATCAGCCCCCTTCAGGTGCTGTAGGGCACCAATTAGGTCAGCCCAAATCTTTTTTTTCCAGGCTGAATAATCCCACTTCTCGCAGCCTTTACTAATATGAGAGGCACTTCATCCTCCTAATCAATTTGGTGGTCTTCTCTCTCCTCGCTCCAACACTTCCATATCCTTTCTGTGCTGGGACCCCAGAGCTTGACAGAGTATTTTGTTGGAGTTCAGAAAGCATGAAAAGAGCTTTGTACATATTATTGCTATGTAGTTAGAGGATACTGTCTTCATAATAATACTGCCTGCAATTTCAGCTAATGTACTTGCAGCAGAATCTGCAGCCTTTATCCTTAAATCCAGTTCCCATGTGTGGTACTTCACACTCCTGCATTATGCAAGGAGAATAACTAAGAGCTCTCTGTATACAGTAACTGCTCATACACATTAAAAATAAGGCTCTACTAAAACAACTCAACAATCAAAACTTCTACAGACCTACTGCTTAATCAATACATCAGCATCAGAGAATGCTGATGCTGTAAACAAGCCACTTGCAATTTTATTAAGTGACAAGTGCTTTGGCTGCGTGTTTTAAGATATATTTTTCTGTCCATTTCACTTTTAAGTATTTGCTTAAATGACCTAAAGGAGGGCTTCTCTTCAAACATTTTTATAAGACTGAAATTATATACTAGGTTTTTGTAGATTAATAAAGGTTATATATAGCTTTATGAAAAATAAAATTTATTGTGTGCATGACAACAGCTACTCTTCAAGCTTTTAGTATTCTAATATATCACCCATAAGATACACCTTGCTGGACAAAGAATGTAACCATTAATGTTCACAGAAATTATGCAGTGGAGGTTTAGTATTTTATATCTTAGGAATTTTACAATTTAATGCTAAATGGAATTTGGAACATAGAGACTACTTAGAAATTCAAGACTACTTTGTGGTTTCTTTAAATATTTTCACCCAAGTACTCAATTTAAAATAAATTAAGCCATAAAACTACACAGAAGAAGAGTGCATTTTGAATATCAGCAAATAAAAGTTGACTATGTTGTATAAAACAACAATTGAACTCCGTGGTCTGGATATATTCTTATTCAATAATTCTGTCATAAATTATTCCCTGATACATGTGCTTGGCAAAAGGCATTACTTGGCTCTCACAGCTGTACTTTTCATGCTTTTGAGTCATAGGAACTTCTGGAGTTTATTTCAACAAACTATGATAGTGCAAGCACATTTTATAGGTAAAATCTTTTCTGGAACAAATCAGTGGAAAAAGAAGATGACTCAGAGGGATGATATTTAATTAGTATTATCTGTGGTAATAAGCCATTCCAAGACTAAGCTAGTCATGACAAAGAAAATAGCTCCTCAATCTTAACAGGACTTCTGGGTTTAGCTTTACATAATGACTTATCACTGAAAGTTTTAGCAAATGCAAATATAGAGCTGCAAATATATCCTGAGCTGCCAATATAATTCACAGATTTAAATACAATGATTTATTTAATCCACTACTGCCTAGCAAGTGGATAATATTAGATTTTAAATACTAGTTCTTATAGTGAAAAAATGTGATTAAAATCTGCCTGTGCACTGGTTTATATCTAGAAACGAGGGCAACTGTAATTACCCAGATAGTAGGTAGGAACAGGAGTATTTACTGCTGTTCTTACAAAGGAATGGCTGGAAATACTTTTCTGTCAAACACATTTTTAGCATCTATATAGAGCAGTTTGCCATATTTAAAGTACACTGTAATCCCTTCTCAGAGGGGAGGGGAGGAAAACAGTCCAGTCAAGATCAGCACAAAAGTTTTATGTCACCTCATCACCAGGCCTTTAAGAAAGACCTCATGACAGGAACTGTTTTCTATTGATATCTACAATCTAAACTATCTGCCAACCGCTTGCCACTGGTAAAGTTTTGGGGTGAAGGTGAGGGAGCAGGTCTTTGCTTTCTAACATTCATATAAAATCCATGGAACTGCATGCATTTCATGGTTATGACTGGCCTATACACACCACTTTCTTCTTTTACATTACTGGATGCAAGATGCAAAGAGTAATCAGAGCTTTCAGAGTTAGAAAAGCCAAGTGTTTGCTAAGTAGCAAGTTCTTATCTCTAAAGGAAATTGTCATGAGGGAAGCACAGATTTGTCAGCCTTCTTTTCACATTGCAGCTGTACCCAGCCAGGCTGGTACTCCAGACCACCCCCACAGACAAGGAATAGACACAATCTCATCTATTCCTCCAGTTTAAAGAAACAAGGAATGTCCAGGCTAGCATTGGGCTGCACTGACTACCTGGATGTCTCAGGCTACCCAGCCCAAAAGAAACACCTCCATCCCTTTAGTGTAATGCTATGCTGAAACATGCAAAAGCATGAAAAAGCAGTATGCAAAATCTACCCCAAATACATTTGTGGAATTAAGTTTGCATTCCCAAGGGCTTTGTCTGTAAATTGTTAGAAATAAATTGAGCTAAAAGAATTTCTGAAAAGAAGCAGTCAGAAGCATATTAAAACATTGCAGAATAATTTATGGGTGGCAACCCTAATGATGTGATATATCATTTGTGAATATAGCAAATTTTTCATTAGCATTTTAGAGTTAATTTCAGCAAATGAATTCATATTTAAAGCTTACTGTACTGTACAAAATTGAGCCCTACATCTATGAAGAATATTTGACAACAGTAAAAGAGTTTCTGAGTTTAGCTGACATTTTATGGCTTAAGGTGAAAGAATTAAACAAATGGGAGTTTTGTTTGTTTGACATTCTAGACACCCTTCAGTTTATATGCTAAAGCTGTCCTAACTTTTCAACAAGACTGGTCCCAGAACTGCCTGCCTCTGAGTGGCTTTAGAGCATAGTCAGTTTTGAATTGTGAGCAGCCATGTTCTAGCTTACATTCTCTGATTTGAATTGGAAAACAGTAATGGGAATATTTTCTGAAGAATACAAACTTCATTGACCATTTTGCTGAAATTAAGGTATGTGACAGTTCCAAATGTGATACAAAAATAAAGAACCTGGATTGATTATCTTCTGAAGTATCTCAATCTCCACAGCACATTTCTCTCAACCTTTTGCCTGACAAGGCAAATACCTTCTAAAGAATATTAGAACTCACAGGAGCTTTTAGCAAAAACCAAAATTCAACTCAAAAGCATAAATAGATTTTACCTTTAATTTTCCAATATATTTAAACTATGACTTTCTAGACTAGAATACATGATAAGATACATTAACAGAAAATAGCCCAATAAATGCATTGAATTTAAATATATCTAGATTGAACCCTTTATGTGACCCACTTCTCCTGTGTTGCAACCATACATAAGCACATGTAGTACATGGAGTTTCATTTAATTTCTGTAGGTGCTCATTTTCCAGTAATAAAACAAATAATTATTCCTCCTTATTTGCATGACTCATGGCATAGGATTATAAAATATTTGGAACAAAAGAGATTTTTGAGAATTCTGTAGTAAAATGGATACTCCAATCTAGTCCAAATGATCTACCACAAAAATGCTAAGAAGTCCAAAATCTGTAGAAAGCAAATGCTAAGATAGCTTCCTTATTCTCTGAAGCACTTTTCCTAAGTTTTCCTGAACTAAAAACTCTAATCACACTTGAAGAATGTTCATCATATAGGGATTTCAATTACACACAGGAGCATCTGACCCAAATACAGCCAAATTCAAAATCATTATGGACTAAATGCTTAAAATTATAAATTTTATTTTGATAAATTTTAAATTACAGCCAAGAACATTAGTGAAAATCTTGGTTCTGAAGGTTGCAATGGGAAAGCTCACTCCAGAGAAAAAAAAAAAAAGAGTATACTGCTGATATAGCATGTAATGCTTCCTGAGCTATCAGTTTTAAAACCTTGGAAGAATTAGTGTGGCAAACATCTCACCTACAGTGACAGGATATTCTTTTTGTTTTTCTGTGTGGGTTTGTTGGCTTTCCTTCATTTTTTAAAAGAGACATACTTTGGTGGCAAGAGACTCCTCAGTTAAATTGCAATTGCCTACTCTAAATTTATTGAGCTTGATGAGAACAAACGCAAAGCCTGTGCTACCCTTGGCACCATCAATCAAAGTGTTGGGTAGTATCACATCTTAAACTTCTGATTGAGAATTCTTGTCCTGCTTACTTACTAAGATGTGCAATGCATACTAATGCATCTGTGGACAATAAAAAATAGTAGGATAAACTGTGACATATTTTCCCTGAGATCAACAAAATATGAAAAACTGACAAATGAGAGATCTAGTGGGACTAAGAAACATTTTATTAGAAAATCAAAGATCTGTTTACCCTGTTTTCTAAAATTTATCACTCTTCTCTCAAGACTTCACATCTTTTCAAGACAACTTCAGAGCTCTAAAACATTTTTCTAAATTGGTCCATCAAAGCTGAAATTGCACTTATACCACATGTGAGGTTATTTCAGAATCAAGAGAAGTGACTGCCAATGAAAAATTATTGAGTTGAAAAGCCTTTTTTTTTCCTTAGAGGAAATCAACTACCAGAAATATCTTTTACTTCTATGACACCTTTATGCACAATAATAAGCAGTAGGAACTATTTATGTATCTTTAGTAGTATTCTGGGGTGCATCAGGAACGGCATTGCCAGCAGGTGGAAGGAGGTGATCCTGCCCCTCTTCTCAGCCCTGAGGCTGAGATGTGCTGAGGCACATCTGGAGTGCTGTGTCCATTCTGGGCTCCTCAGGACAGGAGGGACATGGAGCTCCTGGAGGAGTCCAGTGGAGGGTGACAAGGATGACGAAGGGCTGGAGCATCTCTCTTATGAGGAAAGGCTGAGGGAGCTGGGGCTGTTCAGCCTCAAGGAGAGATGAGTGAGAGGGAACCTCATCAGTGTCTGTCAGTGCCTGCAGGGAGGGT
>JAOTQP010000001.1:101722350-101744267 GCA_026413545.1 Cichladusa arquata
AGGAGAGATGAGTGAGAGGGAACCTCATCAGTGTCTGTCAGTGCCTGCAGGGAGGGTCAGAGCACGGATCAGGCTCTGCTCTGTGTGTCAGCAATGGGACAAGAGGCAATGGGCAGGAATGGATGCACCTGAACATGAGGAAGAACTTTCCTGTGCAGTGACCAGGCACTGGAACAGATCACCCAGAGAAGGCGTGGAGTCTCCCTCACTGGAGATATTCCAGAACCATCTGGGTGCAATCCTCTGCCATGTGCTCTGGGATGACCCTGCTTGGGCAGGGAGACTGGACTTCCCACCTGACCCATTCTGGGATTATGTGAATTTGGGTTTTATTCATATAGCTATCATATCACTAAGCAGATATATTTAATAGTATGAAGCTGAAAAAGCACCAATATAATCAGGTGGACAGGAGTACAGTGTGAATGCAAGAGCTGAAGACATTTCTTGAAAAGGAAAATCTAGCAAAAACTTAATTACGATTATTAAACATAAGAATTTACTAATGTACTGGTTAGATTTTTTTCCCCCACTCTAGTAGAAGGCCACACAGATTGAAAAATAGCAATATAAAAGATAGAATTCCCTGGCCCAAAAAATTTGGGTGATTACATTTTTTCTGCCAGAATGTTCTCTGTACTAGACTGGAGACTATGACAGCATTACTTCCCTGACATGCAGATATTTGTTTTTTATAAGTAAAAGACAGTTATTTTGGATCTTGACTGAACACTGAACTCCCACGAAACTCATGTTGCCCATGTAACTTTTAACTATATAGTTCTGTAACAGAAAAAACAACAAAACAAGACAAAAAAAAAATTTCCTTTTTCAGAGTGCAATATGGAAAGGCATAAAAATTAGATGTATCTGTCTTAAATTACAAAACCATCAAGAGTGTTGTCTCCTACAAAAAGGCTTGAAATTATTACTGATATTATCAAAATAATTTATTTTAATTGATGAGAAAAAAAAATGGTGAGAGACATAAAATATACTTTTCTCTCAAAACAGTACCATATTTGAGCAAAGAGAATGATTAATATTGTATTGTGGTGGTGCAGAATCATTCAAATTAAATGTACCAAATTTAAGCAATTAGCCTAGAAAATAAAACCAATAAATAATCATGTGTAATTTCTGAAAAGACAGTGCAGAACTAATTAGCACGAAAAACTGTATTCAGGTTATTCCCTCTCACTTTGCTTCACAGATAACATTCATTTCTACAAAGCAACTCTTAAAGTAATACTTTTTTTTAAAAAAAGTAACTGAACCTTTTCCTGAGAGCATTGTATTTTTATATGTTAAATTAGTTAAGCATTTTCAATTTATAAGACATCAGAGACTACATTCACATGTTTTCAATGATCAAGCTGCCAGAATTATTCTATTTAAATTGAACTTTTCTTTAGATCACCTTGTTTTCCATACTGCTGTTACTTTCCACGTTGCTGTATTATCAGACTGAAATTTTATAAACCTGTTCACACCCTTAACCATGTACAGCTGCAGAATTTTAAATGGCCAGGTTAAGTTACAGGTGTGCATCTGTGCCACAGGACATGCTCAGAGGCCTTAAAACACAACTAAGTATGCCTTTTCCCATGGTTTGAGCACTAAATAAAAGATGGACAACCACTGTAAAACTCTGAGAAGTCTAAATGGAGACAGTTCAATAGCTGTAAAAGTATTTACATCTACCCTTTTTAGAAATTGACTGGACCTCATAGAATATCCTGATTTTTCATCTCTTATGCACTTATGGCCATGGGCAGCTTATTTTTTTCATTTTTTAAAAGTTTATTAACAAATCCCTCTCTTCTTTACCAATCAACTAATATTCTGCACTGTTAGCATCACATTTCTGAAATAATTTCATTTTTTCTGCCAAAGTTCTGTTAATATAGAAAGACTGAAACACGCTGTTTCCACTCAATGTACGCTCAAATACAATTAACCTGAAAATAGATAAAAACACACATCTTAATACAAATGAGAAACCAGAATACTGTTTATCTGCTCTGGTTGCCTGTAAGGTGTTATGTACAGGGAATATTCCTGCAGCATTACACAGCTGTTATGTTTTGAACTATATTTCTAAGCTGTGTTACATTCATATTTTTCTCCAAAGTCTTCTGAGGGTAGCATTTACATTATTTTTCTAGCATGTTTTAAAGATTCATCCCAGACAGAAAGACAAAACCAGATATATTTATTATTTAAAGAACATTCATCCCAGACTATAACAGCAAAAGACACTAGTAGCCATACTTAAATACCTCAAACCAATTATTTAGGAACTAAAAAGGAGTGCAGGCACACAAGAGTATTCGTCCCCAAAAACAGAATACAAAAAAAAAAAGTTCAGAACATAAGACTTATTCCCATTAACTGAATGACAGAACATATTGTTGCAGAGGAAAATCTTTATTCTGTGCTATGCTAAAAACCTGCAATACAATACTGCAGTTCCAAGATTCTGCCTAATGCCTGTTAAAATGCACAGGAGACATCTCTGTAGCTGCTAGCAGTGCTTGTAAAGTACATGACCAGTTTCAGGCCACACAACAGCTCAACAGAAAAGGAGAGTTTTTGTTGGAGAGTTCTGCCTCCCTGCCCTAACATAAGAAGTGACCTATTAAAAGCTAACCATGAGGACTAAGGTCAATGAAATATTCATTAAAGCTTTAAAATACACATTCAGTAATAAAAAATCATTATACTACAATACATTTTTTTTATATATGTTTCACAAACAGTACTTACAAGTTACGTCATTAAGAATACAGAACCAACACAACACTAATTACAGGCCTCAATAACTCCCACGGGAAGCAATTTCATATTTTCCCAAAGACAAAAGGATAAGCATATGTGTCTTGGTAACACTATCCAAATTAGTATGGAAAGATTTCTACAATCTGACAGAAAGAAAATGAAAGAGCATTTTCAGAGATTTCAATTACAAAAGTGAAACAATTACTCTGCTGTCTGGTTTATATCTCCCAAAGTAATTTTCTTTCAATTGATAGTAAAGGTGAACTTAAAGCAAATGTATTTACATCCAGCTCTTCTCCATGTACAGAATCTGAAATTAAAATACAGGGTAAAGAATTTTTCCACTGATGAATACACAGAAAATGAATTTAAAAACTTTTAGGTATATGGATATATTTTGCCAGAATCAATGCTATTGGTTTCTAAAATTAAATCATAGTTTTACCCCAGTAGATTTTCTTTGTTTTGCTATCAATAGTACAGTACTCTATCTTTCCCTTGAAAGATATTCACTCAGATCTGTATATTTTCACAATACTACTGAGTGGAAGATTTTTCTTGTTACTGACTATGTAAAAAAAAAATAAAATTCAAGGTTCAACACCAGCTATGCTTGATGAAAGAGTCAGACTGCTTAACAAGCTTTTGGAACAGCAGTTATATCTCATCAGCTTTGACTCAGAATTCCCAGCTGAAGAGAAAGTCTGAGTTTCTCACACAGACTCATAAAGTCAAAGGTTGAAAATTATTAATTTAATCCAGGTAGCACTCTAGTCTCTTATGAGAAGGAAAGCACGTGTATGGTTCTAAAGAAGGACTATTCCATGGAATTGTGAACCATTGCATTGGTTCACACAAACCTTTGACATTGCTTTCTCTTTACATGTTATTTTGCTTGCTACATCGTTTCACTATCAGTTTGCTCATTCTAAATTTTTCCTCTTGAAAGCCTATTTAAGTTCATGTATTAAAAAATTAGGAGCAAGAACTTTGGAAGAAAAAGAAAAACCTTCTCAAAACACTCCCAATTTTAAAAGGGTATAATTTTCCCTTCTTTTCTCTCATTTCAGTCTCATGTGCATAAAGGCAGCCTGTGAGTTGCTTAATAAAGCATCTTGTGAAGCTGGATTACACCTGCTTACAGCAATTATACCAGACAGGAGTTATAGGAACACAGCATGCTCAGAATTAGAAGCATCTTCTGTTGGAATATATGGAAAATAGCAAGTAATGCATGATGCCATTCACTTCAGCTCATTTTCAGCAGAGCTCTTGCAAGTTACAGTAGGGTATGTTTGCATGCTTAACTAAGTGCATTAACGTTTTGGGTTAGATTGGGAACACACTTTTGAACCAAACATCTCTTATCATCCCTCACATGGCCTTGGTTTGCATTGCAGAATAGTCTCAGAGGACAAAATTGCATCCCTTTTGAATTAGGGTAAACTGACATTGTACTTCAGAATGACCTAAATCTCAGGCTGATGTTTACAGGACCAGGGCAGAGCCAGGCTGAGCTAAATCCCTTGAAACATGCATAAATACATAAATATGCAAATTTCTGGTCTTTAACCACAAAGTGGTTTGTTATAAGCTCTCTCCTGTTGTACTACACTACTGGGTAATGCAGACTCAAAGTTTTCACAGTGGCAGCAGCCCTGGTCTTCTCAGTGGAACTGGTGACAATGCCAGCACCCTGAACAGACTGGGTAGACATTGAGGCAACAACTATGCTTATGCTGGCTAGCCATCATAAATTACAGAACCCCTCTTCCTTTATAACTTTAGGAGCTTGAACCTGGATTATGGAGAAGTGATCTAGCAGGTCCAGCCACTCCAGATGAACAGGTCACCCTGTCCCCTATACAGGCTGCTGCCTCAGCTATCAGAAATGGAGTCAGAGCAAAGGGAAGGATGTGCGGGTGCCATCGTGGGGTTCTGCCTGTATGACCACAGGGAGCACATAAAGAAGAGGAGTGTGACACATATGGGCTTCAAGGTTGGAGGCAAGTGAACTGGCAGGAATAGCAGTGTCCAAAAAACATACATTCAGGAAGGTTCCTCCTCCAGATGCAGCAGAAGCTCTGATGACATTTGCACTCCTGACCCTGACCCTGAAGAAGGAACTACAGGTTTGCAGTTACAGGAATGAGGTGATGAATGCTCTGATCAGTGACAGAAGGGCTCTGTCTCCAGCCAGGCAGAGGAAAGGGATAGTTAATCTTACTGGACTGTATGGAACAGCTTTCCTGGCACATCAGACCCATGGGAGAATAAAGCTTTGATGGACGCAGGTGCACAGTGCAACTTAATGCCATCAGGGTCCATGGAAGAGGAGCTCAGCTGGATTTCTGGAGGGACAGGGGGTCCCAGCTGGTGAAGTGACCCTAACAGGAAACAAAGGGTCACAGTTTGCTTCCATGCAGAGGGTAGTCCAGAGGGTACCTGGAATTATCTGTCCCACAAATGAAAGTACAGTGCAGCATATGAAAATGAGACTCACAAGCTGAGAGCAAAATGAATCTGTTTATTGCAGAGTTAAGACATTGCTTATACACTCAGTGTGGGGATCTCTGTTCAGTCCTTTACAGGCAACCCAGTTATAGGACTGTAATAAATCTGTCAGCCTGACAGTTTGTTAGTGTTCTCAAGGTTTACAGGCTTTGAAGAGACAGGATGCCTTTCCTGTGTAATCTAAGCTCTTCTGTGCTTCCCAGCAATTTTCTGCACTGTCAGACTTTGCTGGTTCCTTACAGTAGAGTCTTACCATTTGCCATGGATTGATACAGACTGGAGTGGAACAGGGTGAAGCTGCCCAGCACTGGTGACAAAATAATGTGTGACAACACAATGAAAGAAACATTTGAGAAAGCATTATTTGGACCCCATATGCAGTGCTTAATCCAGGTCTGGGATCCCAGCACACAAAGGACATGGATTTCTTGGAGATGGACATGGATTTCAGAAGAGACCACCAAGGTGACCAGAGGGATGGAGCAGCTCTGCTGTGAGAAAATGCTGGGAGAATTGGGATTGCTCAGCCTGGAGAAGAGAAGCCTTTGGGGTGACCTAATTGTGGCCTTCCAGTACCTGAAGGGAGCCCACAAGAGAGATGGAGAGAGATTATTTACAAGGGTCTGGAGTGACAGGACAAGGGGAAATGTCTTCAAACTAACAGAGAGTAGGCTTAGACTAGATGTTAGGAAGAAATTCTTTTTGGTGAGGGTGGTAAGGCACGTGTACAGATTTTCCAAAGAAGCTGTGGCTGTGCCATCCCTGGAAGAGCTCAAGGTCAGGTTGGATGGAGATCTGAGCAACCCGGTCTAGTGCAAGGTGTCCTTGTTCATAGCAGCAACGTTGGAACTAGATAATCTTTGAGGTCTCTTCCAATCCAGGCCTTCCTATAATTCTATGATTAATATTTTCCCTTAAAGCTGATTTTGCCCCAAACAAAGCAAGGTCAACAGACTTAGTTTTAGGAAATAAAATTTCATGTAGATATTGCCACATCTTAATGCATGTGAATTATACAGTAGCATCCATTTTCCAACCAGCTAACCAAAAGAAAACACAGGCATGCTGTGTTTCTAGATAGTGCATATCCTTGGTTACAATCAGACTGAAAGTCCTTTCCATTGAGTAACACAGGAAGTATTTCAACCAGTTCCCTGAGCAGCAGCAAACCTTTGAAGAGATCAAACATGAAACTGATGGTTCAGTAGCCCTAAATCAGCTGGGCAGGACCAGAATGCAAGTAGGTACCAGAGAGCACCTGGACAGACCCAAGGTCAGCCTCTGGAGTTTTGGAGCCAGGACACAAAGGATCTGGATCCCACTACACCTTAACTATGGAAAAGACATACTGGTAAAACACAAAGTGGTTCAGGTTGCCTCAGAAATAGTTATTTAAGAAGAACAGCTCTTCTTGGCACCACAAATATCCCTACTGTCCTGAATGATCAGATGAAGGATCCCTCTACACTTCATGCAGCTGACACTACATGGATCACAGTTGCATGAACTTGCCAAAGTAAGCATCACAGGCCTTCTGTGCTGGAGATGGCTGTTGGATGTTCAGAAACCTGCTGTAACCAGTATTGCCACCCAAAATACCTTGAACTTTGAAAAACAACTTTTATGATGACAATTCACTGCAAAAAGAATTAAACTATACGAGCCAACTATGAAACTACTCTGTAGGCATCCAGGCCAAGAAACACATTCCTTGACTGAGAGTATCACATTCCCTGTCATGCACCAGCCACCAGGAAGACAGAACAAGGCAATGTATTATTAAAAACTGTACTGAAAGCAGTGAGTGCTGAGACATTCAGGCACTGTGATGCACATTAGCCAGAAGTCACATGTCTAGCAAACATTAGAGGTTCTTCTTGCCCAAATGAAAACCCTGCATACTGTGGAAGGAGCTACAGCTCCCATGGCACATAAAGGGAATTGGATCAGAAAGTGTGGGTTACACCTTCTTCGGCAAAAGGCAAAAGTCCGTCGAGATATAGATTGGACACAAGTGTATTTGCTGGTTAATTCAGTCTGATGGAGTAATCTGATGTGTACCTTCAGGGTGCCTAACCTTAGAGGAAAAATAAGGCCTGATTTGAGTTTCCATCATAGTTGTGCTCCATTGGAAAGCACCACATCAAGAGCCAGTAAAAGTAAAACCAGTAAAAAAACAAGCCTTATAAGGAACCTACTAAGTGCAGACTGATCCAACCTGAGCTGGCTTCCGCACCCAACAATTCAACACATAATATCTCCTCTCCCTTCTCGAATCACCACCACAACAGACAGACCCCAAGTCATAGATTTCTTTCTTCATCCTGCTGGAATTTTTGGACAGTGGCAGCATGAACAAGAGTTGCTTAGTTGCTGTCTCGTTCAACCTCCAGTAGCAACTTTTTTCACTTTGGGGGTGTTTGTTTGCTTGTTTTGTTTTTGTTTTTTTCACGACAGATTCCTGATATCTTCATTCAGAGTTTAAGTGGACAGAGGATGCTGGAATAACTTTTATTTTTCTGAAAATCGTGATTTTGGCCAAAGGGAAAGTAGCATATATTTAAATAACTGTTATTTTGTACATTTACTTTTTAGCACTAATTTACTTTTAAGTCTCATATATATTTACATTCATATATAATTTTCATGTAATCAAATAGGTTTTGACTCATAGCTCACATGTTCTTTTCTGAATGTAACACATGAGAAAAAGAAGCTGCAGTCAGATATAAAAATCTGTATGCTACCAATTCCACAGAAAACTAATTTAATCTTAAATTCCCTTGTAAACATCTGTTCCTAATAAAACATACACCCTTTAAGCAATTATAAGATTACCAGGGAGCAAATAAACATTCAAATAATCTTTATTTCATTTTGCCTCCCACTGGAGGTCTCTGGGACATACATTTCCTTCTCTCTTACTCATCGTTTCTACCCCCTTCTATGTCTTCCAAATTAGTTCTATGCTGAATGTATGCCTCAAAAAAAACGAGCTGTTTGCCTGAAAACATGCCCTAACTTCAAAACTTGACCGAAGTTATAACAGTTGTTCCTGTAAGCCTGCATCAAGCAAGCCTGTAATTAATCATCTCTTTCCTTGAGGGCTGCTGTCACTCAGCATAAATCAGAGAACGTGTTTTCTTGTTGTTAAAGCAAACATTTATTTTTCTCCATGTGAAAAAGACCCATTTGAGACTTTTTTTTTGCTATGAAAGGAAACATTTGGATTCTCCATTAGTTTGGGAGTCCAAATTAAGGACTCTAAAGGCACCATATTTTCACCTTCATAGCTGAACCTCCCTCAACAACTTTTGTTTTGCTAAATTGATATTTATTTTGATATCTGGCTCTCAGTACGTACATATTCCTGTGATAATATAGTTTGTTAAAAGATTGAAATTTTCATAGGGGAAAATTGCCATGGGACAGTAAATATTCAGAGGTTCTTCTTCTTCTGTCTTTTCTCGGAACAAAAGCTGAAATCTTTTTCCCTGGCAGAGAAGATTTTTTTCTCCTCCCACAAAGCTTTTGCCCTGTCTCTTGAAACCATTTTCTGCAAGGATGAAACTTCTCCTGGTTTGGAGGATAGTTAGCATTGGCTGGACCCCAAGCATTGAAAAGGCTACTGGATTTACCAGCATCTCTCCAAGCTGACTGGGAGAAGCTGACTGAGAGAAAATTAGTTTGGTTACCTATAAGCAATTCTCTTTCCTTCAAGTGGTTTTTACCTTATTCTTTCAGGAGATCTGCTGACTTTTACTGCATAATTGGTTCTGACTTGAATAGAGCACAGGCATATACAGACTAAACTTTAGCCAAATGAAGGTTGACTAATCCATTATCCTGGAGATGCAGCTGCAGTTGCAGCTTCACATGTGGTAAATTTTTTCCAATGGGATTTTAAAAGAGGAATCAGGTAATGCAAAAAGTGTAACATATAGAATTCAAAAGAATTTTGTAAAATCACAACAAACTGATTCCAAGGGAAGCCTAAAAGAGCCTAGATGCAACAGGAATGATAGCAATGTCATGGTATCCTAGGGAAATGTCCTACATACTTAATCTGCTAGTCTTTGATAGCACACTGATACTTTATTCCAATATTGAGGAGAAATGAAGTGACTTGCAAGTCTGATCCTAAACTTCAGTTTCCCACATCTTACATCCATCTCACAGGTGTCGTGGTGAGGACACACCTCAAAGCATAAGTCTGTCAAAGACTGGTGTCACAAGCACACTGACAGAAATATATGGAGAAATGAGCACAAATGTATGATAATTTTAGGCCAGAACTATAAGGCATAGGTCTGAGAAGCCTTATGTGCTCACTCAGTAGCACATCTGGAGCAAAGGAGGCTCAAGGGGACCTTATCCCAATCTACAGCTGTCTGAAGGGAGGTTGTAGCCAGGTGATGCTTGGCCTCTTCTCCCAGGCAGCCAGCAACAGGACCAGAGGTCCTCAGGCTGCACCAGGGAACATTCAGGTTGGACATCAGGAAGAATGACTTCCTGGCTGTCAAGCATTGGAACAGGCTGTCCAGGGAAGCCATGGAGCGCCCATCACTGGAGGTGTTCAAGAAATGACTGGACATGGCACTCAGTGCTCTGGTCTGAGAGACAAGGTGGGGATTAGTTGTAGTTTGGACTCAATGATCTTGGAGGTCTTTTCAGAGGTTCTTTCAGCACAACCTGGTCTAATAATTATCTATATCTAATTACCTATATATAATTATCTATAATTATATATATATATAATTATCTATATATAATTCTGTCTCAAAGAAGGAATTTCCAGTATTTTTTAGAATTTTCACTCCTGAAAAGAGCACAACCCTTAAAAAAAGACTTATCAACAGGCCAGGGAGACAAAGCAGAGAAAACTGCATATTTTCTTTTCAGTGCAGGATTTGAAGCTTCGTGGGTCAGTGAAAGGGGCTGCATGGCATGGCAGCTACAGCTGGGAGGAATGTGGAAAATCCCTTCTACGTCATCCCAGCTCAATGAGTCTTCAAATTGGTGGTCAGCTCTCAGGGTAGACGTGGCAATAGGCAAAGAATAATGCAGATATAAATATCCAGTATTATCTCTAACTACATGTTTGGCTTCTGATATTGAACAAACAAGAAAAAGATATAAAGTCTTGAGCAAATAAATATCTCCAAGTTTTACAGTAATCTTTAAGGACAATTTCAGTAATACTCATGATTTACATTCCATATCCTTATTTATGTAACAAAGATTAATCAGCAAGGTTTGTTCACAATGAAGTGATTTCTTATTCTTAATTTCATGTTTATTTTGCTAGATGGTCAGAAAATATTAAATGCAGATGATTCAACTTTGCTTCCCAGAATTTTAAATTCTCACCGTAGCCTTGATCAGCCCTCCTCAGTTATAAAAATCACATCTGTTTTCAACTTATGATTTTGTAAGAAAAAACACAGTATGAAGCACAAAAAAAATCAGTCTAATAATTCACTCTTAAATTACCACATTTTACTAAACAGAGATCTATGTACAGTCACATTCAATTTTTTTTGCTATAACCAAGAAAAAACAGATCATTAAGCCAAGGATTCCTGGGGCAAGATATTTACAAAAGATTTTGTGACTCTTTTGAAGGAACAATTCAGTTCTCTATTTCTGGTTTGAGTTAGTTGAGGTTTATGTTTGTTTGTTTTTACTGCGTTTTGACCTTTTTTTTTTTTTTTTTTTTTTTTAACAAGAGTTCTGCTTTTATTTTATCACTCAAAAGTGCCTGGTTTCCCCAGGGATTAGTTTTCCTACCCAAACACCAATCAGGGAAGACCTGAGCAATTGCACCTACTTCTTTCCCTCTCTGCAGCACACAGAAGAACAGGGCACAACTTGTGACAAGCCTAGATCTTTCCACCTGTTGAAATGTTTTAGAGGAATTACCCTCCTCAACCATTTTAGCTGGACTTCAAATGTTATCACACAGCAAAAAGCTGCTGTATGCTTAGCAGCTTAATACATTTGAGTCACTGTGGAGAAAGACCAAACAGATGCTATTATGAAAATAAAGAGCACCTGTTCAGAGTACACAGTAACTTTTCTCTTCTCCACAGACAGTGTCATAGATTTCCTAAGACCCTGGCAATTACACTGCCTGGAGCCAGTGGCATCTCAACAACAACAGTCCTACTGCAGCTACCACTAATCAAGTGTCATGATAACAGCAACAGGTGAAGCAAGGAAAAACAGCAAGGGACAACTGCAGGCTGTAAAGGTTCTTGAATATTATTAGTATTAAAAATACTTTCAATTAAGGGAATATATTCTCATACATGAGAATACATGAATATACAATATGAATAACTATTCTACTATCTTCTACTAACCACAGAATCAAGGTCTTGGTTTAAATGGACCTTAAAGATCAACTTGCTCCAACTCCCTTGCCATGGGCAGGGACACCTTCCACTGGATCAGGTTGCTCAGAGCCCCATCTAACTTGATCACTTCCAGGGATGGGGCATCTCCAGCTTCGCTGGGAAACCTATGCCAGTGCCTCACAGGAGAGAACTTTTACCTAATTTTAAATCTAAGCTTTTTTTCTTCTGTCAATTTGAAGCCATTCCCCCATATCCTGTCACTCCTGGCCCTTGCAAACAGTCTCTCACCATCTTTCCTATGGGGTCCCTTCAGGTACTGTAAGGCTGCAATCAGATCACCCCAAAGCTTTTCCTTTTCCAGGCTGAACAATCCCAATTCTCTCAGCCTTTCCTCAGAGGAAAGATGTGCTCAAGTCTTCTGATCATGTTGGTGGCCTCCTCTGGGCTGGCTCCAGCAGGTCCCTGTCCTTGCTATGCTGGAGCCCAGAACTGGATGCAGCCCTGCAGGTGGGGGGTTCTGGGATCCCAGCACACATTCCTGGCTGATATTCAGCCTCTTATGATTTTTTAATGGGCTTTATGTCAGAAATAATAAAATTTATACATCACAAAGGGTCACTAGTAGATATGTAGTATACATTAATCAAAGCAACTATTCTGTTTTCAAATCTCTAAGATGTGTTGGGAGAATTTGCATGCCTAGAAAGCTGTCATGGACACACCTCAGCTCTGCAGGAGAGAAAGGCTATGGAGACATGGGAAGGGGTTTGCCCTCTGTGCACAGGAGCAGTACAGATTCAGGGAGCTTTTCAATAGGATGGGAGACAATCCTGTTGAGAGCTCACGGGTTAGGATCAGGTAAGAGGCTGTTCAGGGTGACATCCTGGGGAAAGTCTATCACAGACTCCCTGATCAAGGTGAGGGAGGAGGAAAAACCTGTAAAGAACTTGAAATCACTGTGTCACAGACCCTTGGTCACATGAGAAGCTTTGGCCTCCCTGACATTTGCTGGGAATGCAACATACAGGACACAAGAAATCAGGAAGGAGGATGTCAGGGGATAACTGTCTCATCCCAGGGATACAGGGCCTGGATGAAAAAGCCAAAGATGATACAGAGCTGGATCTGCTACTCACTAAACAAGAAACTAGTAGAGGATGTGGCAATCTGTGGTAATCTTGGTAGTACCTTAGCAACTCACAGCTGGAGGCAGAGCACAAAACCTCGACTTCAAGAGAGCAGATACCACTTTACTGAGAGAGTGGGGAAATGGGATCCATGCAGCTTCAAACAGCAAAAGATCTCAAGAAAGCTGTCTAACCTTTAAAGAACTCAAAGCACAAGGAACAGATCATCTTCGTGCTGGAGAAAACAAGGAGATCATTTAGGAGACCAATAAGGCTTGAGCAGGAAATTAATGACAGACACATGGCATAAAAAAGAATGTTATTATGCAGATGGAGTTCAGGAAAGCAACTCAGACAGTTAGGGAACCTGTTAGCAAGATTAAAACTCTTCTGCATCTGAGACTTACTATGCACTTTAAGGGCCGCAAGAAATGAATCTGCTGCTTCAGAAGTATTGAAACTCAGAGCAAGGAAAGTTGTGGGCCCATTGCCATATGGGGCAAATTATTTAGTTGGAGGCAGATTAAGGAATAGGTACTTCATGTTTTCTTTGCCTCAGTCCTCAAAAATAATGTCTCATAGACCGCTATGTTTAGTGAAAATCTCCATAATCACCTAAGGAAGTCTGCTCTTTTACAGATGTTGGAACACAAGAACTCATTGAGACTAACAAAACCAGTGAAATAACCATTATTGTAGGAATTGTATCTCCTGTTTACCATAGTGATAACTGAGAAAATCAGGATAATAAAAAAAGGCTAATACTGTGTTTCAAAATTCCTAAGGCATTTAATGAGTTTTTTTACAGTTTGAAGCAAAAGCTCTTAGTCATGAACTAGTCTTCCACATCTAATTCACTATTAACTTTCAATTTCAATTTAAACATAAGCAGTTTGTGTTTCAATAATACAATGAAAATGGAAGTGAGAAACTACTGCTAATGGAATGTACAGGTCTAAAACAATAATGACAAATTAATCCAATCTCTTCTGCAGACGATACATTACCAGATTCACAGAAGAAGATTTCCATGTGGTTTCCATAAATGAAATATTAATATTTAGAATAAGACATTTAGAATAAGAGTTACATCTAATCTTAGATTTAAGTGTGCATTTAAGTTTACAGTATTCACATTTCAGAGTATGAACTAATAAATGCAGCTTTAAAGGAAAATTATTTCTGTGCTATCTTGCAAATGGAAAGTTTAAGGTAAATTTTATGGAACTGCAGAGGCAGAAGTTGACTGTAAAACATCTCACTGTAGGGTATTTAAACACTTCAAGCAAGAAAGTTTCTCTGTTTCCCAGAGCTAAATGTAGAAGGCTGACTTTTAGAAAGGTTAATAACACCCAATGGCATGCCTTTATCCTTATATATAAAACATGAGGATGACCAATTATGATGGAAAGAACAAACATCAGCAGCCATGCTTTAAGGACACAGAGCCTTCAGGACTCTCCCTCCACTGTGATGAAATCTGCTTTTAAGTCTGTCTCAAAGGAAAGCTGACAAGGTGCACATGTGCCAATGTGTGCTAGAAACTCTGGCAAAGGCCCTGAGTGCTAAGAGGAACTGCAGACAAATTAATCTCACTTGATAACCGTAGGTTTTTGCAGTGATGGAGCTGGTACTTTCCTGCACTAATCACCCTAAAGGTCTCAAGATACTTACTTATATCTTTAAGTTCATGTTCTCTCAAGAATTATTCTTCCACTGGCTGACATCTTTCTACATCCCTTCTGAAACCTTTAAGTAAATGAGCTTTTATGGATTTCATATTAAAGCATCACATTTTATCACAAATCACAGCCCACAGAAGTTCCACAGTATATAGCAGTATGAAAAGCATCAGAGATTTCACTAAGTTTTTTTCTATCTTCACACTTCTTATTTAGTCTTCTACTCTGCTAAACAAGGGAGTGGAGACAAATTGAGGTAACCAAATAGTGCAGAACTTCACACTTTATTCACACACCGTCTGTTTTAATCAAACTAAGAATGTAAAATACAGGATAAATGACAGCCAAAAAAATCATTAGATGAATTATTCACTTAACAGTTACCACAAAACACTTGTTATACTTCAGTGTGGTAAGTCAAAACACCTCCAGCTTATATCTGTTATATGTAAACAGCAGCTGTAATACAAGTAGCAATAATTACTCCTACAACAGGATGGGATTCTTTCCTCCTAAAAATTGCCTGGATTCTAGATTTAGTAAAAAAACTGTTCTGAAACAAGGATAGTCCTGTCCCAGCTCTTGAAAATGCCCCAGCATGTTCACGTCATCTATAGGATGTGCACTACTTATTCCAGAGAGCAGAAGGAGGACAATAACTTTGAATTGATTACCAGGCTGAAGACTGGAAATGCGTGGACCTCACACTGGCTACAAGCTTTTATAAAAGAATTTCTAACCAAGGGTGACAACACATTCAAAGGAACAGACAGCAAATAAATCCTTCTTAACTCCTTCCATCTTGGAGGCATTTAACTTGGCCTTACCTTATCAAAGGAAAAGGAGGTATACTAAACAAAATGTAATAAAAACAAGCTCTGAAATTATTTAGCTTATTTATCCTCCTCTACGGGTGATATATGCAAGACTACAGGCTAGCCCAAAGTGTCCTAACTCTCATTATTATGTCCTCTAAAATGGGGAATGGGATCTCAGGGTCTCTCAGTTTCAAAGCTCAGCTACTCACTGAACAGAAATGCTTATAGGCTTTGTCTCTGCCCCTTGACAAATTTCTCTTCCAAAAATCTGGAGCATGATTACCAACTTAGAGCAGCTCTCACCCATGTTTCTATAAAAAGATTAGCTGAAATAAAATGAAAGCTGGAAGGCTTGTGTGTGTATCTGTCTAATTTGGTGCCACAATTCTTTCTATGTGCACCTTTGCTGCCATCACTTCCTGATGTGCACCCTTTCCTTACTTTGGAAAACTTTCCCTCTGTCACTATTGTCAATACTGGAGAAATCAAGAACACTGACAAACAAATAAAAAATTAACACCATGTCTCTGATTACATTGCATTTTTAAGTTTTGTGATTAAAAGAACTATTTTTCCACAGTTTTAAAAGACTATAGTGTCTTGTTAAAAATTTTGAAAAGAAAAAATGCTCTTCTATTTATAGTACACAGTAACCAATTAGAAAATCTCTGTTCTTGACGTGAATGTATTTTTTTCTCAATTTCTTACGTGACATGATACTTCATAATCTCCAGAGAGTGTTGAGCAGACACATTTTAAAAAGCAGAACCACTACAGATTTTAATGACTATTTATTTCTGAAAAGGTAGACCATAGCCATTATTGCTGGCTCTGCTATCAGTGTGGTCTGACACATTCTTATGCAGTTTTTAAAGTCTTGTTTCCTCACTTTCCAATTTGCAAAAATAAGTCTTGTAGTATTAGCTTCTTCATATGATGGTGTGAAAATTAATTAGTGTTTGACAAGCTAATATTATTTATTTTTGTTGTGCTCCTTTATAGCCTACTGCATATAAGAACCTATCAGGAATATGTATTTGCTCACCATTGCTATTTACCATAGGGAAAATATATTATTGGCAAGCCCAGATGTCACTCTGAGGCACAGGTGATACGAAAAATTTAGTGGCAGTCATTTCAGCTGTCATGGGCACAAAATATCTTCCTATCAATTCATTAAAATGACACAGAATTACTCTGAAATATTATGCACTTACCAAAAAATTTGATCAGTAAAATCTCAATTTCTCAATAATTTTTATGCATAGATGCCCTTGTGGTCATGTAGAATTTTCTGCAAGACAGCAGTGGAGGCAAGCATTCTTAAGTAAGCACAAATTCCTCATCTCAAACTACATGCATAGAAGTGCTTACATTTCTCACAGTATATCCATGTATCCTAATTTTTCATCTGAGAGAGACAAGGTCTTAAGGAAGGAAATTTGTGGGTAGGATCTCGAAGTCTGAGCTGTTTCAGCAATTCCCAAATATCAATTCTCCCCACTGCAGAATTATAAACACCTTTTTTTTTCCCCTGAAAAGATTGAAAGCAAGTAATTTTCAAAGTAGCCATATCATTTAATTTTCTGCTTCAGTAAAGGTACACCACTACCTGGTGGGCTTGGGGGTTTGGGTGTTTAGGACTGAAATTAAATATATTTAATCTGAATTATTTATCCTTTTATTTTTCTTCTATGAGCAAATATAGGAACCGCACATGCAATGCAAGAGAAGCTCCATTTCCAGTCTCATTTCTAACCTATGGCATTTCCTCAATTACTGTTTCAATTAAATATGGTATACTCCAGTTTGGGATTCAAATAAATGGAATATAATGAAATGCTGGGTTACTCATTATGTTAACCTCATTAGGATGAATTAATGTAGTGATAAATAGACTGAGCTGTATTTAACTGATGACAAACTAAAAATGGAGCACTAAAGAACCCCCACCACTAATTTAAATAATAAACCAATTTCCATTTTCCAATTAATTTAATGTGATATGAATGTTGTATCTCGCCTTCAGTTAAACCAAACTAATTTTAAATACAATATATGTTTCCTTATTAGCAGGTGAATGCAGTTATGTTCACCTTTATCTAATCCTTAGTCTCCTTTATGTCCTATATAAGCTACACACCATGAGCCTATTGTCTGAAATAGAGTAGTGTGATGGAAGAAGTTGATTATCCACAGCCTCTCCCACAGACAGAAGAGAAACCTCTAATTCTGATCAACAAGGACTAGAAAATGGAAAAGACCCCTGCAATCAAGACACAGAGAGTTCATGATGAAATCCATGTATGTTCTTCTAAACCCAGTGATAAATACCTCAGTTCAACAATAATATATACACTAAAACACTGGCTGGCACTAACAATAAAACAGATGGAGTTCTGATACAGACCAGGGATGCAGATGGCTACAGGCAGATCATAAATACAGGACCCTTTATTTAAGGTATATTCCCCCTGTGAATACCTTTTAATATGGATTACATTTGACCATCAATGTTCAATGGGTTACTCCCACTGAATTCTTGTGCAACATCAGTAGTTTGGGTCTTCACTGATTATTTATTAATATTTTTACATTTTCCTCTGTCTAGGTTTATAAAGATTTGTTCCTGTTTATAGTGTGAGATGGTTAAGTGCCTCAAAGCAAATCATGAAATAAACATCTGTTGCATGTGATTAAAAAGCTTGTTTGGAAGCACTCCAGAAGGTTTGTATAAGTGAGGTAACCCTTAGACATACAAATAAATAGTTACTAATCACCAGGGAAGCTGCAATGTAAGGATATAAAGATGCTCTCTTTTCTCCTCAAACTTATGTAGATGAGCTTGGTGCTATGACAACTCCCCTGCTTGTACAAGGCTTGTCTCCACATTTTGAGCTGGCCCCAAGATGCCACTGGCACCACTCAAAGTGGCAGGGTCAGATGCCCTAATTATTAATTCCATTAAATCCTATCAAGTTCGTTCAAGAGAACTGGATCCTTGCCAGTAATGCAATCTGCAACTTCAGTCCCAAAAGTTCCCAGAGTAAAAGCAGACTTGGACTGAGTCTCCATCATCAATCAAAAGGCATTATTTTTCATTTTGAAATCTTTGTAACGCTTCAATTTAAAGGCCAAATCTGAGGCTTTGACAATTGAATCAGGAGTAAGCAGGCTGAGAACACTATTGATTCTCCCTCTACATGCATGAACCAAAAAATCCAAACCCCTTCATAGGTCTAAAGTTTTCTTTAAAGATTTCTGAAGTATAAATTGGGGGGGAAGGGGATAACAACTACAAAAAAGCTACTATAATTAAATGTTTCTATTAAACACTATAAATTGCAAATGGAAAAAACATATAGTCACAGGTGTATCTGTTTTACTGAAATGACAGAAATCCTCCTTTTCCGAATTTTGCATGCTAATTCCAGAGTCAAGATATCAAATTTCTAAAAGAAGACAGTCTTAAATTCACTGCCAAGACTAAATAATTTTATATCAATTTTCACAGAATTGGAACACTGGAAAATAGTTAAATGGCTGACAATGTAATTTAATTAATGTCACTTAAGCAGCCCCATGGCAAAGGAGTCTTCAAAGTCCAGTTGAATATAGTGTCTGACCCACAAGGATTTAATTCATTAGCCATGATTAAGCCTGATTTGACAATTTTCTGTTTGTTAAATTTCAGGGAGATTTAGAGGTTTTATCAGGACCATAAAAATCAAGCCTAAACTCAAAACAATCCACAGATTCTTCACCCGTGGTGCTGGTTGCAGAGGAAGTGATAGTTTCATCTAAGTTTCAAGGTGGCTGAACAAGAATAAGGTTACCCTGTCTTATCAACAGAAACAGAGGACTCCTGCTGGAGCCAGTGTGAAGAATACACTTGTTTTCCCCAATGATAATGAACAGTGATGGAATTAGAGCTTGGTTGATAATTCTACTGGCCTTGCATTTGCTACATGTATGTAACTCACGAAAATAAAGTCTGCATGGCTTCAGATGTCAGGAATGTAACCATTTTTGTAGTTGGACACATTTTTTTTGATGTCTGAACATTTCCAAGAAGCCTGTGCACGAAATCTGAACTTCTGAGTTCATGATGCACTTGCTCTTTTATGCCAGATCTGATTTTAAGCCTCCACAAAAGCGCTACCACATACTTCATGGAACAGCAAAGTACATTAGAAACAGCAACTAAAAGGGCAAAGTGCTATTTATATCTGACTTCTGTTCCCCACTGATAAGATAGTTGCCAGAAAACAGCAAGAGTACTCTAAATACAAGTGTTATAGCTATGTATGTGTATGGTATTTGTAAAGGATTTTACTGTTATGATGTTTCTAAACCATAATAATAGTAACTCATGATTCCACATTACACTAAAAGAGATATTTTTATGGCCTTAGGTGGTATATTACTTGTAGGATTTGAAGGGCGCTGAAGAGGAGGAGGAAAAAGGTATCTAACTCTATATATCCATAAGGAAGAAGTTTTCCTTTTTATCCACTGATAAAAAGTGACCACAAATTAGAGCAGAAACTCATCACTGATATAAAATGAAAAAATACTCTCAGCTGACACTGAGAAATACTGCATATAAATACAAGACCTGAAACATTGTTGCTTTTAATTATCATTCTGTTTTCCTGTATTATTTTGGAGAACAGGGTTAGTTCACCTGTTTATTCTTTGTGATAAAGTGATCTTGATAATACTGCATGACCACGGAATGCTGATATATTGACAAAGTAAAAATTCTAAGCCAACATCTAATAATCTGACCACAGAGCTGCACAGAGTTTGGATGTTTTTCCCCCATCCTAAGAGATCCCATGTAAAACCCAAACTGTATCTTTCTCTGAATCCTTGTTTTCAATTATGAAAATTTTAATTAGCCAGACTGAATAATTCTAATCATTTTGAATCATTGAAAACCAGTTATCAGATGGTCTTCTGCCCCTGTAGGGCAAAACAGGATGTCACACTCAAGAGCCACAGAAATGAATACTGCAACTGTACTTCTCTGACTGCAGCAACTGTAGGCAGAGAGGTAAGTTTTCACTTTTGGTTCAATTATAGATTTGTAAAGGTTGGAAAAGACCTCCAAGGTCATTGAGTCCAATCTTTGAACAACATCACTGTATCCACTAAGGGCCATGCCAAGTCATTTCTTGATCTGGCACTTCTCTGGCTCTTCCAGTGCTTAAACACCATTTCAGCGGAATTCTTCCTAATATCCAATCTAACCTCCCCCAGCAGAAGAGAATGCAGATATAAACACATTTATATAACAACAGAAAAAGACTTACTGAAGAGTATAGAAACACAGGAGCCCCTCTCCTACCAAATGTAATAGAACTTGGACCACTGCCCTGAATTTTATTCATTTGTAAATTCACTCCCTAACATGAAACAGGGATTGTGACTGGGCCTAAGGGAACACTTACACACACAGGTAGTGGTGCCATCCTCAGCAAAAACTTTTAATTCCACTCATCAGTAATAACTAACAGAAAGAAAGACTGGTCATTCCTTAAATTACTAACTACACTTCAAGCAGCAACATTGTACTAAACAGGCTCATTAGTATGTACCTGACTGCTTCCACAATTCTCTTCCCAACATCCTTACAAAACTGTTGCTCAACTCAACCGAGGAAGCTCAAAGTCACACAAAAAAGTTTCTGTAAAATTTGCACATTCCTTTCTCAGAAATCACATACTCTGACAAAGAAATTGAAACTCTGCTCTAAATTATCCATTATTAAAACCTGAAAGCAATTAAATCAGAACTATTAAAAATTTCTTATTTAAAATTCCTCTTATTTGACTTCCTTTTCTCAATTTCTCTACAGATTAACACCATTTTTGTAGAAATCTTGCTATTTGCAGAAATTTAAGTAGCTGAGAGATACTCCTACCTCATAACTTTGCTTTAGCCCTTTCCTACAGTACTTCTGAACAACCATAGTACATTTTGTAGTGATGTACCAGAATAAGAGTAACCTTTACAATGCCCTTGTTCTCATAGAATCTGTCCTCAGAGCCAGGTGACAGACTACCCTCCTGGGCACATGAAAACCTCAAGAGAAATGCCACTACATACAGAGTAGAAATTCAAAAAGAGAATTAAAATAAATGTTGTTATACTGGATTATAAGGTCTTTATTCACACAGCGCCTTTAAAAAAAACTATAAATGCCAGTACTTTTAGAAGCTGGGATAAATATGGAACATTTTTCTAAGTACCTGATTCTATTTAGCACTGTATTAAGATCAAAATACAAAACCAGAATAGACAGTCATACTTCACTAAAATGTACCTATTTCATATTCATATATTTCCTTCAATACAGATTAAACAGCCTTACAAACAACTAAAAGACATCTAATTTAATTACTCTGAATTATTTTGAAGTAAAATCTCTACACTTAAATTCATTTAGGCTAACCAAGGGGTGGGGGATAGGTGTTGTCAGGAACTGCTGAAGAGCTGGTTAAAGCTAGTTAGAACAAGCTTGTGTGACTTCAGAGATAAAATCATTGCACAAGTGCATAACTTGGTGTAAATGGGATTGATTAAATCCTCCCCACCCCCCCCGTCCCCCAACAGCTCTAGATCAGGTAT
>JAOTQP010000001.1:101744428-101757702 GCA_026413545.1 Cichladusa arquata
TGGGAATATTCTGAAAATGCGTGAAAACATTAAAAGGTCCCTTGGAAGTCTTCTCTCAAGGACAATACAATCATCAAAACTGCTTGCAACTTTGCACAGCCCCAGCCCAAATATTCTGAAAGAGAGGGGCTGGAAGAACCCAAGGTAACAGCATTGACATTTCTCTTTTCCAAGGCTGATACCTCAAGCACAGTTTGGATCTTCCATTGTTTTTCAGACTGTAAAGGAGCCACACCTCACTACAGGTGCAACTTATCCTTTGTGACTCTTCCTCTGCTAGGAGGAAACCAGCATTTCACAGACCTTGGTGTCTGTACAGTGAACTGCCCATCACCATCTGCACCTTGGACAGCCAAGGGTTGACATTCCTGAACCTAATCTGAGCCTCTATGGTAAACAGCTATCCATAGTCCTGTTGTTAAAAATAGATATTCACTTAACTTTCTGCCATTTGGTTAGCCAAATAAATTTTTTCACCTGGGGAAAACAAGTGTTCCAATATGACCTTGTCATAGAGTGAGGGGTGGAAAATCCTCAGGATAATGTTTTCTGCTTCTGGAAACAGATTTTTTTGCTCTAACACTATACTAAGACACAATGTCATTTTTAGGAAACAAGACATGTTCCAAATTAATCACTGATGATGTGAGTACATGTATTATTATTTGGACAGCTTGACTCCAGACCTCATCAGGTAAGTACCACACAGAAATTGTACTGCTTCTGCATAAATATTTGCATGAGTTTTTGCAACCCTTTCCTAATTCTGGCTGATGAGGAAGTTATGTTTATAGCCCTTCTGTTGTTTTCCTGCTTTCCAAACTGCATATTCCCTATATCATAGCTATGGTATCTGTTTAGTCTTCGAATTGCACAAGGTTGTTTACATGCTCACTGATGAATACTGTCATGAATCACCAGATCTCAGCTTCTTGAGAACTTCCTACTAAAATATTGGAATAAATAAATCTAATGTTTTTGAAATTCTTGCTAAGTGAAACCAACATTAAAATAATGAACATGTTGGGGTCACAATTCTAAAACTGCTTAGAACACTGATTATCAATAAAAATTCCCATCTAATAAACTGAAACTGCTCATCACCATACCTATCTGGATACTCAGGAAAAAACATCTGTCATGTTCCTAATGCTGCTATTATCCCTCATGTGAAAGCAATTAATATGTGTATCTTTCTATCTTCATCCTCAGAGAGCAGCTGGGTAAGCTGAAAGACCTGCACTGGCACTGATTTAGGAGTATCTGCTCTATCTCCCAAATGTATCAATGCATTTCTACTTTCACAGATTTCATAACCAAACAGTAAGTTAAGTTAAAAGCCCTCCAGGCCCTTCAACCTTGTTTCTAGGTAACTTTAAAAAAAGGAAAAGTACTGCAGTGTGACAGTAATGTCAATGAAAGTAAATTAATGCAATACAGCCATATATATGAGTCAGGAGTAAATGTGTTGATTGCAAAATTTTGAGATCACTGTTTGCCTATATAACTCCAAATGTTAAAGCAGGAGTACACTGGGGCACAGATGTACTTCAAAAATTTTTTATAATTAAAGGAATTTATTCAATCATCATTTAGAATCTGCCAAATAAGTCTTGATCTTCAGACTTTATTTCAAATAATTCTGTTTGTACTTGGAGTAGCTGGCCTTAGAGCTTATTCATTCATCCCCTCACAGCACAGCTGCTTAATTAAAATTACTTCAATTTGCATACATTCTTACATTTATGCTGGACTTCTGATACAACCATAAAAAGAAATTAATTCTGGTCCTTCCTGAGTCTGAGAGAGCTCATATAAACATATTTTCGCAAACTTGAGGAAAACCATTTTCAGATGGTTCTTAAGCAAAAAGAGTAGCACACTGAACACACTCATTATCTATGCCCAGACAGTAATCAGGGGTAAACCCACCAGATTTACAACTGATGTGAAGGACAATTTTCCAGAAATTAGAAGGAAAATAAAAAAACCAACCAACCAACCAAAAAAAAAAAAAAAAAGAAAAAAAGAACACCAGAAAGGAAAAATCCCTGTAGCTGTAAAAAAAGGGGAAGCAAATCCAGAGATTTTCCCTTTTTTTGAGTTCTAGCCTAACCACACAGCTGCCAGAATTAGTCTTCTTTTGGAAGATTTGATTGTAGAAGACTTGATTATGCATATTTCTAATTAAGCAACCTATTTTATCCAAGCACTGGTGCTTTTCTGTATACACCACAATGGAAATGAAGATGGTGAGGAAGGGTTGGTGGCTGAAGAAACAGGAAGATAAGCAGATAATTTTCTAGCTTTTTATAGTCAGATGGTTCTTCTGGAAGTGTCATTTGCTTACTTGTATCTGGACATAGGTCAATAAAGAGTATTTGAGTCTTGACATGCAATTCTTCTTGTTTTCAGTGGAAGACAGGGAACCTAGTGTTTCTGAGGGGTGTTGTTTTTTTTTATTTCATATATGTATATATCTTAAAATTGTAAAATCTAGCTTAGACTTCTAAAATCTATCTACCAATCCTCACAAAGTCATAACATCAACAATAAAATTTAATTTTTCTTTCTAAGTTCATTGCTCTCACTTTTTAGGATGCCAAATATTTTAGGAGTACTGAAAGATGAGCTTATCACATGGCCCCTTCTTAAAGTGGGTTTGTTTAATCAAACCAAATTTCAAAGACACCTTTTATTTTATTCATACTTTTTCATAATTTCTTTAAGAAGGCTAATTTTTAACATCTAATTTACTGAGTAATACTCAAGATTCTGCATTTAATCTTCCTCATTTATAATATATTTTATATCTTTTATTCCTCAACATCAAAATCTTTGTCAGGAGATGGGAGAACAGTAAATTTTCTTTTTCTTTTTAACATATTGTAACATTAACATTTTCAATAAAAATAATGTTTTTGTATTAGCAGTGGTTTTCAGGGTATCTATTCAGCACTTTTTCTTTTCTTTTTTTTTTTTTTTTTTTTTTTAATGGAAAGAAAAGTCCTGAAAGCCCATAATCATAAATCATCTATATTCCACACAGAGCAAATTTATCACTTTGATTCCAGGCTCAAAGAAAAAACCCAAAAGGGAAGTGAGAGTAAGGTTTTCATTCTCTTTTATAACTGTTTGGTGGTTTTTGTTTGTTTGTTTATTTCAGTAAAATATTAATAATTCACAAATTTCTAAAATTCCAAGTAATGCATGTATATGTTTCAGCCAAGAAACTTACAGAGTCATCTATGCTTAACTTCATGATAATAACCCCAGATTACACAGTGATTCTTTATGATTGACAAGATACTGTCAAAAATGTAAGTACAGATCTGAACTATTTCCCTGACCAAGTGACCCTCTGTGTTGGAGTGACTACATCACTAAAAGAAGATGTGCAGATGGCATCTAGATAGAGTTCTGTAATGACAGTAGCTTCTCACAACATTCTTACCTCTAAATTTGAGAAATATGTGTTTGATAGGTGGACTGATGAATGTGTGAGGAATTGTCAGGATGAGCAAGTGCAGAGTTACAATCAATGGCTCCACGTCCAAGTGGAAACCATGAGCATTGTCCCTCAAGGGTCTCTGCTGGGATCATCCATTGTTATACAAGCCCTTGGTACTACCAAATTTTGTGTCAAATTTTACCAAATTATGTGTCTCCAGCCATCAAGGCACCATCATGATTGCCAGTATTTTGAGTCAGGAGCTGAATCCATATGTGGGCTTTTTGTATCACCTTTCCAAAGCCTCACCCTCCTACCTAAACCAATTAGGGTTCATATAATTTTACTTGAGGGGCCCAAAGAAACTTTTCAGTTCTTTTTTATTTAAATAGACCCAATACTGTGCTCCTGCTTACTGAAAACTATTTTGCTTCATATTTTGTCTCTTGTTATCTTGGCCTTGAAGGAAAGCACATTTAATAACTTTGAAGCAGCTGGATATCAGAAATACCAGCATTAGAAATATTCAAATTACACATTTGATATGCAATTCTTCACTTCCCATCAAATGTTTTCAAGCTTTTGTTGCCTACTTCAGCAAACAGGGTTATTCTAGTCACATTTTTAGGTGTTTTCTTTGATGTGCAAATAAACGAAAAAGTTCAGATAAGAAAATCCAATATATTTTGTGTACTTCACGTCAGCAAATCAAATAGCTGAAGTGAGCTTATTTTGTACTGAAGGCAGAAAATGTCAGAAGGCATATTTAAGATTAAATGTAGTAATTGCAGGAAAATGTATGTTAATATGCTATTATAATAACAACAGGAGCTCACAGATGAAAGGGTAGAAATAAATTTAAAATATCTCTGCTAGTTAATAACCAAGCACGGCACAGAAGATCAATATACCTTTTATAGGTGCAGAACTGCTAGCTCTACTTTAAGTAATATCATGTTTTTTCTTGAGATTTTAGGTACTAAAAAAATGAAGTAATTCTGTCTAACTCACAATGTCTATAAAGATAAAGATTTCTACTTACAATGATTAATTAGTAGAAGACTTGCACTTCATGCAATCTAAATTATCTTTAAAATAAACATTTCTGACCTATAAAAGTTACTTTTTTTGCCTACAGTTTATCTATTCAGTTGAGCCATATTTAAGTTACAGAAACTACTTACAGATGTTCTTGATTCCTAACAAGGCCACAAAATTGCTCTGGAGATGAATTGCCAAAAAAACAGGTAGGTAAACCATAGCAACAGCCATGCCAGAATCATGATCTGCACGCCAGAGCCTTCTGGAAAGTTACTCTGCTATTTGTTTAAGCAGATTTGTGAAATGAAGAGTTTAAAAACAGAAGTCTCACATCACAGGTAATGTTTGCCCTCATAACCTCTTCAGGTTGCAGGACTGAGCTCAGCTTGGAGCCTTTAGTATTCTAGAGGAGGCCTTACAATCTCTATAAAGCCATCCATCCACATCCTGAGCAGAACTGGGAATGGTTCTGGTGCTTTGCCAATCCACCCTCTTAATAGTCTCAACACCATGCATCGCTTTTTTTTTTTTTTTTTTTTAACCCTTTTTCTTTTCTCTTGTGACATTGATGAGAAGAAGCAGCACAACTACATGGCAAGTTGAAGCACCCACATGTCCTGCACTCTGTGTGCCCACAGCCCCAGAAAAAGGTGCACGTTTGGAAGCCACACCACTTGGGAAAGGGAGTGTCTGGAAATGCAAGGATTAGTTGCAAAAGGATATTTTGAATATGTAAAAATTATTAAAGCTTTAAAAGTCTTTAGTATTCTGCTTCATCGGTTGTATTAGTCATATCGATCCCAAATGTGTATTTCACTGATTGCTGACTAATTATGTATCATTAATAAATCACTAAATTAATTAAACTCCTTTGATCCTGATTTGGTTAAGCTATATTATCCCATGACAGGTGCCAGCTCAGCAAATGTAGAAGCAATTCCTAGAAATCAGAATTCATGCCAGTAAATTTCATTTTCTGCTTGTGTTCATTTGTATGCAGTCGTAGCTTGAATGTGCAGCTGCCACAGGAGACCCACTACTTAATTTAGTGTGGCTGGCCTTTCTCTGGCTGTACGGAATTTCTAAAGGGAAAAATGCTTTCCTTTTTTGTTCTTAAATATAAAAAGAATAAAATATAACACAGTGTAGGATAATTTTAAACAAAATAAGGTTAAATAATTTTTTTTTTTTTTTTTTTTTTTGGCCTTGGCTCCAAGACAATTACCTGAATTGTAACTTACCTGAATTTTCCAACAAGGAGAGACAGAGACAAATAGATACCTGCTATGTTTTGAATATCAGGTGAAAGGTATTACAGATGAGTTAGTTTAAGCTAGAAATCCTGACTACACCAAAAAAAGCCGAGATAAACATATTTCCACAAGTGTCTCACACAGGATTTCCATACAGCTACAGTGATGCTGTACAGTTCTACTCTTGCATATGTGGAGGTTTCTCAGACTCCACTGCCTTAAGTCTTACTGTAATTAAACAGCTGCTCTTTAGAAAAAAAATCTGGATTTTTTATCCTCATTGCTGAGATGAGAAAGTGAAGAAAAAACTTGTATAAGCGGAAATTGATATTGATCCATTGGATTTAATTTTTGTAACGTTTCATACAAGCTTATAGCTCATATTGCAATTCTACACATATTCTATGTAGAATGTCTATTTGTAACATTTAGGAGCAGAAGCAGAAACATCAATTTCCCAGAAAATATTAGATCTCTGTCTAAGATCCTTCAGGCATAGAAGCACTTGTTAAAGATGTGAAAATTGACATCTGTCTCAAAAAGCTGCATGGAGGACCTTGAAGATGAAACATCCTAAATCATGCTCAAGACAAATGTTTGTTCACAGAATGACTGATCTGAATTTCCAGTATTTATCCTTAGATGGCAGTTAATCAAAAATTTTATGAAATGGGGAAAAAAAGCAGGGAAAAGAAAGCCAGGATCTAACTGCAAAACATGTAGTTTAAGCTTTTTTTAAACTAAACCCAAAACTGCTTCCTGAAATAAAGTATATTAAAAGCCGTTCATGAAAACCAGTCAAAATATGACAAAGATTCTATATCATCAGCTGGTTTTAATGACTTATCTTCCTTTCATCCCTTAGGTTGAAATTGCATTTCCTGACTCTCCTAGATTTTCTGAGGGGTTGTTTTATCTCTTGGGCCTTATAGTGCTTATTAAGTACTTCCAGAGCTTCTGCCTTAGGGAAGAAAAATGCCAGAAAAATGCCACAGGCTTGCTAGTTTTTCTCTGCACTTGAATGTGTGGTACTTCAGTCACCAGGCATGTTTATATTGCTCTTGGCAAACAGCAGTGATCCAGAGTGTGGTGTGACCGAGCAGCTTCCAGAGGTTCAATACTTAGAGCTGTAGATCTCTCTCCTGGCCTTACTCAGAGGGTCAGAAAATACCTTGAGCTGGAAGGGACCCATATGGATCACCAAAGTCACCTTCCTGGTCCTTCCCAAGGGTCACACCACGTGCCTGAGGGTTTTGTCCAAATGCTTCTTGAGCTCTTGGTACTGTGATCACTGCCCTGGGGAGCCTGTTCAGTGCTCAGCCACCCTCTGGGTGAAAAACCTTTTCCTAATATCCAACCTAAACCTCCCCTGGTGCAGCTTCAGGTCATTCCCTCAGGTCCTGTTGCTGTATTGACATTAACATTTCCCCCCAGCTTTTGGTATGAAACAATCTACTGATAGACTGATCTGTAACAGCAACAAGATAGTTTAAAAAAAAATGTTAAGATGATTTAAATACTTAAAATCAGAGAGATGGGATCTGTCAGGACTACATGTGACAAAACCATCTAAGACGCGCTCAGAAATGTTCAGGACATAAGAAGAGAAGCTGTGCTTTACTCCAGTTCAAGATTCCCAAAGCATTCATTGTGGAAGATAGAGAAGAGGAACTAGATCAATTTCTATTCCTTTCATAATGAAAATAAATTATTAAATCAAATGAATAAATTAGGTAATGGAATACCAGCACTCACACAGGAGCTCTGAAGGAACTCACGCAGCAGTTATAAGAACAGAGACTAAGGTGTGTAAGCTGTTGCTGTGCCAGGAGACTGCCAGGCTTGCCAGAGTAACCCTTGTCTACCAAAAGAGATTTTCAGGAGATTCCAGGAACTACTGGCTGATGTGTCTGATTTTCATCTCAAGACGGATATTGAGATGGAGAGTCTACAGGAAAACATATGGTCACTGAGCCTGAACAGAAACAGCCTGCTTGGAATTGGCTTTCTCTGAAGAAAAATCCTGGCCCAGCAGCCTGCCAGACTTTTTGAAAGGGATCAATAACCACGTCCAGCAGACATAACATATCTGAATTTTCAAGACACTTTTAACAAGGTTTCTCAATACAAATTGCTACAGAAACTGAGCTACCGTATGACTGGGAATGTTTTCATAAAATAAAGAGTTGATTAAGGCAGAGAAAAAGAAAAGGAAGAGCTTGATGCTCCCTTTTCAGGACAAAGAAGAGGCAGTGCTGGGACCCTCCAGGCATCAACGCTGTGATTGACTCATTTTATTCACCTTTCATGACAGAAAAGGAAGTGCACTGTCAGATCTCCAAGTCTGCTGACAATACCAAGCTTTTCCAGTTAGACAGATGCCACAACAGTGGTATCTCACTAAGCTGAGCATCAGATGGCAGATGAGCTTCAGGGTAAACAGGTGCAAGTTAGTAAACAAAAGGCAAAAATGATCTGAAGCAAACTGAACCCTGAACAAGCAGACAGCTCTGGATCCTGGAGTCACCACCAGCAGTTCCCTAAAATCTTTTGGTCAGGGTATAGTGGCAGGCAAAAAAGCCAGCAACCCTTTAGGCATGACTAGAAAGGATGCAGGGAGAACAAAACCACAGAAGGCCACATTGCAGGCAGTTCTGATGTCAAAATGCAGCTTGAGCAGCTGCCTGATGAAGAAAAGATAGAAAGGTCTGGAACCTTTCATTTCAAAGACCACGAAGCTGAAGAGGATATTATAATTTCTCAAAATCATGAAGATGCTGTATAGTGAAAACAAAAAATTGTTACAACCAAGTTCTGCAAGACAGGAAGTAAATGGTATTTAATACCAGACTTAAGAAGTATTACAAAGCAGGCCTTGAACTTCTGGGACTTTCTTCTGCCAGATTGCTAAATGAGGCTCTGACAGAGGCTTCAAAAGGAGTTTGGTCAAATTCAAGTACCACAGATTCGTTAATGGATATTAATGACAAGTTTCTTCTGAAAGGCCTGGCTCAGCTGCTGTTAGATAGGGAACAGTGATCTGAGTAATCAAACCTGGCATTAAACATTAAGTTGCTACTCAAACCCCAAAAAAGCTTTTAAATTATTTAAATTTCTAAGTATAAGACCAAGTAGCTTGATTGCTTAAAATGTCTATTCAGCAGTCTTGGACAAGTAGAAAATGCATCAAATGATTTATAGGATTCTTACCTCTTGGGACTAAATGGGAAAGGAAAAAAATAGGAAAAAAAAAGTCCACAGCAAAAAAACCCCACCTAAACTACTTTATAAGAAAACCAGGCCAATCCATAGAAGTGGATAAATATAGTTTGTTCAAAGAGTTTGTGGGCATGTGTCAAGCTGACAAAATTTTGACACATGTTCCTTTGAGGATGGTAAATACATCCCACTTCCCTACAAAAAGCTGGCAATTATTGCTTGGTTGGTTTTAGTTGAGTTTTTTTTGTTTGTTTGTTTGTTTGTTTGTTTTTGTTTGTTTGTTTGCTTGCTTGCTTGCTTGCTTTTTTTGTTTGAGGGTTTTTTGTTTGGTTTTGTTTTAATTGTTGTTTTGGGGTGGGGGGGTTGGCAGTGGTAATACTTTTATAAATTTAATAGTTTATATTGCTCTCTTTCTCATATGCTACCACTTTACTGAAGACATGTATGCTTGATGTTGTCAGGCTTTTCCTGTTTGTTTGTCAAAGACCTATCAGTCTAGTCCTGAGCCCAGGCTGTCGTTAGACTTCTGTTTAGTTCCTTTACTAAGTGTCATGCCTAAAAATATTTGTCCCATAGGAATGAAAGCAACAAAATTAAATGTACCTTAAAAACAAGTCTGTGTGGCAAGAAGTCAACGAATAATTAGGGAATTGATAATAGCAGGAGTAACTATCACCACTCTTGACCACTTACACCACCCTTAAACACCTTTCAATGACATATATTTTCAAATTCTTTGTATATTAAATTACCAAAGACATCTTAAGTGACAGCTATACTAGCAAAGATTATTTAGAGTGGAATTACCTATTCAACTATAATCTAAATACGGATCTATGTGAAGATTAATGTTTTTCTTTCAAGTCATTCACCTGTGGCTTCCCCTCCTCTTGCACAGACGTTTTACTTCTGAACTGCTAAGGCTAATCAGCTTTTCTTTGATCCTTTCAGGTACTCAGAGGCTCTTCCTTTTTTCACTGATTGGAAAATGTATCACCCATAATAAAGGAAGCCATTTATTTCCTTTCATTAGAAGGGGTGACACAAACAATACACAACTGATTGTCTTGGTCAGCATTAAACAAAAACTTGTGTCAGTGATGAAGATTGCCAGTTCTTTATGGCTTGTGAATAATCAGCTCTCAAAAGCAAGCAAAGAACAAGTAAAAACAGCAAACTCTCTTTGGGATGCAACACGCATCACACCAATAGAGATAGTACACTGTGAAGATTCGTGAATCCATAATCTCATCTGTCTTTCATTTTTTTTCATCTCTTGTTTTTATTTTATGGGCCTAAGTTCTTCAGAAAAGGGTCAGATACATGAAGCACGACGAAAATACAGAGACCACCATCCATGTGCTTTTGAAAATTCTTCCATAACCAGCTAAATAAGATCTCATTAAGCCAGTTGAATATCCTTAACTCTCCCAGTCTCAGGGACAACTGCTGCAAAGCCTTCAGCAAATAAAACTCAGATGAACTCAAGCTGGCAACAAGACAGTCCAACACCTTTGTGAAATATTTTCTGACTCAACATCAGGAACAAGAAGACTAAGAACAGAGGTGAGCAACTATTCCTGTTAATGCCTATGTATATGGAATCTTTGCAGTTAAAAACTTGGTTTGAATAGTGACTTGGAAACCTAGTAGGAATCTCTGAAACTATTACCACAAGGTGTAGGATTTAGCCAAAATGCTGATTAAAGCCCTTCAGCAAGCAGAAGACTAGCACATCTCTGGCCACATACCTAAAGTATGCTGATTCACAGTGTTTTTTTCATTCAGAGAAAGCATAAGGGAAATGTTAATTAGCAGCCTGTAATAGCTTGTACACCACAATAAATAAGGCTATTATAATTATAATTATTTTTAAATATAGCATTACTATTATCTGCAAATAAATAAAAATGCAACCCTTAATGGGATGAAAAATTCGATAATGTTATATTTTTATATGAAATGATTCTATTATCTCCAGAATTTTATTTAGCCACTGTCAAAAAAGCAAATATGCCACCATATTAAGCATAGAATAAAGGGAACAGGAGGATGTAGCTTTTTTGCTGTATGTGTGTCTGTCTCCTGGTTTTCACACTCTTCCAGCATTAGGAAATTCTACAAATGAAGTCAAAACAATGTCTGTCACAAGAGATGAGAGATTCAGCTGTCTCCAATGATGCATCTGACAGCTCTTATTACTGCAGAAAAGGACATGGAGCTAGGCAATGGAATCTCACAAGGGACTCCAACTGCAGAAAACTTTTCACACTTTGAGCTGTAGCTGCACATGGGAAAATTTTTAAAGTTCAGGATGAAAGTTTTCTAAAACTTTCACTTCTTCTTAATGTTCTTCCATAATTAAAGATAATGTAAGGGAACTGAGTTTCAGTACCTGACTGAAAGTTTTGACATAGAAATTACATAGACATCCTAAGACCCATTTTTCAAAGACCTGTTTCTATTTAGACCTGTCATATTCCTTCCTAGTGCAAAGAAAACTAGCACACAGGTTATTTACACTTAATTTATGTGACAATAAAACATTGGCAATGTCAGATAGATTCTCAAAAATCTCATTTATCACAATGCAGTTTGGTATGATGTTTTGTTTTTTTTTTCACCCAATTAAATTATTTTAATCAGGGTTGGTTTTAAAAGGAAGAAAGTCTTCATATTAAAAATGGAAGACTGTATTTTTTTTTTTTTTGTGTATAATTTAGACATTTTTTCAAGGTGAATGCTCACAATTATGATATTTCCTCTTTTTCAACCAATGGTAAATATTCCTGAATAGTGAGGAAAAATAAAGTTTTGAAGTTTAGAATCCAAGTAAAATATACTATCCCTCTACACAGAGTGTTTCTTTAGGGTTAAAAACTGTGTTTAATTCTTTAAAGGTGATTAATCTATGGTACAGGGTTCATTTTCTTTCATGTCATCACACATGCACTGTTTCACAGATAGAAATGTTACCTCTTGTGCAATATTTGAGTAATTTCTTTTCCTGCCAGGTGCAAGATTCAGCTTTAAGACTTATTTCTGCCATTTCAAATTTTTAAAGAGAGTGATTTCAGAAAATTTTACAGCCAAAATATTTCCTACAATAGTATATGATACCAGGAGCTCTTCTTTGGAAACCAAGATCACATTGTTGTAAGTAAATAGGAAATTTGGCTAGAAGTTGCAGCTGATTCACAAATGTTGCTAAAGAAACATTAACTAACACTTATAGGGGTGGAAAGATTCCCATTGCACACTATCTGAAATAAAAAATGCATTAACTGAGTGCTCAGGTCTGGAATGACAACACTGAGTGTATCTGGCCCCTTCCAGACTCCAGTCAGGCTTCTCAAGGCCTCTTCAGTTGGCCTTGAAATTTTGATATAGAACACCCAAACAGAGCTGCTGAGATTATAGTATAAAATGTGATTCCTGTGAAACTGTTTCAGCCAGTAAATACGATTTTTAAAACTTTAAAATCATTTTGGTTCCATCAAAGATTTTTTCTGTAATCAAAATAAAGGCATTCAACTATTTGGCTGATATTAATTTCTCATTTCCTGCCCTATCAAGTAATTCATCAAGGACCAAGTATTACCTTAGTAGGGCGATGATGGTTTATGATTTAGCCCTGTCTTCAGTAGATTATTCTCTTGTTTTTTTCCTATATTTTGAATTCATTTAAATACAGCTAAAATATTTAGGGTTTCAGAATTTGGAAACAAAGTTTTCTCAAATCTCTTAATGAAGATACTGTTTTTCAGATGAGGCATTTATCATGACCAACCACCAGGTCATCAGGATTCAGCAATGTAATGTTAAAGTTATTTAATGTAAATAAAGTATTTAATGACAAAACAGATTTTCATCAGACATTTTATTTAGCCAACACTTAAAAGATCAATGAGAACAGTAGGAACAAAGACCTTGGAATTGCTTCCATGTGCTGAGTGAGAACTTCAATGAAGAAATATCCATTTTTGCAAATTCCTGAAAACATTATACTGCTTCTCAATATAATGAATTATTTTACATTCCAACAGGTGTTTTAAACATATAGACTTCCAACAGGTATTTTAGATGTACAGACTTCCAATCATACTGGGGAAGGTTGTTACAGAGTTAAAGCCATGTAGTGTTCTTCAGTTCTAATCCTAGATCTACACCACAGTTCTCTGAACAAAAACTACTCAAAATCTCTCTATAAATATGCTGAGAAATTAGCAACATCAAAGAAAGAAAGAAAGAAAGAAAGAAAGAAAGAAAGAAAGAAAGAAAGAAAGAAAGAAAGAAAGAAAGAAAGAAAG